>CM074489.1:5123044-5199118 GCA_037389245.1 Oryzias sinensis | reverse complement strand
GGGGGCCAGAATACCTGTGGACAGGTGCAGAAGGCTCATTGACAAATACAGAAACCGTTTCATTGCAGTGATTGCCTCAAAAGGTTGTGGGAACCATCATTTATGTCCAGCCCTATTTCATTAGTTTGTTTTTAAATACTTCTGTTCATCAACAACTCTAAAGTAATGGCTGATTTTGATTATTTAATTTTCAATAAATTTTAATTTATTGTTACTTTTGAACGTTTCAAGTAATTTCAATGAGCATTGAGGACTTTCTGTCTATAACTGAGGGGAACCGGCTATTTAGTCCACCATTGTACAATGAGACACGGACTACACAATGACACACAACAGAAGACATTTAACACACTGACACACAACAGTACCTGCTCTCCCAACTGACACATAATGGCACACACACTACAAACTCACACGTAACAACAGTACTCACTTTACAAATTGAAACACAGTGGCACAAACACTACACACTGACACACAATGTCACATGAACTACACACTAACACAACGGCACACTTACTATAAACCGACAAATAAGAGAACCTGCATTGCACACTTACACACAACTTCATAGATACCACAAAATGACACACTACACACTAGCACACACCAAAAACTGACACACAACGGCACACAAAGTGACACACAACAGCACACGCACTACACAGAGACACACACTAAAATCTGACACACAGCGGCACACACTGCACGCTGACACCCATCAGAACCCAGTCTACCCCCCCCCCCCCCCCCGTCTTCTATTGGTGGTATGTTCCGTCTGTGTTATTCCCTGGTTTGGCCACTAGGGGTCTGAGTGACTGAGATTCATGGTAAAGAGCCAGACTTTGGACTCACACATGAAACTTCTGAACCTTATCAGGATTTGGAACCATGGGCAGACGCTCTGACATCCTGCAGCGTTTCTACCCACCTGGAAGATCAGGACTTTGAAGTGGTTTCTGCTGATCAGGTGGGCGTGGTTTGCCTCCAGCCTCTTCACCTGGACAGCCTGACGCTCCATTTTTTCCCGGACCTTTGAGAAGGACAGACAGACGGTGAGTCCGAAGACAGACTGGTGCTGAGCCTCCCGGACGCTGCGTTCACTGACCTCTTTCATGGTCACAGACATCTTACGGCTCTTGTCCAGCAGTTTGCTGACGGTGTTGGAGGTGTGACTGTGGTTCTTGGACAGTTTGGTGATATCCGCCTGGATCCCTCTGACTACATCTTCCATCTCCACCTGATGCGTCTGACACAGAAAAGTACGTCAACGTTCCCAACATTAATGCTGCGTTTGGGTTCTTGGTGAGAACGTTACTGGGGTCTGTGAAGCGCTTCGGGGCCTTGGGGCTCCAATTCCACGCTGTCCATCATTCTTACAACAGTCCCAGCTCCAGAACACATTCATGTATATTTGTCAGGGCAGGAACCCCATCCACCCCCACCCCCACCCCCAGGAAATGTGCCAGCAGCAGACGAGACGAGTCCCGCCGTCTGTGATGCAGCAAACCTAAAGAAGACCATGATGTGAAAAACCTGATGTCAGAGAGCAGACGGAAGACCGTGACCCACAGAACCATCAGTCACAGATGGATCAAAGAGTCACTGTTAGCCAATCATCAATGGAGCGCCGTCAGGATCCTGGCCAACTTCTGTCACCTTTCCCAAAGCTCTGGATGTGATCTGACCCTAACCCCCGACCCTAACTGTGACCCTAACTCTAAATGTGACCCAAACTGTGACCCAAAGTCCGACCCTGATCCTGTAAGTGTCAGGTATGCTGGATGAGCCTGATGTTCCTGCCGCTGAATCCTGAACGCAGAAACAGGCTGGTGTCACATTTCTGCAAAGCGGTCATGTTGGGCTGGACTCTGATTGGTCAATTAGTTTCTTGGTTCTGTTTTTAGGACACTTTCGCTCAGGTTTAGACTTTGAGATTTTCCGATCACGGTAAAGTCAGTCTAAAGCAGACCCAACATTAGAAACTGCTAAATGAGGGTTCAGGTTTTCAAATCTGAGAGTAGAACCCCCCAGAACCTCACAGAACCTTGTGCTGCTCTGTCTCACCTCCATCTTGTGCTGGTTCTCCTGCACAGTGTCCAGCATGTTGACCAGCTTATCCAGCAGTGTGAGGACTGTGATTGCGTTGACGGGTCCCTGACTCAACTTGTCCGGATCCATGTCTGTTGAGGGAAAAGAGGGCGAGGCCAGCTCCGGCTGCTCCGGGTTCTTGAGGGGAACCAGCAGATCCTGGCTCTGGTGGGTTTCAGTGGTCACCATGTCGACGCTTTGAAAGCAGAATCTACGGTTAGGTTCTGTTAAAAAGCAGAGTTCCACAGAGCCGAACTCTCCTGCTTCAGCGTTCCTGTGAGTGTGTTGCTGCTCTCTGATTGGCTGGCCCTGAAGGAAACTTTCCAGTCAACTTCCCTGCCGTCCACACCTTTAACCGCTTCACTGCTGCAGTCGGAGGAGCGGCAGAGGAACTGTTCAAGAACAAAGACAGGAACCTTCCACCTAAGACTCCACCTCAGTCACTGCTTCCTGTTTACAGTAGAACAGGATCAGAAAAACCAGATCCGTTCTGAGTCGGGGCTCAAACCTCAGAGACAAAGGCCTCGACTTCCCTGACAAGGAGAAAAACTGTGAATAAACTGAGTTTAACCAAAAGGTTCCTAAAACATGAAGGCTGCAGCCCCAGGGTCAAAGGTCAAAGAAGTCCAATTTAAAAAGAGATTTGATTCTTGTTGTAAAACTAGAATATTAAGTAAAACAGTAACAACCATTAAATCCCCAAACTAATTAGGTTAACTTCACGGGACTGAAAGGGTTAACTGGCTCTGCTCTGGAACTGTGTTTACCACAGCCTCGGGGGTGTGGCCTGTTGTCATGGTGACAGGTCAGGAGGGAGGGTGGAAACATGCTCCTCACTCGTGTTTTCCAAGTGAAGTCATCTGGAAAAGAGTCAGCCGCCTTCCTGCGTTTGTGTGAAAATCTGTAGCCCGGGTCCATTAGCTCTAAATGTTCTGCTCTAAACTGTGGAACCAGAAGGTTCTGTTCAACTCTGTGGAACCAGGGGTTCTGTTTGAACTCTCATGGGATTGATTTTGTTCTGTTTCGCTCTGTGAAACCAGAAGTTCTGTTTTAACTCTGTGGAACCACAATGTTCTGTTTGAACTTTCTGTGGAGCCAAGAAAGGTTCTGTTTGAACTCTGTGGAACCAGTTTGTTCTGTTTCAACTCTGTGGGAAACCAAGAAAGTTCTGTTTTAACTCTGTGAACCAGAAGGTTCTGTTTGAACTCTGTGGAACCAGAAGGTTCTGTTTCAACTCTGTGGAACCACAATGTTCTGTTTGAACTCTGTGGAACCAGAAGGTTCTGTTTAACTCTGTGGAACCAGTTTGTTCTGTTTCAACTCTGTGAAACCAGAAAGTTCTGTTTAACTTCTGTGGAACCACAATGTTCTGATGGAACTTTGTGGAACCAGAAGGTTCTGTTTCAACTCTGTGGAACCAGAAGGTTCTGTTTCAACTCTGTGGAACCAGAAAGTTCTGTTTTAACTCTGTGGAACCAGAGGTTCTGTTTAACTCTGTGGAACCAGAAGGTTCTGTTTCGCTCTGTGAAACCAGAAAGTTCTATTTTTTAACTCCTGTGGAACCAGAGGTTCTGTTTCAACTCTGTGGAATGAAGGTTCTGTTTCAACTGTGAAACCAGAATGTTCTGTTTCAACTCTGTGGCCAAGAACCAGAAGGTTCTGTTTCAACTGTGTGAAGCAGAATGTTCTGTTTTCAACTCTCAATGGAACCAGAAGGGTTTTGTTTCAACTCTAATGGAACCAGAATGTTCTGTTTCAACTCGCTGAGCAGTATGTTCTGTTTCCTATTAGACCACAATCATTCTCATTTTAACTCTGTGGAACCAGAAGGTTCTGTTTGAACTCTGTGGAACCAGAAGGTTCTGTTTTCAACTCTGTGGAACCAGAAGGTTCTGTTTGAACTCTGTGGAACCAGAATGTTTTGTTCAACTCTGTGGAGACCACAATGTTCTGATGGAGCCTGTGGAACCAGAAGGTTCTGTTTCAACTCTGTGAAGGCTCAAGAGGGTTATTTCAACTCTGTGGAACAGAAGGTTCTGTTTTAACTCTCAATGGAACCAGAATAAACTGTTTCAACTCTGTGGAACCAGAAGGTTCTGTTTCAACTCTGTGGAACCAGAATAAACTTTTGTTTCAACTCTGTGGAACCAGAAGGTTCTGTTTCAACTCTGTGGAGCTGGAGGGTTCTGTTTCAAATCTGTGGAACCAGAAGGTTCTATTTAAATTCTGTGGAACCAGAATTGTGCGTTGTAAAATATGGAACCAGATGGTTCTATTCTGAGAGTGAGGAAACTATATTGGAAATATAACTAAACAAGCTGTTACATTTTTAGATAAAGAAGACATTATTACAGGTTACCTTAATGTCAAGTAGACAAAAGATTATATCTTCATTACACAATTGTTTTTTATTATTGGCAAAACTCCATATCTATAAAGCCAAGCGGTCCAACTCAAGCCTAAATTCCAGCAGTTTTTTGAGTGAAATCAATCAGTAATGAACCATTATCAAGCATCTACCAAAACCAAAAAGCAATTCCAACTCATTTAACTTTTGAGAGAAAGAATTAAATGTATTAAACCCCAAAGATTTTTGAAGGAATTATTATTTTTTTCTCTTATGTTGTATATGTATATAGTTATATAGTTTTTGTTTTATTTCTTATATTTTTCTGCATTATGTACACATTTCAATTCCCCCTGAGACATTCACATTGTTATTGTATTATGATGTTTGTCAACAAAGTATGAAAAAAAAAACTCCACCGCGCCCCCCAGTTTGGGAACCACTGAGTTAGAGGAACATAGACAGTGGAACCCATTCTCCTGTTTCTGGAGTTTGTGTTTGGTTTGAATCATAGAACATGACAGTTCCTCATTAAACTTATGTTCTTCGTAGTTCTGGGGCCTGTTTTCCAGAAAGGAGGTTCAGCCAACTCTGAGGTTGAACTTGAACTCAGGATTGGTCAATCTGGAGATTAACAACTCTAGGTTTTGATTTCAAACAACTGATCGTTAAGATAAATCAACTCTGAGTGGACTGATTAGGAGGCGTCTTACCGACTATAAGCCATTATCAATGAGCGAATATCCGCGAGTCACTGGCAACGTGAAAAAAAAAGAGGTCTCGTATTTTTTCTCCAGCTGAACTTGACGTGCTGCTGCAGAGTTACAGTGAATATGAGCAGATATTATATTCCAGAAGAAAAGCAACACCGCTGCATCTGCAAAACAGAGACAGTTAGCGTGGAAAACATAGCTGCTCAAGTTAATGCCTAAGTTTGCATTTAAATCATTGTTATAAAATATTGACTGTAATAACTTTTTAAATAGCGTAAGGAGTGAAATAAAAAATGGTGATATTTAGGTGTACTTTTGAAGTGTTATTCCTGGTGTAAATGCATGAAATGCTGCATAGTGTACAGAACCAATCTGGGGGGGGAAAATGCCTTTAACGTCGGTAATGTTTAGAGGACTTTTTGTTAACCTTCCCCTCTGGCAAACGTTGGTCAGTTTAATATTAATACATGCAATTGTGTTTTTAAAAGTGAACTTTTGTCTACTGTTGAACCTTTCGCTGCGCAAAGACTTCTCCTTTCTTTTCTCTCGTCTTTCCGACCGTGGTCAGAAGCGCAGCGGAGATTTCCTTCAGGGCCGAAGGGAATTCTCCTTCGGGGTTCACTTCCCGTTGGAAACCCTCAACCTCCAGAGCGGAATAAGAATGACTCCAAAACGGTTATTCTGGGAATGACGCCTTCTCTTTATTTAACTAAGTGCTCCGTCCTCCGAACACACAATATATACCACGCACACACCTCCGCTCCGTCCTCCCCCCCCCCCCATCTGCACCTGCAATCGCCCCTCCCCTTGTCTCTCGTGGATCGCACCCCGCTCAGCACACACACGCTGCAACACTACCCTTGTATTGATCAAGTGGTATAGGTTTATATGGGATTAAGAAAGTAAGCAGTACTAGCAAATTGTGTTTCCAAAAAGTAATTGTTACATTAATCTAATTCAATGTCCCTGATTTCATTTTCATGTAGATGCAATCCTGCAGGAATTAAAAGAACATGGCAGCAGCTAAAAGTGAAGTATAAAAACATAATTCAATCAGGTCAAATGTGAGCATGTCATGGATGTAGGCTTTGTTGACAATATTTGACATATGAAACATCTACATAGCAATATCTAATGTTGTTTTCATTTTATATATGTAATTGACTGCAACGAAAAACGGTAACACTCAAACAAAAACGTATGGGGAAATGACAGAAAATCCAGTCTAGGTCTCAAAATCCTCGTACGAGGTATATATAATTCTCTATGAATTAATGCAGCCTCCTCGTCTATTGGGTCCTCCAGAAAAGAACAAGCCATTCTTGTCACTTAGACCGTCTCTGTGTGACGGAAATGTGGGCAATGAAGGTTAAAGCGAAAAATACCGCTTCGTCTTTAAAAAGGGGAGGGGACCGGCAGAAACTTTGAGTTTAGAGAATAAAACCTGCTCCCGACCAGGTTAGGTTCACAGCATAAGTAACCATGGATACTGACTCAGAGTATAAGTTACCTCTCTTTCAGAAACGGGTTTGACTTACTCTGCTTTCTCTGGTTTAACAAACCTCCCATTCTGAAACGGAAAACCCAGGGTTTCCCTGATTTCAGGGTTAACGCACTCAGAGTTTACACTTAACCTCCTTTCTGAAACAGGCCCCTGATCAGGTTTTCTATCTGAAGGTCTCCAGCCGGCTAAATGTTGTCTGAAGGACAACGTTCCTGTGAAGAACAGTTCCACATACAGCTCTGCTGTTTGCCCGGGGGCCTCACTGAGTTTGAGAAGCTGTGGACTTCCATGGGGTTCTAATGTTCTTCTTCAGAGAAACAGAACCTTTTTCCTGAGAGGACTGGAACCCCGTCCGTGACCGTACTCCTGCAGTCCTGCATGTTCTTAGTGTGTGAGGCTGTCGCGATAACACACAAACTTCTGAGGTTCTCCATTTAAAATCTAAAATCCTCCATTTTCCTTACTAACTTGATCCTTTTCAGGGTTACGGGGTTGCTGGAGCCCATCCCATCCGCTGTTGGGTGAAGGTGGGGTTCACCCTAAACGGGTCACTGGTCTGTGATTGGACCACATGATGATAAACAACAGTAACAAACTTTATTTGGACATCACCTTTAAGATGAAATCACAAAGAGCAAAGACAAAGACACACAACCACACAGTCACACCTGAGAGACACTTGGATTCATCAACGAACCTCTGAATCTGGTTTATGGACAGTTGGAGGAACCTGGAGGAAACCCACACATGAACCAGGAGAACATACCAAGTCCACACAGGAGAACCCAGCTGGGATTTGAACCAGGACCCTTTCACTGTGAGTAGTGAGTGCTCACCACTGCACCCCAGCGGTCCTTACTTAGTGCCATTGACCCACAAATAAATTGTTGTTTTTTCTCATTTCACCCTCCGTCCAGCAGGGGGCGGTGAAGCGTCCGTGAGCTGTTTGACCATAAACCTCCGAAGAAGAATCTGCCGCAGATCAGCTGACTGTTGACAAAACCTTCATCTTCCTCATTGTGCTGCACCAGGGACCGGTTCCGAGTCCAGGTGGACCGAATGGCGTTCGTCACGGCCAGCTGGAACCCGCTGGGGGAGGCCTTTTACCGGTCAGCATTTCCCGCTCCGTCTGCTGCCCCGGTGCTTTAGCATGCTTAGCTAGCTGCTAAATCTTGTACAGCTGCTAGCATGCTAACACAGCTGAAAAAACACAATCGAACAAGAATTAATAAACAAATCGCAAATGAACGCAGTCAGAATCATGATCAACGGATCTGGTTTCATCAATTTCATGAGAATTTAAATGTTTCTGTTCTTTGTCCCGTTTTTTTCTTAATTAGACTAGAATATTTCTCTAATACTTCGTAATATTTTACATTCTTTCGTGTTTGTATTGATTTTTAACCCGTTTTATAATAAAGCCTATCAATGGGGGCTATTTAGTCACTATTTCAGTCCCGGGAATGGAACCCATAACATCCTTTTCAGAGCAGACGCAGAACCACAGCCTGAATGTTTCTGGGGAAGTTTGTCTCTTCCATGCTCTGGTTGGAGATGTACATGTGATGGTTTAGGTTCTGGGGTTCTTGGTTCAGGTCTATGGCTCTGGGTTCAGGTCTGTGGTTCTGGGTTCAGGTCTGTGGTTCTGGGTTCAGGTTTAGGGTTCTGGGTTCAGGTCTGTGGCTCTGGGTTCAGGTCTGTGGTTCTGGGTTCAGGTTTAGGGTTCTGGAGTTCTGGGTTCAGGTCTGTGGTTCTGGGTTCAGGTTTAGGGTTCTGGTCTGTGGTTCTGGGTTCAGGTTTAGGGTTCTGGAGTTCTGGGTTCAGGTCTATGCTTCTGGGTTCAGGTGTGTGGCTCTGGGTTCAGGTTTAGGGTTCTGGTCTGTGGTTCTGGGTTCAGATCTGTGGCTCTGGGTTCAGGTTTAGGGTTCTGGGTTTAGGTCTGTGGTTTCTGGGGTTCTGGGTTCAGGTCTGTGGTTCTGGGTTCAGGTTTAGGGTTCTTGGGTTCTGGGTTCAGGTCTGTGGCTCTGGGTTCAGGTCTTTGGTTCTAGGGTTCTGGGTTCAGGTCTATGGTTCTAGGGTTCAGGTCTGTGGTTCTGGGTTCAGGTTTAGGGTTCTGGTCTGTGGTTCTGGGTTCAGATCTGTGGCTCTGGGTTCAGGTTTAGGGTTCTGGGTTCAGGTCTGTGGTTTCTGGGGTTCTGGGTTCAGGTCTGTGGTTCTGGGTTCAGGTTTAGGGTTCTGGGTTCTGGGTTCAGGTCTGTGGTTCTGGGTTCAGGTTTAGGGTTCTTGGGTTCTGGTCTGTGGTTCTTGGTTCAGATCTGTGGCTCTGGGTTCAGGTCTGTGGTTCTGGGTTCAGGTTTAGGGTTCTGTGGTTCTGGGTTCAGGTCTGTGGTTCTTGGTTCAGGTCTGTTGTTTCTGGGGTTCTGGGTTCAGGTTTATGTTTCTGGGTTCAGGTTTAGGGTTCTTGGGTTCTGGGTTCAGGTCTATGGTTCTAGGGTTCTGGGTTCTGGTCTGTGGTTCTTGGTTCAGGTCTGTGGCTGCTCTGGATTTGCAGCCTCTGAGTTCTGACGGTTCTCCTGCAGGAAGGTGGAGCTCTATGAGATGTGTTGGAGCATTCGAGACGGCCTTCGGGACTGTCTGGTGGCGGCTGCGCCGTACGGTGGACCCATAGGTGCGTCCCGCTCCACCACAGGTGTTTGTTTAGTCCCGTGTCCAGAAACTTTAATGCGTCTGCCTCAGCTCTCCTCAGGGAACCCCTTAGACGGTCTCCAAGTTCTCGACCTCAGCTGGAGATCTACTCGGCCTCGGGCGCTGCCATCGCCAGCTTCCCTGTAAGGGTGGGCTCCGTCCCAGATCATGGTCTGGCGGTTGGGTCAGACTGACCCGTTTGTGTCGCTCTGTCACAGTGGAAGAGTGGGCCTGTGGTCCAACTGGGCTGGTCCATCAGCGATGAGCTGCTGTGTGTTCAGGAGGACGGCTCGGTTCTGATCTACGATCTGTTCGGATCTTTCAAAAGACACTTCAGCATGGGACAGGTGGGTCTGGACTGTTTCAGAACTCCTGGGGTCATGACCTGACTTTGGCTGTTGTTCTTCACAGGAAGTGGTCCAGAGTCAGGTGTTGGAGGCCAAGGTGTTCCACTCTCCTTATGGCACAGGTATTGCCATAGTAACAGGCTCCTCCCGCTTCACCTTGGCTACAAACATTGAGGATCTGAAACTGCGGAGGTTACCTGAGGTTCCAGGTAAGTCTCCTGATGATCATCTTCATCCTCAGCAGTCTTCACACCTTTGAGGGTTTTCTGTGGTGGACTTTAAGACTTCGGAGGTTCACCATGACAGACATTTGACCTGCTGCTGGACTCCAACACGTTTTCTTCTAACCTGCCTGGTGAGAGGCAGACAGGTGAAGGACAGACATCCACCTGTCTGGACAGTCTGAACGGGACAGGTGTGGAGGTGTGATGGACAGGCTGTTGGTGTCAAGACTGTTTATGTTTGATAACTGCCGTCTGTTGGACCCACCTGCCTGCCTTCACCTGTCTGCCTCTCACCCGTCTTCCTCTCACCCGTCTTCCTCTCACCCGTCTTCCTCTCACCTGTCTTCTCAGGTCTACAGGGAAGACCGGCCTCCTGGGTTGTCCTCACTCAGGACAGACAGACCAAAGTGCTGCTGTCCATCGGACCAGAACTTTACATCCTGGATAACACGTCCTGCACCGCTGTGGTGAGACGCGCCGATGGACGTTCAGGTGGTCACCAACTGATACCTGTCTAAACACCTGTACCTGTCTGCAGTGCCCCCCAGGCCTGAGTCCCCATGCGGGCAGCATCGTGCACATGAGCGTGTCTTTCAGCTACAAGTACTTGTCCCTCCTCACAGACTCTGGACACCTGTGGGCGGGGCTTTCTAACCTACAGGTGAGCTGTGGTCCTGTACTGCTCAGATGGTACTACTATAATACAGGCTAGTACTACTATAATACCAGCTAGTACCATTATAATACAGTATCGTTGTCTTGCTGACTATATAAGTAGTGACAGGATTTGATCCAGATTTATTCTTGCTAATAAATGTAAAGAATCCTGAAGATGAATGAAGACGATAAAAGATCAGAAAAAGATTTATTTCTAAAGAAACATACAAAAAGACATCGAGGACCTCTGGTGGTCAGCAGAAGTCCTCACAACCTCACTGTCCTGAAAAAGAAAAGACGTCATTATTGTTAAGTTCATTATCTCCCGATGTTTGGGTCATTTATGCCAAAAAGCTGTGTCAATAAAGAATATTTAAACTTTACGAAGCAACGACCGAAGAACAAGATTTAATTAAAATGTTTGAAACAAAGCCAAACCTTTTCAAAGCAGTTTCTAGGCTCCGGTTGTCTAAAGACCTTGAAACTGGTCTGAAAGTCAGACCTGTGAATTATTTTAAAGCATCAATCTGAACAAATGATTTTTTTCTACGTCTCTGTTGATACAGAGCAGTTCTTTCTACAAACACTTGGAAATGACTGATGTGACCTTCAAGCCTGGTTATGTAATTAACAAAGGGCCTATGTCCTGCTGTCCTACAGCTTTTTAGACTAAAGTTTATCCGTATATATGATCACATTTTACATTTGGCACACTAAGCAACTATTTTTTATTTAGATATGAGTTTTTTCACATTTCATTTTCACAGCCAAAAGTCAGACAAATCCATCTGTGAGGCTTCGCCTTTCTTTCCTTCTGGGTCCCGCCCATTTCCTGACATCACCCTAGAGCCGGCCTTGGCAGCGAGTCTGTTATCATTTTCCACCAAAACGAACAACATCTGAACTTTTGGTAGCACATTTGGATTGCCATATCTATCTGTGGAGGGCTGACCTGCCTGCAGGAGCATTAACTGATGCCTAGGCCGACCCGCGGGCCCCTTGATTGGAAACGAGACGCCCGTCTGACCACAGCTCCTGCCGCCTGCTCCATGGTTCCCCATCAAGGGAGCAGTGTTGTCCTGAAGCATGCGGTTCTTGAGCCCCGCCCACAGACCCGGAGCCTGCTCTGCGTATGCTCTGTCGCCGCCGCACAGACCATCCAGGCGCGCCGCCATTGAAGTACATTATTTACAGACAGCGCTCGCCAAACATTGGAAAGCCTGCTCCTGAGGATTCCTGGTTGGTCCTGTCAATACCACATGCCTGTTTTAAGACAACAAAGCTGTGGAGTTTGTCTTCCTCCTCATCTTCAGGAAGGTGTGAGCGTTCAGAGACTCCTAACCGTAGATCTACCTGCTACTGCGTCTTGTTGTTCTGGACTGGCCCAAGTCACTCATCTAAATGTGTCCATTTCATCCCAGACAATCTGATTCACAAAAGCCATCGTGTCTATTTAAGCACCTACAAATGGGAATTTCACATTTAATATATATTCATATGTCATATTAATGACATTGACTGTCATTAATATGAACCTTGAACAGAATAATCCCTCTGGATTCTCTTAGATTTATCTTGTTTTGGGTTGAGTGGAGAATGTTCCTTTCATGATGGAACTGAAGCAGATTGTGTCCAAACGGATCCAAACATTGGTTATTGATCACTGAGTGCAGGACGTCTTCTCTCTGCAGGACAAACTCATGGAATTTGACACCAAGAAGACAGAAAGACCCAAACAGATGCTGTGGTACGTCCACCTGTCTCACCTGTCTACAAGGGATGGGTACTGGTACCAGTACCACATCCAGAGGTACCGGTACTAATGGTACTGTCTAGAGATGGTGCTTCATGTCACTATAAACTTCCAGCACAGTGTAGGCACCAGAACCTATTCTAAAGTACCGGTTCCAGCACAGTGTAGGCACCAGAACCTATTCTAAAGTACCGGTTCCAGCACAGTGTAGGCACCAGAACCTATTCTAAAGTACTGGTTCCTTCAATGTTCAGAACCAGAACTGTTTGTAAAGTTCTGGTTCCTTCAATGTTTAGAACCAGAACCGTTTGTAAAGTACTGGTTCCTTTAATGTTTAGGACCAGAACCGTTTGTAAAGTTCTGGTTCCTTCAATGTTTAGGACCAGAACCGTTTGTAAAGTACTGGTTCCTTCAATGTTCAGAACCAGAACCGTTTGTAATGTACTGCATAAAAACCCAGATGTCCGCAGCCTCCTGTCTTCCTATCTGGTCATGTGTCTCAATCCGTCTACCTGCTCAGGTGTCGCAGGCCGAAGAGCCAGCAGCCGTCGGTGGTGTTGATGTGGGACAGACTGCTCCTAGTGGTCGGAGAGTGTAACGACACCATCCAGTATCCTGAAAACTGCTCGGACTTGAACCAGGGCCATTTTAGTCCAGATCAAGCGTTCTGTGCCGATCTGGGTTTTTCAGTCTTCATAAAAGTTCTGCTGTTTTCTCCGGACTCCACCTTGACCCAAAGCCCAGATTCCCTGTTGAGGACCCGTCTGTTTTGGTGGGGGAGATGGACGGCGTTCGGATCATCAACTCCACCAATCAGGAGCTGCTGCAGGAGGTCCCTCTAGTCTGTCAGGATATCTTCAAGATCGCCTCCATGGCGCCCGGAGCGCTGCTACTGGAGGCCCACCGGGAGTATGAGGTACCCCTGTCTGCACCTGTCCTCAGGTGTGGTCCCAGCTGTGATGCGTCTTCCTCGTCCACAGAAGTCCAGCCAGAAAGCTGACGAGTACCTGAGGGAGATCAAGGAGCAGAACGTGCTGGAGGAGGCGGTGCGACAGTGCGTGGAGGCCGCGGCTCACGAGTACGACCCCGCCACCCAGAAGTCCCTGATGAGGGTGAGAGGAAACCCGATGATCCCGAGAGTCCAGGTGTGCTCGCCTGTAACCTGTGGTGTGGTCTGTCCTCCACCAGGCGGCGTCCTTCGGGAAGTGTTTCCTGACGGACTTCTGCTCCGATCACTTCGTGTCCACTTGCAGAGAGCTGCGAGTGCTGAACGCCGTTAGAGAGAGCGGCGTGGGAATGCCACTCACACACACTCAGTATCCTCTGGAGCTGCACAGGGGTATGATGGGAGGTGTAGTTCTGACTGTGTGGGTGTAGTTCTTTACCTCTACTCTCAGATTCAAGCAGATGACATTGCAGGTGCTGATTGACAGGTGAGCCGTCTGTTTAGTGGAGATAAAAATGCGGTTAATTTAACAGACTTCAGTGTTTTTTTAAATCAGCAGGTGATTTAATTCCAGGTGTAAACTGTACCTGAAGTCCGTGAACCGCCCTCTCTCTGTTTACCTGCCCCAGGTTGTTGTTTCGACAGTTCTACCCGTTAGCCATTGAGATCTGCCGTTACCTGAAGATTCCCGACTATCAGGGCGTTAGCAGAGTCCTGAAGCACTGGGCCTCCTGTAAGGTAAATGACTCACCTGGGACCCTGCGGCTGCCTCTCACTGATCCTTACCTGTGTGTGGGCGTGTCCAGGTGCAGCAGAAAGACTTGTCGGATGAAGCCATAGCGCGAGCGGTGTGTGTGAAGGTGGGGGAATCACCTGGAGTCTCGTACTCTCATATCGCCGCCAAAGCTTACGAATGTGGACGCACCGAACTCGCCATCAAGGTACGCAGACAAACGGCTCCTGGAGGTGGACGGGACACGGATACACAAAAAAAAAAACAGTTTGGAGAACAGAAAGACGAGTCTTCTTAGTTACGCTGTGTTGACCTGTCATCTGGACTCTGGTTCTGGTTCTGAAGCCAGCCCAGAGGTACCAAACACTGCAGTTCCACAAATGGCCACTGGAAGCGCTCTGATTGACTTCATGTTAAAAGGAGCAAACAAAAAGATTTTCTGCTGTGTTCTACTGAGATGATGTAGGGTCGTACGGTCATGAAAGACCCAGACAAGGTTTGGAAATACAACTTTTCTAGGTCCTTAAAAAGTTTATAAAAGTCTGTAAAGTCATAAAATGGGAATATTTTGGATGTAAAAGACATTTTCAAAAAACTTTAACATGAGATTTGAATTGAAATGGTGGCAGAAGTTCATCCTGACTGTTGGTGAAGGAGTTTAAGTTGTCGTCAGTTCAGCGCGTACAGCTCGCCGTCTTCAAATGCTACGAAATGCCGGGAAATGTTGTTTAACGACGAGGGAATTTTCTAGGAGAGGTATCAACTGAGACACTGAAAGATCTGAAACGCATTTTGTGGCAGAAACGTTCAAAATGCAGACTTTGCTCTTTCCACATGAGCAGCAGGAGAGAAGCAGGGCTAGAGAGAAACGGCTGCTGATGCTGCTGATGCTGCAGACACTGCAGACGTTGCAGACGCTGCTGATGCTGCAGACGCTGCAGACGCTGCAAGCGCTGGTCGGTTAGAGAATTTTAGCAAACAGCTCTTGTTGAGGCGGGTCATCATGGCTGTCCCATTTCAGAATCAGAATCCTGGGGGGGTTCTTTGGTTTTGTTCAAACTGAGTCGGACAGTGACTCGCAGACGAGTTTGATAGTAGAAAACAGTAGAGAGGGTGGATCAGGTGGGCTGAGGACCATGGAGGTAGAGCTCTGTGCTGCTCCGTCAGTTGGGTTTAACTCCTGTGTTGGTTGGTTCCTCAGCTCCTGGACTTTGAACCTCGGTCTGGAGAACAGGTTCCTCTACTGCTGAAGATGAAGAGGAGTCATCTGGCTCTCAGCAAGGCTGTAGAGAGTGGAGACACGGACCTCGGTGAGTCTGAACATAGAACATAGACCAAATGAACGCTTGGTTCCTCAAGGATCATCTTGCAGAACGACAGTCGCCCTCTTCTTTCTCTGTTGGGAAGTTCTGCTAACACTCCTCCATAACTGTGTTTCCAAATTGTGCAGATTGTATTTAAGCGCTGTTTCTTTGAAAGAGATCAACTCCAGGGTTTATTAATAACAAGAACGACGTCCGAGGAAGGAAGGCTGTTGTGTTTGGCCATAAGCAGAAAGGGAGGTCTGTCTTTGTTTTTGGTCTCCGTCTCTCACTTTGAGTCTGAGCGTGAAGGGAGGTTAGTCCTTTAACTTTGTCATCATCTTCAGTGTTAAAAGACATTTTTGTAGGCGGAGTTGCTCCATAATCGCTGACCCTAGTCCAGGGACCACCAGCCTTTGTGAGGATGAGGGCTATTAGGGGGTCTGAGTCGTAGGAGGGGCTCCACCCGACCTGTTTACTGCACATTTCCCCAAAAACCAAACCACAGACTGCTGATAATAGTGATGATAATAATAAGCAGTCATTATTTCAACAACTGACTGCTCACATATCAATAGTAATTATTTTCCACAATAACTAGACCAGGGGTCGACAACCTTTTTTACTCAAAGAGCCATTTGGGACCGCCCCTAATAAAAAAGAAAGCACCCGGAGCCACAACCCGTTTTGACATCATTACATATGTTATGCATGTGTATATTATTCAAAGGTGCTCATTACGTCGATCTTCAATGACGAGTGTAGATCACGGGCCAGAAAAGATAAAAAAAAGGACTTTAAAATCCACCGGCCGATCAAAATCCTCACTGAGAAGTACGGGACTTGATTGACATGTAGATTGACCAATCAGACATCGTCTGAAGCATACGTCGCTGCAAATGCACATTGTGTTCTTTAAAGGATGATACCGCGGCCGCGTGTGGGAGGAGCTACTGGTTCTGGTCTGATGGCTGCATGGAGCGATGTGTTTATCAATGCATGGTAGACTCTGAGAATGTGGAGAGATCAGGTTTATTATTTTGAAGAGTTCTACTTGGTAATCATGTTTCCATGTTTGAGTTCATAAAATCATCCCAGAGAAAGTCTCTGCTTCAACTCCTGCAGGGAAAGCTGCGTCTCAATCTGACGCCCGTGTCTCCACTCCAGTTTGAAGCTAAAGCCCCTTCCCCGCCTCTCCACCTGCTTTTCCTCTCTACCTGTTCACCTGTTCACATCCTCTGCAGCTGAGAGTTGTTTCCCCGTGCTCCTCAGTGTGTCCTACACAGAGAGCGCTAAATATGGTCATAGCAGGATGACACGATAGTCAGGGCGCTCCAGCGCCGCACAAGGATGAAAGAGCCGGACGCAGGTTATAGCGGGGATAGAGCGGGTTAAGCAAATGAATGGAAGAAATATTCAATATTGTGCACATTTTATTATTAGTCTGAACTATCTTTTATTTAGAAAAATCTTTTATCTTGCTAAATCAGTCCAGTGCGAAAGACAACCTCAACAAAATCTGTGTTGGGGGGTTTTTGTCTGGGTCTGGTGGTGTTCAGATGACTTTTGGGCTGGAAAACTGTGACTCTATCTGGCAACGCTGGAGCGAACTCTCAGTCTGTCATCAGAAAGTTGTTCTCTGCCCCGCGGTACGTCAAGTTCCTGGCAGAAGAACACTCCGGACCGCGTGTCCTCCTGCTATCAGCTCTGCAGGTCTCGCCCGATAAATACGAGTTCATTAGGAAGCTGGTTTTGACGTGGTACGCGCTTCGTACGGAGCCAGCAGATGAACAAACTAAAATAAAATGGAATTATTATAAAATACTCATTATTTTCCAAAGTCACAGGGAGCCACAACAGAAGGATGAAAGAGCCACATGTGGCTCCAGAGCCATGGGTCGCCGACCCCTGAACTAGAGAAACACGTCTAATCATGAAACATGGATTTATTTCTGCTCAAACATTAAAGTCAGGAGGACACGGTTGGTGCTACAAAAGATCACTTCTAACAAGTCTACCCCCCCCTCCAAATCATCTTTTCCTTTTTTTGGTGCAAAAACACAAAACCCTTTTTGATTGTCGACCCTAAGACTTTGGTTTCTTCAGCTTTAAGACGTCTTTGTGATCAGCTGATTGGCAGAGAAAAGCGGCTTTGCACCGGAAAACAAACGCTTCATATAACCACGTCTGATTACCATGGGGGGCGGGGGCGGAGCATTCAGCAACTCTGGAACTCCCTCCTCTGATCTACAAAACATGGACTCTCTCAAACTCACCTTTTTCCCTCGTACATTCAGAGCATCATCTTTAAACTGCTGCTTTAACTGATCACTGATTTTGTGGAGTTTATTGTTGTATTTTATGCGTTTACATATTTTTGTACTGTGAGTCGACCTTGAGTGTCCAAAAAGGTGGCATTCAAAAGTGTTTGTTGAGGAAGGAAACCTCTGACGCTGTTCCGACTGTGTCAGAAGGCGCGCGTATTGCGCTGAGGCGCGTGCTTTTCAGTCGCCGCTGCTTTCTTTTACTGGTGTGTTTTTTTAACCGGCCCGTTACCACCATAATGCTGCCGCGACACAAGTGGAAGGACAGCTGTTCCTGTTCGCCCCTCCATCCACTGCTGCTCCTTACTCATTCTTTAAACACTGACAACGGTGTGGCGAGCCGGGGGTTAGACCCGCCTTTAGCCCCTAAGACTCATGGGAAATGGGGAATCGCGGATGTAAATTTCCTCATCATAACTGAGGGATGTAATGTTGATTATATGGTTACTGTTTGTAATTTTATGTATGATACTTAGATTATCAACAAGTAAAAAAACTAAAAAAAAAACTAAAAAAACCATAACTGAGGAACTTGTGAACAGAATAGACGTCCATGCTGTTTGGCAGATGTGGGTGTATTCACACACATGAGCCTGATGCAGGACTGTCTCCTCCCACAGTGTCCTAATATATTCCACTCAGTCTGGGAGTCAAGACGTGATCTGTCAGGCTGACCGTGTTGCATAATGAATGCGGCTTGTAAATGTACAAAAGAAGTTAAACACGTGAAAATGGGTGGGTGTGGTTGTAGTCGGGTGCGCTCTAAAAAACAGAAATTCCTGTATTTATAAGGTTTCCATGTGGGGCAAAGCCGCTGTCCCCTGGATGGATAGCGTTAGGGGTGGAGAGGTTACGGTTAAGAAGGGACGTACAGCCTGGAGCCCCGCTGTCACTCATCTGAACACAGGTGTAGATCCTTTTATGGAAGGAATAAAACAAAGACCCTCTGCCTGGTTTCAGCTCATGTTTCACATGAAAAGTTTAGGAAAAGGGGCCAGAATTCTGGAATTCCAGCCGAAGCTGTTCTGCTTCTGACGGGACAGCTTTGTCCAATGCAATAGATTTGAACTTGGCTTATGGAACTTGAAATTGCTTTAAAATGCTTTCATTTCAATGATGACTCAGACTAACATCCACACTGACTGGCTTTCTTGTTCTTTATCCACAAACGTTCAGCTCTAAACGAAGCTTTGGTGGGTTTCTGACTGCTGGTGGGTGACTCCTGTAGTCTCTGGAAATGAACTCAGTGATGAGAAATGTGAAAGCATCAGTTGTCAATCAGAGAACTGTTCACATTTGGTGTTAGTGAGTGACTCATGGCTGAGCTGGTTTGTGTTTATTTGCATGATTAGCACTGAAAGGAAACCGGGTTAAAATAGTGAAATAGTATTTTTCTAGAATTTGGATCAAGTTTGGAGCATTTGTGTGGTGGGAACACAGCTGATGTCCTAAAAATCTCTGATTTGGATCAGTTTACATGGTGGTCACACACCTGAAGAACGAGATGAACAGAGGGGATTTCTTCATGACCCTGAGGAACCAGCCGGTGGCCCTCAGCCTCTACAGACAGGTGCGTTTTCTGGGCTCCACCTGTCCGTCTTTTCCGGGTGCTTCTTCATTTCTGGATGTCCCTGCAGTTCTGTAAGCTTCAGGAACAGGAGACACTGAAAGACCTCTACAACCAGGACGACAACCACCAGGAGCTGGCCAACTACTACGTCACTGCGTCCTACAGAGAAAAGGTAGGAGCCGACAGGTGTGTCATGAGAGAATGCTAACCTGAACCAGTGTGGGTTCCGTCTGATGCTCCTCTGCAAGTGAAAAAGGTTCTCACCTGTGGTTCTTACCTGTGGTCTCACCTGTGGCCTCACCCGTGGGTCTCACCTGTGTTTCTCACCTGTGGGTCTCACCTGTGTTTCACCCGTGTTTCACCCGTGGTTCTCACCTGTGGGTCTCACCTGTGTTTCTCACCCGTGTTTTCAATTCGTGGTTCCTAATTCGTGTTCTCACCTGTGTTCTCACCTATGGTTCTCACCTGTGGTCTCATCTGTCTTCTCACCTGTGTTCTCACCTGTGGTTCTCACCTGTGTTCTCACCTGTGGCCCTCACCCGGGGTCCTGCACCTGGGTGGTTCTCACCTGCGTTCTCGCTCGTGGTTCCCACCCATGATTCTCACTCCGCTGCTGTCACCCGTAGTTCTCACCCGTGTTCTCACCTGATGTCTCACCTGTGGTCTCACCCGTGGTTTCACCTGGGTGTTCTCACCTCGTGGTTCTCACCTGTGTTTCTCAATTCGTGTTTCTCACCTGTGGTTCTCACCCGTGTTTCTCAATCTGTGTTCTCACCTGTGTCTTCACCCGTGGTCTCAAATTCTGTGGTTCTCACCTGTGGGTCTCACCTCCTGTGGCTCTCACCTGTGTTCTCGCCCGTGGTTCCTCACCTAAGATTTCACCTGCTGTTGTCACCTGTGGTTCTCACCCGTGTTCTCACCTGTGGTTCTCAATTGTGGTCTTCACCTGTGGTACCTGTGTCTCTCCCTCTGTGTTCTCAAATTCCGTGGTCCTCATCTGCGGGTTCTCAACTGTGGTTCTCAACCGTGACCTCACCCGTATTCTCACCTCGTGGTCCCACCCGTGTTCCTCACCTGTGGTTCTTACCTCGTGGGTCTCACCTGTCTTCTCACCTGTGTTCTCACCTGTGGTCTCACCTGTGGTTCCCACCTGTGGTCTCACCTGTGGTTCTCACCTGTGTTCTCGCCTGTGGTTCTCACCTATGGTTCCCTTCACCTGTCGTTGTCACCTGTGGTTCCCACCTGCGTTCTCACCTGTGGTCTCCTCACCTGGTGGTTCCCACCGTGGTACCCCCGTGCCTCCCCCGTGTTCTCACCCGTGTTCTCACCTGTGGTCTCATCTGTGGTTCTCAACTGTGGTTCTCAATTGTGGTTCCTACCTGTGGTACTCCACCTGTGGTTCTCACCTGATGTCCACCTGGTGGTCCTCACCCTGTGGCTCCCCACCCTGTGTTCTCACTGTGGTTCTCACCTGTGGGTCTCACCTGTGGTTTCACCTGTGGCTCTCACTGTGTTCTCACCTGTGGTTCTCACTCAGGCACTCACCCGTGTTCTCACCTGTGTTCTCTGTGTCTCACCCCATGATTCTCACCTGCTGCTGTCACTCCGTGTTCCACCTGTGTTCTCACCCGGTGGTTCCCACCCGTGGTTCCCACCCGTTGGTCTCACCTGTGGTTCTCAAATTCGTGGTCTCACCTGTCTTCTTCACCTGTGGTTCTCACCTGTGGTTCTCTCACCCTGTGGTTCTCAACTGTGGTTCTCACCTGTGGTTCTCACCCGTGGGTCTGTTCCGTGGTCTCACCTTGTTCTCACTCGTGGCTCTCACCTGTGGTCCCACTCAGAGACTCACCTGTGGTTCTCACCTGTGGTTCTGAACTGTGGTTCTCACCTGTGGTTCTCACCTGTGGGTCTCACCTGTGGTACTCTGTGTTCTCACCTGTAACTTCCCCGTGTCTCTGAATTCCTGCACCCCACCCTGTGGTCCCACCCGTATTCCTCACCTGTGGTCCACCCGTGGGTCTCACCTGCATTCTCGCCACCCGTGGTCTCACCTGTGGGTCTCAATCTGTGTTCCTCACCTGTGTTCTCACCTGTGGTTCCTCACCTGTGGGTACCCCCTGTGTTCTCACCCGTGGTCCCACCCGTGGTTCTCACCTGCGTTCTCACCTCGTGTTCTCACCCGTGGTCTCTCCTGCACCCAGCCTCACCTGTGGTACTGTGTTCTCACCTGTGGTTCTCACCTGTGTTCTCACCTGTCTTCTCACCTATGTTCTCACCTGTGTTCTCACCTGTGGTTTCACCTGTCTTCTCACCTGTGTTCCTCACACCTGTGTTCTCCCTGTGTTCTCACCTGTGGTCTCACCTGTGGTCTCACCTGTGGTTCTCAACTGTGGTTCTCACCTGTGGTCTCACCTGTGGTACCCACCCGTGGTCCTCACCCAGATCTCACCTGTGGTCTCACCTGTGGTTCTCACCTGTGTTCTCACCCGTGGTCCTCACCCAGGTTCCCAACCGTGGTTCCCAACCGTGGTCTCCCACCTGTGTTTCTCACCTGTACCACCTTGTGGTCTCACCTGTGGCTCTCAAATTGCGTTCTCACCCCGTGGCTCTCACCGTGGTTCTCAACCGTGGGTCTCACCTGTATTCTCACCCGTGGGTCCCACCCAGATCCCCCACCTCGTATTCTCACCTGTGCTCTCACCTGTGTTCACCTCGTCTTCTCACCTGTGGTTCTCACCTGTGGTCTCACCTGTGTTCTCACCTGTGGTCTCACCTGTGTTCTCACCTGTGTTCTCACCTGTGGTCCTCACCTGTGGTTTCACCTGTGTTCTCACCTGTGGTCCCCACCTGTGGTCTCACCTGTGATTTCACCGGTTCTCACCTGTGGTTCTCACCTGTGTTCTCACCTGTGTTCTCACCTGTGGTCCTCATCTTGCTCACCTGTGTTCTCACCTGTGTTTCACCTGTCTCACCTGCTGTTCTCACCTGCTGTTCTCACCTGTGGTTCTCATCTGTAGTTTTAACCTGTGTTCTCCCTGCAGAGGTTGGAAAGCAGTCTGTCTCTGCTGCAGAACGCTGTAGACGAGTACAACAAGGCCAAAAACGACTTTGCTGCAAAGGTAACGGGACAATCGGAGATCGTGACCCATGACGATGTTCTGTCACTCACTCCTTCGCATCTTCTTGTTCCTCGTGACTCACCTGTGTGACCTCTAAGCGTTTGGTTGATGCTAACGAGTTTCTGTTGTCCTTCAGGCCACAGAGGAGGAGATGCGTCTCCTCCGTTTCCAGCGAAAGCTAGATGATGAGAAAGGGGCGGGGCTTCTTGGTTTGTCCCTGCAGGTCAGTTAAATGTGTCTGCACTGGTAGATGAAGTTGATGATCAGCACCTTCCAAACACGTGGTCCTGTTTCAGGTAACCATGGAGACGCTGCTGTCTTTAGGACTTCACAAACAGGCAGAGCAACTGTACAGAGAATTCAAAGTTCCTGACAAAAGGTGAGTCTGAACCAGCCCTGCTGTGATTGGCTGCTGTCATTCAGCAGTTTTCACTGTTTAGAGAAAATACCCAGCATTCTTTGTGAACCACACCCAAAGAGGATCAGTATTCAGCAGCAGAGTCTGAAGCAGCCTCACTCATCAACGGAACAATGCCCCCTCCAGTTTAGGATGGGGTTACCCCCCAGGACCAGTTCAACATCCACAGGTTCTGTTCTCAGGTGAGGACAGGGAGGAGCATCGGGTGGATCATGTGACATCTGTAGATGATTGAACACAGTCACCTGAGGTCTTATCGTGGACGCTGACTTGAACTTTGACCCTTTGGAGTCTCACCATCTCAAACAGGTTCAAAGGTCCAGACCTAGACCAGGTTTATCTGCAGCAGGTTGGTCTGCGGTTCTGGCTCCGTAAACCTCTCCTGAGTCCTGACTAAAGGAACGCCCATAGTTGCCCATAAATAGTCCGTGAAACGCCCACAAATGAATATTCATTGATTGTAAACCATGGCAAACAGAGAGGAAATCAAAAAAAACGTTACTTCACTCAATGTTGATTTTTGATTTGAAATGGTTATTTCAAGCAATCAAATAGACAGTAACTAATCAAACTTAGGATAATTAGACATGTTAATAAATATTGCTTGAAAGGGAGTGGAAGGAAGCGAACTTATATAATCCCACCCCGTTATACTATAACCATTTTATTACATGATTTATCAATATCCAGTTCCTAGGTTTTATCAGACAGAATTAAGAATCGTAAGTATCAATAAAGCACAGGACAAAGATGAATTACTTGCGTTTCTTGAATAATGTCAAGAGTCTTTTTGAGGTCTTCGTATTCCTGGGTTTTCTTCAGGGGCATGGTCATGGAGAAAGTAATTTGAAGATAATTGTATTTGCAGAGAGGCACGCCACGCGTCCTGCTGTGTAACCCGGAACCGGAAAAGTAGAAGTTGTGAAGTAGTGTTATCGTGAAATGTGAAGTAGAAGTTATCGTTGGCGAGGTGGAAAAGAGAGAAGAATGTTGTTTGGAGGGCGCAGTGTGAGCATTACTAATGCCAAAAAGGCAAACGGTGGTAGACGCTGTTAATGCTGTAGCCTCACAACCTCGGACCGTGGCCGGTCCGAGGTTGTGAGGCTACAGTGCTCCATCGGGGGGGAGGCCGGAGCGCCAGATGCACCGGGGGACACGCGTGGTTCCTCGGAGTGCTCCTCTGAAACGCCGGGCCCAAAAGCCCGCAGAGGTCCAACAGGACGGCTGGAGGAAGTCAGAACCGGCTCATCAGCCACTCGTCCTCGTTTACCAGCAAGTCTTCTTGCTGTCTAAAGATGCGTTCACTCTGAATTCTTCCATTTGCCACATCTTCTAAGATCAGCCATTGTGCGTCATTCCACATTGTGATGGAGCATTTTATTTCCCTCCATTTAATTACATCTGACAAGCTACAGATGTCGGTAATAATCCACGTGGAAATGGGAAATTGATCAGCAAATGTCATTTCTTGTTGCTTTCTAAATGGTTGAGACATACGCCATACATTGTTTTATCAAGAATAAAACAAACTAAAGGCATATGAATACCATAATTCCATAGCTTATGAAGAAATGTTTTAATATGAAAACAACTTTCCCCAGTGGACAATTAATACGTCTTTCTGTCTGTCTGTCTGCACGTCCGCACCTATATCTGCTCCTCCAGACTGACACACTGACCAGATATCAGTTTTGTACATTATTTCGTTCTGTTAACTATATTATTTATGAGGATGAATTGCACAACATGCCAATATTGCAGAACATATTTCACTTTTCTTTTTCCAAATATGTGTTCATTTGAATTTCTGTTGTAATTTTCGTTTGATTGTTTTTGTTTGTTTCACTGCTGATCGATCAAACGGTGTTGGTGTAGCTGTTAATTGTCAGACTTGCTTTGTGAAGTCTTCATGTTATTTCTGAGAGGCAGGATTGTCATTTTCACTTTCATGTGTTTCTTCCATCTGCCGACGGTGTCGCCGTTTCTCATTTCACCCGTTTTTGTGCGTACGCCTGGGTCAGAGCGTGAAGGACCGCACATTTTCCCCTCAAGTTTGCTTTTTATAAATCTCAATTATTGCGTAGAGAGTGGCGTACGCCTTCTTTTGTGCGTACGCCACCTTTAGAAATGAGGCCCCTGAACTGGCGGACCCACGCTAAACGTTCATAAACACATCTGAAGAGTTTGCGATGACATTTGTGTAAAATAATGGCGGGCATCGTCATTATTGAGCGTGGTCATGACCTCAGTTGTGATAAGACGGTAAAAAACAAATTAAAGTGGTCTTGGCTGGAGGAAAAATACAAATATGGCCATTTCTTTTTATCGTAGATTCGCATGGTGGAGGTGAGAACAATTTGTGTTGTAGAGAATTTCACTCTCCGTTTTAATACAATTAGTTACGGTGGAAATTATGCAGAGATTAAGTACGGGTTAATGGCCCACGAAGTGTGCGTTATGGTTGCTTCTGTGAAGTGCGTTAAAAGTAATAACGTGTAAACTGGCCTCTGTGTACAGCATGCAGTGTGGAAAAGATGTAGAGTTCTTTGCTTTTCTATAGTTGAATAAAGAAATGCATTTTCTTATTTTGAACACATCTCTCTAATTTACTTGTATTTCCTAATAAGTTCAGTTCTGCTCAGATTACTAAGTATTGGTGTTAAATAGTTGATTCAAGCAGATCCCATATTTTGATGTAATTATAGTTTGAGAAAACAGTATTTCTAAAGCAGAAATGGTTCAAATAAATGAGGTACTTTCATAGAATATCATAGTTACTGCTGTACTTTTAGCTATTTGGGGCTTTGATGTTACTATATTTTAGCAATTGTGTGTTTTGCAGCTTTTAGGAAAGGCGTAGATTGTAGGATTGAGTTACTTTTAGCAATTATCTAAATTCCATTTTAGGACCAGCAAGTCCTTCATGGTAAGTCAAAGTAGGAGTTTGAATGTTAAATCACGATGCTCCAATTAGTGTCTTGATTACCAAGTGAATAACTAGCTGCCAGAATGGACCAGAATGCATCTAAGACGGTGGATTTTTCAAACATTTCTCTCCACGCCGTCATATCGCTCAGAGAAAAGTTCAGGGATTTTCTCCTTGCCTGACTTTCATCACTGACTAATGTCTGCAGTCGTTTCTGTCTCTGAATGTGTTTCTGTATTTGAACCAATCTACAGATGGAAGCGTCTTTAGTGACTCTGACCAGGTGAACTATAACTATCTCTTTATTCCTCATAAACACTTTGGGTCCAATCTTCGGTTGGGTTCACCAGAACTTCTTTCAATAAAGTCTTGGCCCGTTCTGAACTCGTCTTCCCAGCAGGTTCTGGATGCTTCCTCTGAACCTGAGGTCTCATACCGGAGACTCCCTCTGGCTGGGAGGGGTGGGGTTGGTGATGTGGTTCTGGTCACATGACTGACCCGGTTCTGTCTGCTGTTTCACCTGAGCAGGTATTGGTGGCTAAAGCTCAAGTCTCTGGCAGAGAAGGAGGAGTGGGAGGAGCTAGAGAAATTCTCCAAGAGCAAGAAATCTCCAATTGGTTACTTAGTAAGATAATCAAAAATGGCCCCGCCCATTGCTATTGTTCCAGTTTCAAAGTGATTTATTACCCATGATTCTTTGCTGCTTTTCCTCAGGCGTTCGTTGAGGTTTGCATTAAGTACAACAACAGGAACGAGGCCAAGAAGTACATCTGCAAAGTCACACCTGAGCAGAAGGTCAAGGCTCACCTGGCTGTTGGGTAAGACTCGCCTGTGACATCATCAGATGGTGGGCGTGGCTTCCTGCTGACTGCTTATGCTCTGCTCCTGGCAGTGACCTGGAGGGCGCCGCCGACGCCGCCATCGAGCACAAGAGTGAGTCTGAGATAACTGCGGTCCTGTCCAGATGCTCCGCCTCCGACCGCCTCCTGGTTGACAGACTGAACCGGGCCAGCGGCGCCAAAAAGTGATGAGCGTTCACCGCAGAACCACTGTGGAGGTTCTTGTATGTCTGGATTATTGAAGACCCCCCCCCCCTGCAATGTGCCTGCTGCTGTTTCAAAATAAAAGCTTCTCATCTGTGTTCATGGTGATGCTCTTATTGTGATGTCACTTCCTCTCCTAGGGAAAATGAATAGTAAAGAATTCAAAAATGGGGGGGGGGGGTTGACAGATATTCGGTTCCAGAACCATTCCTTCAGGTTCTGGAGGATTCTGGTTCTGTAGAAGACGTGAGGAGGAGGATGGAGGATCTTCATCAGTGTGTGGAGAGCATTGGAGGATCACCAGATGTTTGGATCAGTACCACCCCCCCCATCCACACCACACAACCCGCGGATGATCAAACTTCCTGATTGATCTCACTGGAGGGGGCGGGCTCGACGGGGTGGGTGGGGCTACCGGCCAGCTTTCTCTCACGTGCTGCGTCCGCGAGGAAGTTTCCAGAGTGTCTCCACAGGTAGGTGTTCGGCCGAACCTGGACCAGAAGTCTACTCGAAGCCCCGCTAGTCTGGATTTGTCTCCAGTGTCCGGTTCGGGTCCACCGGCTCGAGCAGGTCCGAACTTTGACCCGCTGCATTTATGTAACCGAGCTGTGACCCGGTTCTGAAGACTCAGACTGGAGTGAAACCGAACCGCGGGATCAACTAAACCCACTGAACAGAACCGGTCCACGTGACTGCTTCTGCTGGTGAAAGTCTTTAGAGAGTTCGGTTCGGATCTGTCGACAAGTGACTGGACCTAACTGTTAACCCGGTCCTATTGCTTCTCCGTACTTCCGGTTCTGTCAGAGTCCTGAACCGAACGAAGTTCGTTGGTTTTCCTCGAAACCAGAACTGGACAACTTTTCCTGAATCCAGAGTCAGATGTCGGTTTTACTTCGGTTCGGTTCGGTTGAACAGCTTCAGGTCCAGATATGTGTTATGCAGAGGTTCGGCCATAAGACTTCTGCAAAGAAGAGTGGATCAATCACTTCTGACGTCACTCACCTATGAGATCAGTCTGGAAATGTGGGCGGGGCTTCATTGGAGTTCAGAGAACAGTCTGACCCACAAGACAGCGTTGGTTCTGGGTCTAAAGGAGGTTCTTTGGTTCCTTCTGCAACGTCTGGTTCTTCGTCGGAACACTTGCAGTCTTGATTGAATTGATCTGGGCTTAAATTGAAATGTGCTGTTTCCATAGTAACCAGCCATCCTCCAGAGGACAGGTGAACATGTCGTCCGTGACGGTGGAGTCCGTGGTGACGACGGCCGCTCTCATTGGAGAAGGGCCTGTGTGGGAGGAGTCAGAGCAGACGCTGCTGTTTGTCGACATCGCAGGAGAGAAGATCCACCGCTGGAGTTCAACCAGCAACCAGATCCAGTCTGTGCAGACAGGTCAGGGGCGGAGCTTGTCTCACCTTCCACACCTGTGCAGGAACGACGACGATCATTGCTGAGCAGAAAGTTCCCCTTTTGGAATTGATCCCATGTGTGACGAACGTAAAGATGTTTGTCCCCAAATGTGACTTTGAAAGCCGTGTTTAAAGTATTGAGTCTGAGAACCTTAATCAGAACAAAACATTAGCCGTTTACAAAAGTCATCGGAATGAACGCCTGATGGGAAAGAAAATGCGTCATGTAAACGCGCCGTACGGAATACTCTGCCCCGGTCAGACTCATTCGGGTCAGAATTTCTTTCCGATGGAGATAGGTGGGTTATACCGATCGTTTATCCCAGGGGTCGGCAACCTTTTTTACTCAAAGAGTCATTTGGGACCCTAATAAAAAAGAAAGCACCCGGAGCCACAACCCGTTTTGACATCATTACATATATTATGCATGTATATATTATTCAAAGGTGCTCATTACGTCGATCTTCAATGACATGAGTGTAGATCACGGGCCAGAAAAGATAAAAAAAAGTACTTTATAATCATCCGGCCAATCAAAATCCTCACTGAGAAGTACGGGACTTGATTGACATGTAGATTGACCAATCAGACATCGTCTGAAGCATACGTCCTGCAAATGCACATTATGTTCTTTAAAGGATGATACCGCGGCCGCGTGTGGGAGGAGCTACTGGTTCTGGTCTGATGGCTGCATGGAGCGATGTGTTCATCAATGCATGGTAGACACTGAGAATGTGGAGAGATCAGGTTTATTATTTTGAAGAGTTCTACTTGGTAATCATGTTTCCATGTTTGAGTTCATAAAATCATCCCAGAGAAAGTCTCTGCTTCAACTCCTGCAGGGAAAGCTGCGTCTCAATCTGACGCCGTGTTTCCATCTCTGACAGAGTCTGAAGCCAAAGCCCCTCCTCCACCTCTCCACCTGCTTTTCCTCTCTACCTGTTCACCTGTTCACATCCTCTGCAGCTGAGAGTTGTTTCCCCCACACTCCTCAGTGTGTCCCACACAGAGAGCGCTAAATATGGTCATAGCAGGATGACACGATAGTCAGGGCGCTCCAGCGCCGCACACGGATGGAAGAGCCGGACGCAGGTTATAGCGGGGATAGAGCGGGTTAAGCAAATGAATGGAAGAAGGCGGCCCGCTGAAGAAATATTCAATAGTGTACACTAGGCCTGCACAATATACCGCAAATTTATCGTTATCGCAATATTAAGCAGTGCAATATCCATATCGCAAAAATCAGCAAAAATCGCAGTAAATGGTTACCTTAAATGTGCTAAAACAATCCTATGGCAGCTTGAAGTATTTAACAAATCAAAATAAATCCATTTATGCATTTGACCAATTGGATGGACCCTTTCTGATGTTGACCAATCAGATGAGCCCTTTTATGTTAGATTTTTGCCTCCTACGTCAACGAGGGTCATTTGGAGTATACTTTTTTTAAACCGTTGCAATGAAATACTATTGATGTTTTTAATGGTTTGCTATTTGTTCATATACCGCAAATTATATCGTTATCGCAATATTGATCACTAATATCGCATATCGCAAGTTTTGCTCATATCGTGCAGCCCTAGTGTACACATTTTATTATTAGTCTGAACTATCTTTTATTTAGAAAAATCTTTTATTTTGCTAAATCAGTCAGGTACGAAAAAAAACATCATCAAAATCTGTGTTGGGGGGTTTTTGTCTGGGTCTGGCGGTTTTCAGATGACTTTTGGGCTGGAAAACTGTGACTCTATCTGGCAACGCTGGAGCGAACTCTCAGTCTGTCATCAGAAAGTTGTTCTCTGCCCCGCGGCACATCAAGTTCCCGGCAGAAGAACACTCCGGACCGTGTCTCCTCCTGCTATCAGCTCTGCAGGTCTCGCCCGATAAATACGAGTTCATTAGGAAGCTGGTTTTTACGTGGTACGTGCTTCGTACGGAGCCAGCAGATGAACAAACTAAAATAAAATGGAATTATTATAAAATACTCATTATTTTCCAAAGTCACAGGGAGCCACAACAGAAGGATGAAAGAGCCACATGTGGCTCCAGAGCCATGGGTCGCCGACCCCCGGTTCATTCTGATCTCGTGTCACTGCTGCTCTGGTTTACGTCATGCATAGACGGTGTTTCGCTGAGAGGAAGCTTTGGAGCGCATACGCCCTCGCCCAGCTGGCGCTCCCCTCTCTTACACCCCTCATGGGGGAGATGCGGGGGGGGGGGGGGGTCGCGTGCCCACTATGGACTGGACCCGGCACTCGAGCTCTGCGTTTGGGCTCCGGTGCCGGTGGACTGAGTGAACCTCTCTGAGCAGAGCAGCTGGGTTTATTAGTGTGTTTGAGGGGACGGTGCTTTGTTACGTGTGCATTTTGTTGTTTTGTTATGTGTGAGAATTCGGACTGCGAGCCAAACCGCCGCTCTGGGTTAGCGGCTGCCCGACACACGAGGACAGAGCAGAGCTCGAGCCGCCAGCTTACAGCGGTTTTGGGGCAGTGTGTGAACTTTTCAGAGCAGAAATGTCACTCAGTCCTTAGAAACTGTTCAAACAATCACGTGGATTTGTGTTTCCAGATGTGCCCCGACAAAATAAAGGCTGATGTTATTCCCAGACATTTACGTGCAGCCAGGATGCAGATTGCAGCGGTTTATGGTCCTGGATTTTGTGTCCATCAGGCTAATGTTGTTAAGGCCCGTACACACTGGGACGAATATCCGCCAGGCGTTATTCGCCAGCGTTTTTCGCCACGTTTTTTGTGTTCACACCCAGGCGATTTTTGCTGACGATGAGCCGAGTGAACATGCAATTTAATTCCCTGACATTAGATGGCGCTTAATGTAAACAGAAATACTCCTGTACACAAGGTGGCGCTGCGCAACTTTACGCTTCTTAAAGTCGCTTTTCACTCAGAAGAAGAGAGCAAGTATTTACGCGATTGTCAGAATCAAACAAAGAAAACATGAATATTTCAAGCACCAGTAGCTCCAATTCGTGCTTGGTTCTGGGATATTTTATAATGTCCATCATTATTTCTTCGTGGCAGTGTAGACGCTACTTGGCGTCTATCTTCTTCGCTGGTATGTGTGCTCAGAAAGGCAGTTTTGTGTTTGAGCGCCCCCAAGTTGTGTTTTACTGTAACTTCAGAAGCTCCAGACACGTGTGCAAAAGCTCCATTCTCATTGGTCGTATAGATTTCGACGCGGCGCGTCAAAAAAAAAAACGAACCCGGGGCGTTTTTTTTTTTTGCCGCTTTGACGCGTGGCGTTTTTTCGCGTCGGTGTGCACACTCTCATTGGTGCCCTTTGTTTAGTCACGAGGCGTTAAACGTCGGCGAAAATCGCCGGCGAAATTCATCCCGGTGTGAACGGGCCTTTAGCCAGTGTTAGCCTGTCCTAACCCTTCTTCAGCTCCGTTCTCCCACAAAAAGAACACTGACCACACAGATTAAATAGAAAATCATGAGCGAACATAATATTCATTAGATAAATAAAAGCATGTTTGGAAGATCGTTTGTATATTACAGAGCTGCTGCATAAATGTCTGTGGCAGCGGTTTGTTTACAACTGGACACATTTCCTCATCCAGGTTTTTTTTAACACTACTGAGCATGCCCAGATGATTCATTCTGACTGAAAGTTTGAGCCATGGGAACATTTGTTCTAATGGGAAGAAGGTTCTCTGATCCCATGTGCACGGCTGAATTTTAACCCGACCATTGATCCCATCAGGATATTCTGCCCATGAATCTGCAGCTACTGACTCTGATCATCACCATGGCAACAATCATTTGTCTTCATTTATCTACTAGAACCTCCAAATGTTTGTTCTGTCCACACGTTACTAAAATTAAACATTCTATGGCGTTTCATGGCTGCCAGAAAGTTAAGGACTGTAAAGATAACTGAGCGGCGTTTTCAGGTTCTGAGTGAGGAACCTTAGAACCCCACAGGTCCAGTTCTAACCGAGGGACCCGTATTTTAATGCTGCACACCTGCAGAGTGCTGATCCTGCAGTCAGTTCTCCTCTGAACCCTCACCTGGATTTGTGCTCAGTGTTAAGGGGGGTGTTTGTCACTTGGGGGGCAGGAACCTTTCTGCTTGCAGGGGGCAGAACTTTCTATTAGGGGCTTTAATAGGAAAGAACCGGCAGCTGTGAAGTGGATGAAAACGGTAACAAATGCAGTGAATTTACATGAGAAAACTTACAGCACAGAAAAAGCTGCTGCTCTTTCTGACCCGTTTTGTTCTATTAAAGCCTCTAACACGGGGGGGGGGGGGGGGGTGGCACAAAGAGACAGCCGTTATTTCTAACTGTGAGTCAGAGAGCAACACACACACACACACACACACAGATACACACTGACACACAATTAAAGCCATATTATTTCCCATCACACACTCCTCTCCCTACGGTACAACAGCACTGATTAAACGGCTGCGTTTCAGTTCTGGGTGTTTTTTTCTGGATTAACCCTTGTTCTATCCTATGCCCCCCCCCCTTCCATTGAGGTGTTCTCCCTACCATGACAAAGGTGGATAAAGGTGGAAAGATTTCATGTAATCCATGGACACCAGTGAAGATCACAAATCATTGAAGAAAAAAGGTTCAGAGCTCTGTCTAGTGGGTCTAGATGACCCAACTGTCTAGTGGGTCTAGATGACCCACCTCCCAATGTTACAATGCCTAGGATAGCACAAGGATTACTATTAACACATACCGGTGAAACGTGCACGCTGGTGTGTGTTTGAAAAAGGCAGCAAAACTGAGTTGGTTGTGATTTATTCTTCATTTTTTCAGTCATAGATCAGCATCCAGAAGTCCTCATCTTCTGCATCTGAACCATGCCGGCCTGCATTTCTATCAAACACACCAGCTTCCCTTCAGTCATCGTCAGACTCCGTCTTGTTGCCGTGCGGCTCCAAAGAACAGGCAGACGCGTCAAGACAGGCTTTAGTTACAGTCCAAAAGTGCGGCGTAACTCCCCCGGCGCTGCGTCCCGTTAAGGGGGGGGGGGTGGACAACTTTTCACTGTCATCTGCTGGAAGTAGCAGCGCTGAGCTGAACAGCCTGCAGCTGCTCTATTCCCGTGTTCCTCCGCGTAGCTGATAGCTGCAGTTTAAACTCTGCTTCCTAATCGTGTCTCTTTGCATTTCCAGGGTTTCCAAAGTTGTTCTGCATTATTCTCATATCTGCACCTTTGTATGATGGGGGGGGGGGGGGTGTCTTCTATCACGTCCTCACCTCTCTCCGTACCGTTCTCATGCTGTCCTCTCCTAGATCCTCTTTACTGAAGTCACACAATAACACATTAGGGCCGCTCTGTACATTTAGGAGAAAATGGAAGACTTTCACTTTATGGTTGTGAAAATACTGAATATAGAAAATATGATAAAAGGCATAGAGGCGCATGTTAGCCCCCCCTGCTCTGAAAAAATGACAGTCCCGCCCCTCTGCTTCGCTGGATAAGACATGAAAATTTCAGCCAATCAGATCAACCAGAAAGGTTTCTACCCCCAAGTGACACGCCCCCTTAACACTGAGCGTAAATCCAGGTGAGGGCGCAAAGAGGAAGTGACCACAGAGGATCAGCGCTCAGTTAGATTGCAGGTGTGCAGTACTGAAATACGGCGTCCCTCGGTTAGAACTGCGCCTGCACGGTTGTGAGGTTCCTCACAGAACCTGGAAACGGCGCTCAGTTGTCTTTACGGCCTTTCACTTTATGGCAGCCATGAAACGCCATAGATTTAAAAGCTAAAGTCATATTTGATGCATTTCAGAATAAGAGTCCCCCCAATAGAAAAAACTAAATCTCATTTATGGCATCTACAGTTAGAGCAGCTAGAAGAAAAGCTTCTTCCTGTTCATCCTCTCATCAACCAACATGAAATAGTCTGACCACCGTTAAACCCAGTCTTTCTAAGGTGAGATCCCAGATCCACTTTGTTGTTTACAGACGGGGATTTCTTTGACAATCCGACCTTTGTGATGGTAGTTCTGATTAGGAAGCCTTCCCGTTTAAACAAGTCTCATCCGGGCCAGACTAAAGATCGGATCCCCCTTTAGGGGCCCTCAGCTCTGGCTGAGTGTTCAGAGGCTCCTGTGTTCCAGCATGTTGACCTTTCACCATCTCAGAGCAGTGACTCATGCTTTTATTTGGTCTTTGGCAGCGTCCTGACAGCCGTCAATCAATCCCCTCTGTTCAGAACGTGTTCAGTTTGTCAACTGGACATGAATCTTTGATCCTGATCAGATCTCTGTCTTCATTCATAATCCTAGATGTATTTTTCTGTGAAGGTTTGAACTTTGAGAGTTTATACGACAGAAAAGTGTGAGAATGTTCTTGTCTGTTTGAGAAAAGTGCAGAAAGTGTGTAGTGAGGAGTTTGACCTTGGCCTTTAAACTTCTAGAATTCTAACTTCACACATTTCAGACGGCCGCTGCACCACTATGGACCCTGGCATTGACATCGTCAGAGGGCTTCCAGGCCTTGAAGGCTGGCGTCCACGGGTTTCTAAAAGCTTCCTTTGTAGCATCTTATTGGCTAAACTCAGCGGCAGGACGCCGCCTGCAGGCAGACACCTCTGCTCTGTATAATAGTAGAGTCCAGCTGGATGGGGGGGAGGCTGATTCACCTGCCGTCTTATTCCAGGTGACACGGTGGGCTTTGTAGTTCCTCGTGAATCAGGCGGCTACGTCGCTGGTGTTGGCCGCAGCATCCTGGCTGTTGATTGGTCCTCTCAGACGATGACACCTCTAGCTAAAGTTGATGAAGACAAACTTAACACAAGACTCAACGATGGCAAAGTGGATCCATTTGGACGGCTGCTGGCAGGTAAGCCGGGGGAGCTGTTGACTCCTCCCCTTTTCATAAGTGTCATGGTACCAGTGTGCTGACTCCTCAGGTACGATGGCGAAGGAGAGTCCGCAGGGCCAGATTGAGAAGAAACAAGGATCTCTGTACTCTGTGAACTCTGACCTTGCAGTGACCAGGCTCCTGAGCCAGGTATCCTCAAACCCATGGGCTGTATCAGAGATCTGGACTGAGCTGTGACCCCCCTCCCCCAAATGAAGCCAATTCAGACACCACTTTTCTGCAATACGGGGCCGCCATTTGGAGCCAGTCGGCAGTGATTGGTCTGAGTCTGTCTGAGCCACCGTTTCTATGGCAACTACCATCTCCAATCAGGCGTGAGCTGGTGGGAATAAGGAAAGCATCTCGGGAGAGTCTGACTGTCAAACATTGAGGTGGCGGCCAGCGGGCTCAGCGACTGATTGGTCAGTTTCTAACTAGACTAACTGGAACTACAGAAGAATAGGAAATAATGATGATCAAAAGATGTTCAAAAAAGTCATACCATGGTCCGGGTGAATACTCGATTCTGATTGGCTGCTGGGTGTGCGTTAAATAGTGAGAAACCACAGGATAACCGCACGGTGAAAAAAGGAAGTTCCAGTCAGCTAGCTTAAATGTTCCGTATCACTGCGCCGGCTTCAGTGAAACAACCTTTAGCTTCATCATCTGGAGAAAAACAAGCGGTCAGCGGAGAACTTTCTCTGTGATCTTATGCTTTATTCAACCCATCGGAAAGATCGGCACATATATAACACTTTATATCGCCAAATCATGACTGCAGCGGTGGTGCGACGCGATGCGGACTATTTGTTACGCGCCGGATCACGTAACAAACAGTTTGCTCTTTGTGAGAAAACTGAACCAAATTGGAAAAAAAAACAGAATTAAGGAATAAAAACTGTTAACTATTTATTTCTTTTGTAAGTGACCATGGTATAAGCGGGTTAATGGCCTTTAAAGTATGCATTAGCAACGCACTTCGCTAAAGCATCCGTCCTCCGCTTCGCGTTGGACAGTTCAGGTTTCAACGGCGTGCGTTGAAAAGTGGTAATGCATATTTCGTTGGCCATTAACCCTTACATATCAGATCCAGAACGGTTCTTCTGGCCAATACAATGACTGAGGAACAGCTGTTTATGCGGGATTTTGGTTTCTTGGAGTTACTTCCTGTTTGGAACACCAGGGGGCGGGATCACTCAGTCCAGTTCTCATATACAATCAATGATCACACCTGTGTACAACAACAGTTTGTGTTCACCTGTACTCATAGTATTCCTCCTTTTTTGTTAGTAAGAACTTACATTCCAAATTGCTCTGAACAAATTACAGTTATAATAACCCAGTAATAGTAATATTTGGTGAAACCAACAGCTGTTTTCTTCACAGACATCAAGGTTCCTTCTTAGTTTTGGGGGATTTCTACAGTCCAACTCCCACATCTGTTGAATGTGAACCTCTTCTCATCCTTTCAGTCCAAACATCCAATCAGAAAATGGAGAACTTCCCTCAGATAATTGCTTCAATTACAAATGTTTGTGTTCTGTTTTTGTTCCTGTTTCTACTGGAACAACACAAAAAGGAAAGTAAAAGGTCAAACTTAAGAAAAATTCAAACTGAAGAACGGACTGGATGCTTCTGTTTTAGTTTGACTGACTTGGGACATGTAGCAGGTGTGGACATTATAGTAATTGCACCTGCAACCATCAAAAATGGAGAAGTCGACCTTTGTGTCACGTGTCAGACTGAGTCTAGAGAAACAAAAGAAGTGGGAGGAGTCTGGGGATGAGTGGACAAACATGGACAATCTTGAGGCCTGTTCATGAAACGTACAGACATCATGGTGGCAAACACCGTTGCAGCAGCCTGGTGCTTGAACGGTCGGTGTTATGCTGGGATGATCATCGTGTGTGTGTTGATCACACTCTGTCGGGCCGATCACCCCTACAGCCGACACGAGATCCTTAAAATCAGAGTTTATGCGCTGGCACAAGTGGAGTTGATTCAGACATACCTCTGGTGTGTTAGAAGATCCATAACCATGTTGGAACAGGTAAAACAAAGAGGGAGCCCTCCAGGAGGATGGCTGACCGATTCAGCGACAGTGGTGACACCAGGAACCTGTGGCGGGGCATCCAGACCATCACGGATTACAAGCCCGCCCCACAGGCCTGCGACTACTCTACCCCTCTGCTGGACCAGCTAAATACCTTCTTTGCCCGCTTTGAGGCAGACAACAGCATCCCGGCACAGAAGACTCCCCCCCCCTCCCAGTGACCTGGTGCTGATGCTATCACGTGACAGCGTGAGGCGTCACTGGGAAGGATAAAACCACAGAGAGCCCCGGGACACCGACATCTTCAACCTCTCACTGAGCCAGGCTGTTGTCCCCTCATGCTTCAAAGCCCCCACCATCATCCCGGTCCCAAAGAAGTCCTCTCCCTCCTGCTACAACGACTACCGCCCGATCGCCCTCACCCCCATTCTCATGAAGTGCTTTGAGCGGCTGGTCATGCATCACATCAAGTCTACCCTCCCCCCCACTCTGGACCCCTACCAGTTTTCATATCGGTCAAACCGTTTGACCATCTCTACAGCCCTCCACTCAGCCCTCACTCACCTGGAAACAAAAGACTCTCATGTCAGAATGCTGTTCATTGACTTTAGCTCCGCCTCCAACACCGTCACCCCCCAGCAGCTCATCCACAAGCTAGACCAGCTGGGACTCAACACCTCCCTGTGTGACTGGCTGCTGGACTTTCTGACAGGGAGACCACAGGCAGTCCGTGTCGGCAGCAACACCTCCATCACAATGAACACAGGGGCCCCCCAAGGATGGGGGCTGAGCCCCCTCCTCTTCCCTCTGCTGACTCACCACTGCCCCCCAACATCAAGCTCCAACCTCTTCATCAAGTTTGCTATAAATTTTTGCAGACTTGATGAATGTTCATTTTCCAGATGCTATGCCCCCCCCCCCTCTCCATTGAGAGAAGCTGGAAGAAGACGGAAAAGGATGGATGATGATGATGAGCATTTTACCAGCAGAGACACGTTTTAGTTCCTAATTTACCTACCAGCTGGAACACCCTCCTCTTTGTCTTTAACTTGGTTGATGTGGAAAACGAGTAGTTAGTTACTGAAAGGGGGTTAGGGTTTGGTTAGGGTTTGGTTAGGGTTAGGTTAGGGTTAGCACCACATTCTGGGCGGTAGTGACTCTAACGGACCAACCTTCCCCACAGGTGGACATCTCCAACGGGCTGGAGTGGTCTCTGGATCAGAGAACCTTCTTCTACATTGACAGTTTGTCTCTGACCGTTGATGCCTTTGACTACGAGCCGACCAGTGGATCTCTGGGTAATGACACTCCCACTGAACGCCTGCTGTAACACTGAAGATCAGCTGTTGACCCTTCAGCAGTTTATGCAAAGCAAAGAAAGACTCAGATTTGTCTTTAAAATGTTGGAAATGGGAAAACTGTGGGAACTGTTTCTGTGCGTTTTCAGCCATGTTCAGTAAAACGTCCAGTTTCAGGAGAGTCATGTTTCTAAGTCATCTTCCCTCTTCGGTCGTGAACTGTCGTTTGGTGTGGTCTTTTTGTCAGTCGTAGTTCTGGGCGTATTAGTGACCTCACATGCTGAACTGTTCTGGTACCACATTGGATTCAGAAAAGGCCTTTGACTGCATCCTTGGTACCGTCCATTGGAGTCAGACCTGTTCCTGGTGCATCTTGGACTCTGGAAGGGCTGCCTTTCATTATCGATTCTGTTGATCAAGAGAATATCTAGACCCAACCAGATGATGTAGTCCTGTTGGCTCCAGGACCTCCAGCATGCATCGGGTCAACAGCGCTAAATCGGAGCCATGCTACCTGACCGGAGAAAGGTGTTGTGTCCCCTCCGGTGGAGCGCTCCTGCCCCAGGTGCAGAAGTTCAAAGATTTTGGGGTCTTGTTCACGAGTGAGGGGAAATGGAAGCATGAGATTAACAGGCGGATTGGTGGTCCGCTGTCATGCGGTTGCTGAACCGATTCTGTTGTGCTAAAGAGAGAGCAGCCAGAAAGCAAAGCTGCAGAAATGAGTTTCCTCACTGGGGGGCTGGGGGCTCTTAGACACAGGGGAGGAGTTTGGTCACCTGCAGGGAGCTTGGACTGGAGCTGGTCCAAAGCCTCAACGGTCACGTGTTCTGGCATGTCCCACCGGGCCCAGAGTCCAGGAAAGGGGCGGCTGGGAACGGCCTTTCCCAAAGATTACATCAAGACAGAGAATTGAGTTCATCCAGAAATCCTTCAAGCATTGACTCCACTGCACTCTGTAACTCTAGAACTCTCATGGACATCCAAGTCTGCCAGATGAATTGTAGAGTCTAATGGCTGATGGCAGGAATGACTTCCTGTATCGTTCTCTGGTGTATAAGTCTGCCGCTGAAACTGCTTCTCAGGTTGTCCACCTCCCTGAAGAGGGGATGGAGGGATTGTCCATGATGGCCCCCAGTTTAGCCAGTAGTCTGTCCCCCACTACCTCCTCCAGATTGGCAGGCTTGGAGCCAATAACAGACCCTGCTTTTCTAATGATTTTGTTCAGTCTGTTGGCGTCCTTTGCTTTGATGCCAGCACCTGCAGCAAAGAAGATGGAGCTCGCCATGACAGACTGGTAGAACATGTGGAGCATCCTACTGCAAACATTGAAGGACCTGAGTCTCCTCAGGAAGTAGAGTCTGCTCGTGCCCTTCTTGTAGACCGCCTCAGTGTTTGTGGACCAGTCCAGGTTATCGTCTAGATGTACACCCATGAACTTGTAGGACGAGACAATTTCCACATCCGTCCCACCGATGCAGACTGGGGAGGGCGGAGACTTTGTCCTGCTAAAGTCAATCGCCATCTCTTTAGTCTTGGCCACGTTTAGCTGCAGGTAATTTTCCCCAGACCACCTGACGAAACGCAGGATGGTTTTTCTTTGGCACCGGGACGAGGCAGGAAGTCTTCCACAGCACTGGGATCCTCTGAAGGTATAGGCTCAGGTTGTACAGGTGCAGAAGTACTCCACATAGCTGGCTGGAACAGTTCTTGAGGACCCGGGGACTGATGCCATCAGGTCCAGCAGCCTTTCGCTGGTTGAGCCTCTCCAGCTCTCTCCTCACCTGAGTGGATGTGATGAGCAGTCCATTTTGGGAGGTGGGGGTAGGGTCTGTGAGAGATGTCAGCTGTGGGGAGGGGGGTGGGGATTTCAGAGGTGCTGATGATGGCCCTGGAAGGTGAGTGGAAGGAGTCCAGTAGTCATTCAGTGGATAAATGGGTGGACTGATGAGGGAGGGGGAGCTGGTGTCAGACCTGTTTAAAAACTGGTTTGGATGCCATGCAGGGCAGCTGGGGGAGGGAGGTGGGGGAAGCTGAGGTGTTAATGGCCCTAGAAGGTGGGAGGAAGATCACTCAGAAGAGGAGTAAGGGGACAGCTGGGGGAGCTGGAATCAAACCTGTTAAAGAATTTGTTCAGCTCATTGGCTCGATCCACATTTCCTTCGGCTGCAGGTTTTCCCTTCCTCTGCAGGCCAGTGATCGCTCTCATCCCACTCCAGAATCCCTGGTCTGGTTTCTCTGTAGTCTCTCCTCCAGCTTCCTCCCGTTGGCGTCTTTACAATCCTTCAGGCTGCGTTTCAACTCCTTCTGGACTCCAGCCATGAAGGCCCTCTTTTTCTCATTCAGAAGGGCCTTCAGCTCCCAAGTAACCCAGGGTTTGTTGTTCGGGTAACATCGCACCCTCTTGGACAGGATGGACAGTCTGTTAGTCCATCCGGATCGTCACCATGAGTTTCATACAGAACAGACCAGTCTGTGGTTTCCAGGGCATCACGCAGGCTTTCCGTGGCACCGTCAGACCATTTGGTAATAGTCCTCACAGTCACTGGTTTCTGTTTGACCAGGTTGTGGTCAGACGACCATAAAACTAACGACTATAAAACTAACAGCTATAAAACTAACGACTATAAAACTAACGACCATAGAACTAACGACCATAGAACTAACAACTATAGAACCAACAACCATAGAACTAACAACCATAGAACTAACAACTATAGAACTAACTACCATAGAACCAACAACTATAGAACCAACAACCATAGAACTAACAACCATAGAACCAACAACTATAGAACCAACAACCATAGAACTAACAACCATAGAACTAACAACTATAGAACCAACAACCATAGAACTAACAACTATAGAACTAACAACCATAGAACTAACAACCATAGAACTAACAACAATAGAACTAACAACTATAGAACTAACAACCATAGAACTAACAACAATAGAACTAACAACCATAGAACTAACTACCATAGAACCAACAACCATAGAACTAACAACAATAGAACTAACAACTATAGAACTAACAACTATAGAACTAACAACTATAGAACTAACAACAGTAGAACTAACAACAGTAGAACTAACAAGAGTAGAACTAACGACCATAGAACTAACGACCATAGAACTAACGACTATAAAACTAACAACTATAGAACTAACAACCATAGAGCTAACGACCATAGAACTAACGACCATAGAACTAACAACGATAGAACTAATAATAGAACTAACAGCGATAGAACTAACAGCGATAGAACTAATAATAAAACTAACAGCGATAGAACTAACAGCGATAGAACTAACAGCGATAGAACTAACAGCGATAGAACTAACAGCGATAGAACTAATAATAGAACTAACGACCATAGAACTAACAGCGATAGAACTAATAATAAAACTAACAGCGATAGAACTAACAGCGATAGCGACATCAGCAGAACATCTTCTGCTAACACATTTCCTGCAGCATCAATATTTGACAGCGAGACGATAATCCTTTTTGCCAGACCACACTTGAAAATAAGATTTTTTTTCTTAATCTGTCTTGCTTTGATAAGTACATTTTTTTTTGCACACGAAAAAAAGAAGGCTATGTGTCTGTCTAGCGAACCGGCGTGTGGTGTATCGCATGAAGGAGGGGGAGGGGCTTCCTGACGGCATGACCACTGATGTTGACGGCCGCCTCTGGGTAGCTTGTTACAACGGAGGAAGAGTGATCCACATCGACCCCACCACTGGTGAGTGCTGCTGGCTGAACTGGTCGCACTGGGAAACGATCCAGCTAGCCTCTGATTGGTAAACATTCCTGTAGTAAAATCACCGGTAGGCCCTTTCACACCCAAAAAACATCTCCCTGCTCTTCTCTGCTCGTATCGCACACGAATGACCAGAAAACTGCTTCATGTCTGACACCTGCAGCACCTGTCTGCTTCTCCTCAGGTGTGCAGCTGCAGACTGTCTCTCTGCCAGTGACAAAGGTCACTTCCTGCTGTTTTGGAGGTCCAGACTTTTCTGACCTGTTTGTGACCTCAGCCAGTCTGGGCCTCGACCAATCAGAGAAGAGCCAGCAGCCTCTGGCGGGTAACACCTTCAGGGTGAGTGTTTACTGACGTAAAGACCTTTCTGACATTCACCGAGTGACTGTGGACATCTGTGTGTGTGCAGGTGAGAGGACTTGGGGTTAAAGGTCAACCATCAAGGTCATTCATAGGATAATTCCCAGAATGCCGAGAGCCACCCGGAAAACCAATCTGCCAATCAGAGCAGGAGCAGAACTCTTAGAATCTTAAGGAGGAGCTATCAGCTAGTTAGAATTAAGAATACAATGTTATTCATTCTGACTCTACTTGAAATAAAGTCTGCCTTCAATTGGCACTGCAGCAGGTGCTTCTGGGTAATGTGGTTTCTCAAAGTCTTTTTGTTTTTTGACAGGGTGTGTTTTATTCTCACACCAAGTGCAGGATCACGGTCAACAAACACGAGCATTGCTACACAACCTGCTAAAAAACATTTGTACACGTAGAAAAGTGTGCTGTCTTCTTCAAGCTAATGATGATGATGATGATGATGAGGGCAGGGCGGGTTCAGTAGGAAGGCAATAATGCAGAAGGTCATCGTTTGATTGGGACCGGTAAACTGGACCTTTTCAGTCCAAAACCAAGCAGGGATTGTTAGAGAACTGAATCGTCTCTTCAGTGTCAGTGTCTTCTTTTCATGCAGAAGTCATCTGGCGCCCGCCGACCTGCATGGTCCTCAGGAACTTGGATGGATGGTGGGTGGTTTACAGATGAAGAGTGAGGTTTTTTTATGCTTTCATGGTTTAGGAACTGTGTTCTGAACTCTGTGACACAAAAGAAGCAGAACCCTGCAGAAGTTTCAGCCAAAGTCACAGCTGGACCTTTCTGTAGCCGGCATCAGTCCTCGTCTGACGTGAGGCAACCTTTTGTGGTCTAACATGGTTGCTGCTCTGCATCCATCTGTTTTAGTTCTCATAGAGGCAGAGCAACCATCTGCTTGGATTTTGGAGCAGCATCTTTACCGGTTCCCTGTTTGTCGTGATGCTGCAGACGTTTACGTCTGTGACGGAACCAGAGGACGTTTTTCCAGCTGTTAGAATTTGGGTCCCCCTGTTTTAGTTCATTATTTTTCTAGAATGGTAAGAAAAGTTGAGCTAAAAGCTTTTCTGCTCTGAGAAAACCTAAAGAAGTGACTTTTAGTCCAGACGATCAGACTGTTGTCAACCTTTAAACATCACACTGTGGCAGACGGGGATCATAAAATGACAAACATGGTTCACATTGGTCAGTCAAGAATGTTCAAAGTGCTTGTTGGTCCCAATAAATAAAAGGGGGAGTGGGCGGCCGTGGTGTCTTCAGTAGTGCTCCTCTGGGAGGGCGGGGTCACAGAAGAATCGAGAGCTTCGTTTGGCTGATCGAGCCGTGAAGGGGACGGTCTTCAGAGCTGCAGGGGAGAAAAGGCATCAGGGTGACCGGTGGGCACCTGCTTTAATGTGGACCTGCTGTGAGGGGGGGTCTTACCTGTGATGATGTCCTCAATGGCGCCGTCCTTCCCTTCGTAAACGTGGCGGCTGTCTTTTCCTTGCCGTCGTCGGAGCTCAGTGATCAGCTCTTGCTGCTGCCGCTTGCCTTTGTGGCTTGGAGACTGTGAAGGGAGGGGGGGGGTTAGTCTTTGTACGTTTGCCTCCGTCATGTGGCTCATAGTTTGACAACCATAGAGAAAGGCAAGTCCCGCCCACCGAAAAGACATGTGACACTCTGTTTAGAACTGGGTTAGGGCGCCTGCTCATGTGCGTTATCTTGCTAGCACCTTTTTGATCAAACTTCAGTGGTTAGCCTTCTAGCCTCCTAAAAAGACAATAAAAACCTTTTTTCTGAGTTTTAGATTCTCTGATCAGAAATTCCTGTGACCTTTACAGAGGTCGCAGCCGGGATGCAGGAGCAGCTTTACCGTACAGCTGGATGTGGATGGAAGTCAGAAGGTGAAGGTTCAGGTTCCAGACGCTGACTGAGTGTGATGTCAGTGGTCTGAGGACCAATCAGAGGCCAGGCTGTTGATGTGTGTGGTCTCACCTTGCTGTCCTCCTCTTCTTGTTGCTCCTCCTGCTCCAGTTTCTCTAATAACATTTGCTCCTGGCGCCTCCTCTGCTCATTCTCCTCATCTGCCAACTGAAGACAAACTTTGAGGCTGAATTGCGACAGTCGTTCTTACCCCCCCCCCCTCCTTCCCCTACACGCCCACTTTCACATCAAGTAGACTTCTGCATTTGTCTGTGTTGTGTGGTGACAAACACTGTAATGTTTGTATTGTTCCATCCCACTGACTCTTGGTTTTTAAAGATGCAGCATTTAAAACGTGATGATCACCGTCATCAAGTACACTGTGGGCGGGGGGGGGGGTCGTCACTTACCCTGTAAGCTTTGATGAAGCGGACGAAAACGGGAAAGAAGACAGAGGGGGGCATCGTCTTTGAGCTCTCTCCAAAAAACTTGACGGCGTCCTCAAAGGCATCCTGAGGTTCACAGACAGACAGCTGCTGTCATTGTTTCTGAGGGAGGGGGCTTTCACTGAAGAGGTCTATGAGACCCCCCCCCCCTCGAACTCTCTCATCTTTCACTAAAACTAGCTGGATCAACTTGGTGGCAAACCTCCACCTGTTCTTTAGGGTCTACTGTTGCTGATAGTGGGAGTGGCTGCAGGTGTTCACCTCACCTGAGCGATGCGGGCATCTTCCTGCAGCTTTGTGAGGCGTGACTCATTCCTACTGATGAAGTCTTTGAGCGTGGCGTTGTGCGACACACTGAACTCTCTCCAGGTGAGCTCCATGCCTCGCTGCAGCTCCTTTACATCACACAGGACATTCTCCAGACTCACTGTCGTACAGGTAAGTGCAGGTGAGTGCCTCAGGCCTTTGTGTTATAGCAGCACTATGATTGAATTGATTAATTACCTGCAGCAGCCTTGTCCACATAATGGAGTTCATTGTAAAAGAGAGACACAGCCTGATATTTCTCTCTGACCACATTGGAAATATAATGAAGCAACGTTTGCTTCCTGTCTGTTGACTTTGTATCCAGAAGCTGCAAAAACACAAAGATAGCTCTTTTGGTGTTTGGGTTGTGAAGACATTCTCCTCTAAAACCTGTCAGCTCCACCCTAATGTTTGGGGAGGAGCAGTAGATTCTGCTTTACCAAGTCTAAGCTCTGTAGTTTGAAGCCGTACACGGCTCCTCTCTTGCTGCTGTTCATGTAGTTTCCCAGAGCCAGGATAATCTGCAGAAAAGACAGCTGTCTTACAAATGATCACAGATCCACAATTGCTACCACATTTTCATTCCAAAGGCTTCAATGTGAGATCTGATAGGGTTATAGTTGCTAACTGAAACCAGGAAACGGTCGGGGAACTCAGATTGGATCCAGAACAGTAAATGTATGAAGTGGGCTGAATCGGATCTTCAGTCATGCATATACTGACCTCCAGGATCTTCTTTAGTTTTTGTGATGACTTTATGGACACTGAAGCGGCAATGATAGCATGAAGTTGCTGAGAAAAAGCAAAGGACAGTGAGCATTGTTCCACCCCCCCCCATCTGACCAGTTAACAATGGAAAGGCGTCTGTCTTACTGGAGTCAACATCTGGACATTGTCAGCAAAGTTTCCCATGAAGGTCATGATCGTCATGCGCTGACTGAGTCTTTCGATTCGACTGAATTGCATCATGAATCGATCTTCGTCACTCAGAGCCTCCAGAGGTTTCCTGTCCCTCTCATATTGCCGTAGCAGCTTAACTTCCGCCTCCGTTGGCAGGAAACGCATCAGACACTCCACGAAATCCACTCGCACCGTCCGAAGATCAAACCTGTAGCAAGGCAGCCTGAATTTAGTGAGCTGTACGCATGCAGGAACGATACACATTTCTGTTTGTCTTTGTTTCCAATGCTGCGGTCAGTTGCAGAATGCTGTAGCAGAGCTGTTGCTCACAGAGACAAATGTGTTTGAGGTAATGTCACAAGTTGAGATCCAGCATCAAGCAAATATCTGCTGCAACCTTTTGACAGGACCAGTGTTCATTAACTACCTTTTAGCCAAGATGCTCCTGCTTTTGTTTTTTAAAGGAGTTATGGGGCTTCAGTCCAAGCCAACTTACATTTGGATTGCACGGCATATGACCTCTGACCCCTGTCCAGCCTTCCTCAAGGTGATTGCTAGGTTTTTGGCTCTGTTGGCTTCCAACAGAGAGACTTTGGATGGGCCTTTCTGAGGAAGTTTCTGCCTGGACAGAGTAAGATCCACCGCTGGACCTTGAGCTTTGGTCTTAAACAGCTCCTCAAACTCCTCCATGTCCAAGTTCTAAGAGATGGTAGGAAAAGGGGTCTCATAAGACCGTCATTAAAAACAAACTGATGGTCTAAACGTGCCTTTGCAGGTTCATGCTCATCCAAGCAAACTTGTCTACCCTAACCCTACCTGCAGGATGGACTCATCGTCGATATCATTGAAGACGGTTCCGTTGATCTGACTCGGTTTCAGTGCAACCCAATTCAACACTGGCATTCTGAACTTGGTCTGAATTGGTTTCTTGATCTTCACCGCTGTTTGAACCAGGAGTACAGATGTGAGTCATCAACACACAGATGGTTAAACCCACCTGACATTCAGACAAACAGAATGACAGTCCTACAAAGGGATGCCGATCGCATTCCAGAGTTTTACTGCAATAATCAATGCAGCAACTCTCAGGACACGGACAGTCCTGAAGAGGGTTCATTCACCAATGAAAACTGCTTCAGCTGTTGGCTGAATCAAGTCTTTCTGGTTTAATTAACCCTTGTGCCATCCCATGGGGTCCAGATGACCCCCCCCCCCCTGCATTGAGGTGTTCTCCCTACCATGACAAAGGTGGATAAAGGTGGAAAGATTTCATGGAATCCATGGACACCAGTGAAGATCACAAATCATTGAAGAAAAAAGGTTCAGAGCACTGTCTAGTGGGTCTAGATGACCCCACTGTCTAGTGGGTCTAGATGACCCCACTGTCTAGTGGGTCTAGATGACCCCACTCCCAATGGTAAAGTGGCTAGGATAGCACAAGGGTTCCACATAGAAAGCCTGTAAGATTTGCAAAAGCTGATTGAGAAGCATGAACATTTGGGGATCATGCCCAGTGAAAACACTAGGATCATTGTACTGTTTAGACTTTAAATGATCTTCTTGAACTTTTCTCTGTAAAAATGGGGCTGACTGATGGATGTGATCATGTGATCTCTAAGCTCTCAGAGCCCACATCCTCATGTGTGCAAACAGGAAGTGAGCGCTGTGTTAGTGGCGAATGAATCGTTATTTCTAACAGAACAGGTTTTTTAGTATTTTTTAAGAACCTTTGGTAGCTTTCTCAGTCATAACACACAAACATCACAGTGTCACAGATGGATGATGAATGAGGGGTGGAGCTTAAGAATGCACAGATGTTTGAACGAGAAACGTACAAAATAACTTGAGGGGGCCCTCTGTCAGCCAATTGAAGAAGAGACAACATGTTAGTATTGCAGGGGGTCACAGTTCACTGAGATTACAGCTCAGTCAGAGCTAGAGCCACCTGCTAATCCAGAGTTAAAGATGACTGTAGGTGAACCACCAGCGCCAGGAAGAGGAGGCGCCACGGGTGGAGGAGGAGGCGGCATGGGGACACAGCAGAGCTCATTGGTCCGAGAAGCCAGAGGTGGTGGAGGAGGGGGTGGTGGCGGAGCAGGGGGAGGTGGGGTGGGGTAGAGTCCATTAGACACTGAAACCAGGAAAAAGCAGGTGGGTTAGAGGTACCAGTACCCTGTAAAACTAGGGACTGGCAGACTGCTACAGAACTGCTTTGGTTGTTATTGAAAACAAGAACAGAACCTGGGACTGGCATTGGAGGTGGAGGCGGAGGTGGAGGAGGCGGAGTCAGCATGCCTGGAACTCCACCCAGCCCTGGTCCCACGCTGTGATAAGCTACAGTTTCTGGACTGCAGAGACAATGGAAGAGGACGTCTGTTTAGTGCTCCAAAGCTACTGTACTTTGCCACCTGCTTTGCTTTTATCTTACCTGGGGGAGAGGTTGGAACAGGGAGGAGGGGAGGGGGAAGCAGAATCAGACACTCCTCCATCTCCTTCTCCTCTTTGGGGTTGAGGAGCCCCTGGTCCTCCGGCCTGCTGGGCCTCCTGAGCCTGCCGTTCCAAGCGACTGTGCCGTCGGATTGTCTGGTCTTTCTCCCGTACTATTCGCCTCAGAGTATGCACCTGAGAGTTTGCATTTGCATACCCCTCCTGCACAGGTGATGCATAGACTGACGTAAGGAAGTGCAGACCAACAAACAGTGATACCTCCATCTAAATGCCTTTAGGAACTGTTTCCATGACGACAGCACTGACCCGGAGTTGGTCCAGCTCCTTGTTGGTCTGCATCAGTTGTTTTTCCAGTTCAACAATCTTCAGCATGGCTTCATTCTCCACGTCCAGCAGGCGCTCCGACATCTGTGCGTGTTGTCACAATGACATAGGTTTCGTCATGCCTAGATGTTTCTAATGTCCATGACAGTTATGGGAAATGATGTCAGTCCTGTCTCACCCCAGCCAGGCTCTCTTCAAGCTCCTCAACTCTCTCCAGAGCAGCAGTTTTGGTTTCGGCATCCTCCAGCAGCGTCCCCACGTCAAACACGTTGTCCAGGTATGCCTGAATCTGAACCTTCAGCCTGTCACTCTCTGTGTGCTTTAGTCTCTGGGGGGGGGGGGGGTCACATAATTCAAATTCTGCCCTCTGGTGATTGGCTCTTTTTGGCGGTGCTCAGATACCTCCAGATGTTCATCCAGGTTGAGTTTGGTGAAGTCATACTGTAGATGGACTCTGAAGTTCATGTCTTCCACTGAGTGAACCACAATGTTGATAAACTGCATGCAGGCAACCTGGAAACAGGTTTTTGGATCCAATTAGCTAAAGCATGGCATGTAAAAAGTGGCACTTCCTTTCACCAGACAATACCAAGAAGTCAATGTTGTCATCTTCATTCTTGAAATCTTCCATCAGCTTCTCAAACCGCATTGACTCCGAACAAACCTGTAGAAAATCATGGGACTCACTGTTAAAGTTGCTCTTAATCGTGTTGTTGTTACATTTGTGTTTTGAGTGTTTACTGTTTTAAAGTTGTCAAAGGCCGACAAGATGATCTCATGTCCTCCCCTGACCAAACACACTGCTGCCAGCAGCTCCAGAACCAAAGCTTTGGTTCTGCAGAACAGAAGACAGAGACGGACATGGCTGGCATGGCCTCTGCAGCGTTCTTTGCATCTGTGCTATATAGTAGTCATACCTGGGGTTCCTGTTGTTGAGGCTGAGAGCAATTTCGTTGACGGCATGGGGATGAGCCATCACCATGTTGAAACCATACTGAGGAAGAGGAGCACTGTGTGTCAGAGTGAGTAATAAAAGCAGCAGAACAGATCTGCTACGTTAGATACCTGGTAGTTCATGATGGCTCTCAGGCACATGATGCAAACATGGACGTCATCCTTTTTGCAGACAAGTCGAGAGTTCTTCAGAGTCCGACGGCTTGGCAGGGTGTTGGAGCGTGTCACCAAAGTAGAGCTGCAAGCACAAAGTCTGGTTTTAAAACAAAGACATTTATGCTCAATCTGCTTTAAAGCTTTACCGCGTCCGACCTGATAGAATGTCGGGCAGCACGAGATATGGACGAGGACGGCGAGGGAAGGCTGCACTCGCCATGAAGATCCTCAATAGAACGACTCCAAGGAGAATCGATGGAAGCCACTTCACTGCCACCCTCTAACTGTTCCCCGTCAAACCTATGCATGACATCCTGCTTAAGACTTTGTATCTGACTCCACCTGAAGACGTTGGAGTTGACTCACGTGACAGCGTATTGAGCAAATGACAAATACTCCACAAGAACATCAAGGCCTCGATTCTCCTCGTTGAGAAACTCTCTGACCCATCTAGATCAGAGTAAAAGGGGAACACACAGGTTAGAGGCTCAGACAGATGGACCACACAGAGATGCTGGCAAAAACTGCTACCCAATGTGATTGGTGCGGAGAGAAATCTCAAGCTCCCTAAGCATCTGGGTGGACTCTTGCACTCGCCGTCTGAACTTCTGTTGAAACACAAACGGATCATCAACAAACAGATGAGTTTTAAAATGGACTAAATCCACTTGGAAGGTTCTGCAGTCCCATGGTGCAATGGTGCACATCATGCACTTCTCTCCACAGATCAGATCAGCAAACTTGTGTTGTAGTTGTACCTTACGTGTGACAGCCGGGTCAAGGAAGCCTCTTAGCTTCTGGATGTAGGTGTGTGGAGGGTTCTTCACTTGAAATCTCTCCTACAAGCACATGCAGGTGATTATGGGATGGATAAGGAGGACCACTCACAGCTGATATATAACCAAGAAGGAGCACTTGTCTGTGACCAACCCAAACCAATCTTCTAATGTATCCATAGCATTTTCTTTTTGTGTTGACCGTTGTGGTTAGTACACAAACTATCGGTCTTTTTAGTGTTACACTAATGTTGACATGCATCTCTTCTGAAGTGCTCTAAATCATGGTGGAAATGACTAAGCTAGGAGTTATTTCTTTGTTAAGAACTCATTTATTACTCCCTCGTAAATAGAGGTCTGGCTGAACTGAACACTTTTCACAACCTGGAGGACGTCACTGTTCACTAAACCACCCAAAGAGGAAGCAAAGAAGACCCTAACCCTAATCCGTTTCTACACTTCTGCCTTCAAATGTGCAGTCCATCAGGCACAAGGTGGATGAGCTAGAAGCTGGCCTGAATAGAAAATTCCTATCATCTGATGAAACATGGCTCAGTGAAGAACCTCCCCCTTTAGGACCTCCATGTGGAAGCTTAGAGATCATTCATGGAGGTGTGCAAAATGAGCTGTAGCTCCTTCATCCTTTCAGCATTATTTCAGAAATCTTTCTGTCATCCAGCCCAGAAAAGGCCTCTGTCTCATTTCATACCCTAACTAACCCATCTAACCAACTTAACTCTCATACTCCCAGAGAATCCAACATTCATGTTTAGAGTTCAGATTTTCTGAACACGGGTTAGGGGTTCTTCTGTCTGAAGCCAGGGTCCTCAGTAGGACAGAGGTGCATTGCTTTTCTCAGGTGGAAAATAAGTTACTTTCTGAAGCAGAGGTGTCCTCTTTACATTTGGGAGTAAATGCAGCATTGCTCTGTGATCTAAACTTTTTAGCAACCTGCTGACGTTCAGGCTGTCACCATCACAAGATGCTAACTCTTCCCTGCTATTCGGATGTCAGGGCAGAAACCCCCCTGAGCTTTTAATTGTTCTGCTAATGGTTTAAGGACACTGAGGAGAAGCGTCATCACCTGCCGTCTCTATGTTCCCCTCTAAGGTCAAAGAAACTGATGGTTCTGTCAACAGTGACTTTTCAAAAAATGTGTCTGTGAATGTATCATCAGTTTATTCCAGGTAAAAGGAGTTGACTTGCCCAACACTTACCTGATCACAAATCAGCTCCCACTTCTTCTCATTATCATAAGAGCGCAGCAGACGCACCTTATCCGGCGGCAGGTTCATTGAGTTCTGCAACACAAGATGAACAACTTCATTCTGGTTCTGGGATGACCCAGTAAAAGTCCAGACAGGCTAGATTCTGTCCGTCTGGCAGCTTTGTTTTCTCTGGAGGGAACCACAGTCCAAGACCTGCCTGGAGATGCAGGCGAACTTTCCTGAACCCAGTTATTGTTGGCAAAAGTCGTGGACAGGAGCGCATCGGATCATGTCCCTTTTTGCAGTCCAGACAACCAATCAGAAGATGGTTGACTTCCTGGTCCAATGTGTCACGTTTAGAACCCGCCTCCAACATCAGGAAACAAGCAAACAATTAAGAAGAGAACACTTAGAACCAGATGATCCAGACTCATCTCAGAACTAAGTGGATCTAGGATTTTATCTTAGAATTCAGGATGATCCAGACCCATCCCAGAACCAAATGATCCAGATTAATCTCAGAACCAGATGATCCAGACCCATCCCAGAACCAAATGATCCAGATTCATCCCAGAACCAGATGATCCAGACCCATCCCAAAACCAGATGATCCAGACCCATCCCAAAACCAGATGATCCAGACCATCCCAGAACCAAAGGATCCAGATTCATCTCAGAACCAGATGATCCAGACCCATCCCAGAACCAGATGATCCAGATTCATCCCAGAACCAGATGATCTGGATTAATGCCCAGAACCAGATGATCTGGATTAATGTCAGAACCAAATGATCCAGATTTATCCCAGAACCAGATGATCCAGACCCATCCCAGAACCAAATGGTCCAGATTCATCCCAGAACCAGATGATCCAGACCCATCCCAGAACCTTCTTTTGCTCTCCCCTGAAGCTACAGCAGTTTAGACCCCTGATTCAGCCCCTTTGAGACCCTGGAATCGTCGTGTCAGACCTGAATCCTCGGTCTGGCTCTGCTCCTGTGATGTGTACTCACCAGGGCGATGGAGAACCTCTCCTCCAGCTCTGCTGGGTCCGGCATCGGGAGCCGAACCGGTGCCGCTCTGGACCGGATGACCGCCAGCTGGCTCTCCATGCTCTCCGCGTTCCCCATAACCCAAAAGCAGAGCGAACACACCCACCGCAGCCTCGCGCTCACAGCAGCACGAACATGTGGTCAGCCATCAGCGGGACGCCGGGCTGGGCTCTGCAGGCCGGTGGATGTGCGCCGTGAGCCTCCGGTGTCCCTCAGACGATGAAGGCCCCCGTCTCCCTCAGTCTTCTTCACCGTCTGTCTTTGTGTCTCCCCCCGCCGCTGCGTCTGATCTGGTTGGATTCGTGTTTTTGTCCGTGCGTGTGTGTGTGAGCGCGTGTCTCACATCAGCCGGTTAATCCTCCCCCTGTCCTCCCCCTCTCCGGCAGAGCCTCCCTCTCTTTGTCTCCCACAGCTGCAGTCTTTATGTAGCTCGCTCGATCCTCCCTGTTTAGACAATAAACCTTCTGCTGCCACAGGCTCCGCCCCCTCCACACACACAAACACAGTGAGGGGGGGGGGTGCATGACTGACAGCGAAAGGGCAGGAATTAATGTCTGACAGGATCTGATCATTAAGGATTGGTCTAAAGTCGATGAAACTGATCACCCCCCCCCCCCCCGGTCCCCAGTACTTGAGCGCGTGGGGATGACAGAAACAAAGCAGAAACCAGGTTATTTGAGACGTGTGCAGCAGCCCCCCCTGCTGGAAGAAAATGCTGGGGGGGGGGGGGGGCATAGAAATGGAAAAAGTGACCAATGACCTAAAGAAGCGGGACAGGTGAGGGGATCTGGTGACCCAACATCAAACTTCAGAAAAGAAAACAGAAGAATGCTTAGTTCTTAACCCCCCCCCCCCCCCCATGATGATGTTTTCATTCTGATTCTGAATGACCAAAAACCTGAATGTCTTTAGATCCTGTTTCTCTGAAACCTCTGGTTCCAAATTCTCCTCTATGTGGGCGTGGCCGTTGGTGCTCCGCCCTTTCCCCCCCTTTCTGCGTCTAACATGAGTGAAGAGCTTGACAGGAGGGGGGGGGCATAAATGTCACAGACTGACGGTCTCTGTTCTTCTGTTTAGAGACACAGAAACGGAGAAAAGTGACATTTTTGGACAGAAGGACAAACAAACGTGAAGCAGACGCCGCTGGTTGATCACAGACAGAACTTTGGTCAGAACCTGGAAACCACTTTAGACTTCAGGCCACATGGCAACAACGCTGCCCCACCTGAGCTGATGTGCTGGACGGGGCACATCAGGGAGCTAGTGCTCGTGGACAGTTGTGACGTCACAGCAACTCATTCATTCAAACCGAGCGACATTATGACATTGATATTTGTTCTCTTTCATAAATAGAATGCCTGTAGAACACGTCAGAAACTCAAAAATCATGATTTTCATCAGAGGAGGACTTTGAATTGACACGCACGCGCTCTCACATCAGCGATGCAGGTGTACAGACACGCGCCCTGGAAGACTGGAGGTGAAGGTTCTCTCTGCCGGGATGCATTGTGGGTAATATTTTATTTTATCCCTGCAGCTTCAGCACCAAGGACAGCGGCCCCGCCCCTCGGTGCATGATGCAGCTGTGTCCTCGCGCTCTCTGGCCGCTGGTTTCTGTTTCACGTGTTCGAGAGTATAGGTGAGTAAAGCGCGCGCGCTTGACTAGGGATTCTACTAAAGAGAAAACCAGTAACGCACGCGCACAGGCCATCATCTGGGACACGCGACATTTCCACCTCTTTGCGTTGTGACCCGCGCGCGTGTTTTATGTGAACAAACTCTTTGCTTCACCCCCCCCCCCCCCACGCCATGGGAGCCGCGTTATCTCCGAGTTCGCGGAAACCCGCCCGTGGACCCGAGAGGCAAAACTTATCAAATAAGCAGGACGGGCACGAGGACGCGGACAAAGTAAAGAAGACGCATCCTGTGGTGCTGCACGCGCTCAGCTGGAAGAAACGGCTGATGGCAGCGAGGATCAGGAGGAGGGGGGCAAAGAAAGTGAATCCTGTGCACGCGCATGGTGAGCTACGAGGGCACGCGTCAGATGACGACCTTCTTGGAGCAGAGAAACCGGGACAGAAAAACGGAAGTGTTCCGCTTCCTGTCCCCAAGCGAGTGGTAATGCAGGTGAGCGGTACCTGGGTGGGCAGGTGGGGAGGGGTGTCAGCTGGTAACTTATACGAAACTTATTTTTGGTAATTTAACCAAAATGTTTCAAGAAATGTTAACTTTTGGATTCACGTGTTTGTATTTCACTCTAAAAGACCCAAAATGCTCTGGTTCCTAAATGTTCTCCAGAAGACCCAGAAGGAGAAACTGGACCACAAATCTCCTCTAAAACTGGATCAGTTTGATCCACTTTCAGGTCCTTACCTCTGCTCTCCTCTGCAGGCATCCACAGGTGAGCTTCTTACCTGTCTGTCAAATTTTCTGCGTCATCGCTGTGTCAAGCTGAAAGAGCTGTCGTCCAATCAGGTCATCTTGTGGTTTAGAAAGGTGGATCGTGCGCTGCTGGTTCAGGGCTGGCAGGTAGGTGCTCCTCCTGCTCTGTTTGGTGTTCTGTACCAGAATGGTTGTTCAAAGAACGTCCGGTTTCACCTTTAGAACTTCCTGGAACCAGATTTGTGTTCAGGCGGGGGCTGGACAGAGATGGAGGGTCTCTGCGGACTCTCCTTCCTCATTTTTCTGTTCTTCTTTCAGAGCAAACTGATGCTTTTAACGTTTGCTCCCCACAACAACCGCTGGTGTAAAACCAGCTAAGGGCTCATGCTGATCTGGACCCAGTTCCAGAACCGAGACATCTAAGCTCCGACACGGAAGTCTAGTTATTCTGCAGAACAAAGAACAGTTTTTGAATGAAGCTTTATTTGTCCTAACAACACAGGTCAACAATGAAATGAAATGCTTGTGATGGGAAGAGCTGATTTACTCTCCAGAAAGATCTGGAGGTAGCCGCCTTGGAAAGAAAAGAACCAAGAAAGGAAAAAGAAAGATGCTAAAATATAAAATATAATGTTGTGGTGCAATGCAAGCAGAAAAAGTGATGAAAAAGATCAAAAATACAATAAAAGAAAGATTAAAGGGCGAGTCAAAGCTTCTCAGTGCAGCCACAGGGCGGCACTCCTCTGATCCTAAAATCATGGTTTAGTGATGTGTGTCTTGTTCTCCACTGACTTGAGTTCTCATCCGACCCCCTCCAGAACCAGTGCTTCATCAGCCCCACCAGCCTGGTCTTCGTCTACCTGCTCTGCAGGGACGAGGTGGATGAGGACACTTCATCAGAGCAGGAGCTCCACGCCACCTTCCTAACCTGTCTGTACCTGGCCTACTCCTACCTGGGCAACGAGATCTCGTACCCGCTCAAGCCGTTTCTGGTGGAGTCCAGTCGGGACGTCTTCTGGGAGAGAGTCCTGGAGCTCATCAGGCGTCTGAGCGCAGATATGCTGCGCATCAACGCAGAGCCGCACTTCTTCGCCGAGGTGTTCCAGGACTTGAAGAGGCAGGGGGGAGACTCGAAGACAGTGGGAGGGAGGCTGGAGGGGGAGACGAATGAAGAAAAAGACAAAAAGACGAGGAAGGAGCAGAATGAACAGATGGCAGAAGATCTGGACCGTTAAAATAAGAAATCAATGAGACTTGAGGTTTGGACGTGCACATGCAGCTTCCTGTCCCTGTTACCATAGCAACCACATGCTCAGACCTGCATGCTGAAAGTCTTCACATTGTACGATAGTGTATGCTGACAGGTTACTGTGGAAACCCCAAAGACCGCTTTAAGCGCAGCAAGGTCTGCTGTAAAAATCTCACAAGTGACATCCAATATAATTTCTAAAAGTTTCATTCATGTCTGGATCAAATGAGGAATGCATCGGATCACGACGGATCAGTAGCCACAGCTCTGCACACGCATGTACCACGGATTACCCCCCCCTCCCCGCTCCTGCCGCGTGCATCATTTAAATGAACTGTCCATTCATGGCAAACGCGATTCGAGAATCAGATTCACGTCCAGCGTCTTTGTTTTGATGCTGCTGCTTGACTTTTGTCCTGGGGGGGGTTAAGCTGCAGCTACGCTGCATGTGGGAGGAGCCTCTGTGAAAGGCTTTTCTCAACCTCATCATGGAAAATGTGGATGATGAGATATCAGGTTTATTTAGCCGCTGCTCCTCTGTACCCAGTGGGAGGGGCTTATAGCTGCAAGGGACACTGATAGAATGTATACATTCTGATGTCCCCTCATTCTCTGACTTCTTAAAATATTATTTTTGTTTCAAAATGCTGTGTCTCGTTGGATTGCAGACTGTTTTTATGAGGCCTGTGAAGAAATTCCAGAAAGCAACCAAAGCTGCACATTTGTGGATAAAGAAGAAGAAAGTTGGCCTCTATGTGGGCCTTCCACTGATATAGTAAATGATCCGACGAATCAGACTGTTGATTAAACGAGCAGCATTAAGCTGACAATATTGCACAAAATGTTACATTTTCATGCATTCAGTGTTCAAAAAACTCAGAGTTATGATTTCTTTAAAAATGTTAGGAGTGATCTTTTGTAGCACCAACCGTGTCCTCCTGACTTTAATGTTTGAGCAGAAATAAATCCATTTTTCATGATTAGACGTGTTTCTCTAGTTACTGTCAATCATTGTGGAAGATAATTACTATTGATATGTGAACAGTCAGTTGTTGAAATAATGACTGCTTATTATTATCATCACTATTATCAGCAGTCTGTGGTTTGGTTTTTGGGGAAATGTGAAGTAAACAGGTCCGGTGGAGCCCCTCCTACGACTCAGACCCCCTAATAGCCCTCATCCTCACAAAGGCTGGTGGACCCTGGAATAGAGTCACAGATATCTTTTTTCATTTTAAGCAAATTGTAAATAATTTGTCCTGAAAGGAAGATTAATGTCAGCAGAATAAGACCTGTGTTGAGGTGCAGGGCGAGGATCAATGTGGCAGACAGGAACAAGAAGAATGAAGTCTGGATTTATTATTGCATAGTATGTGTGTCCAGGGGGGGTAGATGGAGGTCAGGAACAGAACTGGACTGGCCTGGCCTGGGAGGCTGGGAGGCTGGAGCAGACAGGCTGAGAGCGAGCCAGGTCTCACTGAGCTAGGAGTACAGACAATCAGGCAGCAGGAGATTGGAAGCAGCTGAGTAAGGGGCGGGGCAAGTGAGGCAACCAGACACTCAGCAAGACAGAGAGGGATCCCACCAACCTCCAACAAATCAGTTATTGATCTAACGATAGTTGCTTTCTTTTGAGGCAGCGTTGAGATCCAGATATTTTGTTCATCTATAACAGACTGATGAAAGAGGTTACATGTCTACAACCACAGGAGAAAGTTCTGGAAACCTTTAGCTTCCATTGTTGCATTTTCATTTTCCAGGTGAGCTTTTTTATTTATATATTTTATTCAAATATAGGTTTATTGAATGATTATTTTGGGGAAAATCTTTTAAAATCTTCTCTTTTTATAATTTATAATTCTGGTTGGGGCCATGGGAATGAAGGAGGTTTAAGTTAGGAAAGAGAAAAGGAAATGAAGTGCCAGAGAGGGAAAAAAGGAAAGACAAAGTAAAAGGATAGTAAACTAAAATGAAGGGGGGGGTCTAGTAAAAAAAACAATACGGGGGAAGAACACAAGAATAAAAATGATCAAGTAAGGAGGAAAGAAAAGAAAAAGAGTAGTGGATTTAGGAAGAAAAAGATGTGGAGAAAAGTATACAGGGTTGAAAGTAAACTCGTGTGGAAAGAAAAAAGGAACAGATAAAGGGAATGAGAGGACAGGAAAATAAAGAGGGGAGGCATTTAGAGGCTGGACCCCATGAGGAAGACGCTGAGCTGCTCTACGTCTCCCTCTGCTGGACAAAAAAGTCATTTTTTTATTAGTTTTTTTTTGGAGATCAATTATATCAATTCCTGTCATTCAGTCCACTGGCATGTCAAGTGTCTGATCTATCAACTACTTCCTTTCAGAGGTTGACCATCTGGGATTGCTTTGAGCCATATTAACCCCATCTGCATCCCATCCAAGAGAGGTGAAGCGCTGATTCAGGTAAGCGTCTGTGTTCTTCTTTTTGGTGTAGTGCTGTGTAATCTCACAAGCAGGTTACTTTGGGTTAAGATATGGAATTAAATCAGAGATGATCCTTCAAAATGTTGGTTTTGCTGGAGTCCAGGTCAGGAGTGGAGTGCTGGAAGCTGACAGTGATTCCTTTAGAAGGTGTGTGTTGAAGTGAATTTGTGTTTTAATTTTGTCTGTTTCTCTAAATGCAGAGGTAATGGCAATACTTTGGACGGACAGACAGACAGACAGACAGGCAGCAGTGTTTCTTTTGTGCCTCTCTGGAGGACAGCAGAAAAAGGGCTTGCACCGTGACAGCAGCAGGGAATCCTAACTTTCTGGACAGATGTGTAGCAGAAGCCGTCTAGAATGCTAATTCCCTAAATATAAAGTTTACAGCTTTCCCAAAAACTGTATTTACAGTCACGTGCCAAACATTTTTGAAAGCTGCAACAAAAATGTAAAATAAATTACCTTCTACGTGGATTAATGTAGGATGTTAAAATCAAGGTCTCATGAAACATCGAGTGAATTTGACATAGCGGTGTATCGACACACTGCCTCGTGCTTTGTAACTTTGCTTCGTCGTTTATTAGCTTAGCTTAGCGAGTCTGGTGATGGAGGCGGGAAAAGAATGAACTACATTTCATTCTGTAATGTTTGCTGCAGGAAACCCTTTCCCCCCTTTTTGTGTGTTAGGGGTTAGAGGAAATTGATTTTAGTGCACTGACTATCTTGGCACCCAGTCTAGAGGTCATCCTCCCTCCTACTATCTAAATATCCAAATTTGGGATGAGAGAATAAATGCATGCAGGGGAAACAGATTAACCTCCCGACTTTTTAAGATTTTATGTGAATTTTTTACCTAAATAAATTGTATTTAGGGAACAATGAGAGTTAGGGTTAAGAAATTGAAGGGGTAGGGGGTATAGGAGTTAAAGAATCAGACCAGATAAATGTGAATTTGAATATTGAGATTAAGGACCCTTTTGATTGAGCCCTTTTGGATATGTGGTTTCCAGTCTTGTGATCCAAATCCGTTCAGCTCTGCGTCTCTCAATAACTGACGGACTTACAGATTCCCAACCATGGGATACAAAGTGTGAGACTAAATATGTGTGGGTGTTTTTGTGTTTGAGTATGTTGTGTCTGTGTTGGGTGAACCTGGTCAGTATGGAGTTCCCTGTTTCCCCCACATACTGTAACCCACATTTACGACAGGTAATCAAATAAACACAGTTATTAGAGTGTGGAGAGCCCCTTGATGATGAGGGGTAGACATTGCAGTTATGGAAGCTTTGGAGCCACTTTTTTTGCATGAAAAACTGAGAGTGACTCCTGGATCGGGTTTGCTTGGAGGAGGAAATTTTTGCCTTAACTAAATGATCACAGAGATTCTGGTTCCTTCTGAAAGCTGAGATGATTCTGTGGTCTTTCAGAACCGTGGTTTCCTGAGCGAGATTCTGAAAGTTTGTTCTGATGACCCTCAACAGCTTCAGGGAGAAGGGAGAATATGTGACAATCACTGGCATGATGGGTGAAAGATTGATGGGTCTGGTTTCAAGAAAGGATTTAAAACATTTTCTTAAGAAGGACCGAGAGTACCCTCTAGTGGCCAGGGATGCAAACAGTATTTTTGTAGATTGCCTGAAGTCAGATGGTTGACTGCTGATTCTGTGAAATCTTAAAAGTTGTGACTTGATTAATCCAGCAAAGGTGTGTCTTGGATGAAAACTGGTTTTGTGTAGGAGAGCATGTGTGTCTGTGGGTTTGAAAAAGACTTTGATGTCCAATCGGTGAGTGATGTGGAAATTATCACCTTTAAATGTTGTAGTGTCCAAAAAATCCACAGAGGTTTTGTGGCTGGTGGATTTTAACTTTATGGATGGATTGTGGCTGTTGAGTGTCCTCAGAAACATCTCAAACTCTCGCTCAGAATGAGTCCATACTCCCCAAATGTCATCCAGATATCTGAAATAACAAAGCGGTTTCAATGAACATTTTTGCAGGGCTGAAGTTTCCCATTCTGCCATGAAAATGTTAGCATATGCTGGAGCAAATTTCTTACCCATTGCAGTCCCTTTGATTTGTAAGAAGAAATCATCATTGAATGTGAAATCATTTCTTTTGAGATTGATTTCTAACAGTTGCAGCAGCTCCTTGTCAGGCCTTCTGTGATCAGGATATTTAAGGAAAATTCTTCTGATGGACTGTATCCCCTCCTCTATATCTATATTTGTATAAAGACTGTCAATGTCCATAGTAAATAAAATTGAATCCTGTGGAATAACCAGTTTTTTCACCTTGTCAATAAAATCATAAGTGTCTTTGATGTAGCTGTCATGTTTGATGGACAAAGGATTGAGGTAGTGATCTATAAATTCTGCTGTGCGGTAAGTTTCGCTGTCACAGTCAGAAACTATAGGTCTACCTGGAGGGATCTGAAAAGGGACGCTCCACTTCTGTGGTTCTTTATGGATTTTTGGGAGCGTGTAAAAGAGCCTAGCTCTTGGCGGGGGGGGGGGGGGGGGCATTAAATAATGAATTTCTTTTCATACAAGGTTTTGATAATTTTTTCAACTCAGGGGATGGTTTCCATGTAGATGGGTTGTTTTAGCTTAGAATAATAGGTTTTATCATTTAGCTGTCTGTAGCCCTCCTTTAAATAGTCTTTTCTTTTGTCCATGATGACCACTTCACTCCCCTTATCAGCAGGTTTGGTGACACTATTCATGTTGTTGCACAACTTTTTCAAAGCTTTCTCTTCATCCCTAGTTAGATTTGGCTTGGTGTATGTTGTTTTAGAATGACCATCAAAGGGTTAAGGGTTATTCATGGCTCGTCTTGATGAGCTTGCAATAAATACTGTTCATTTAGTTTGAAGATTCCGCCGGTGTTTTATTTTGTAGATAATCCCAGCTTCCTGTCCCTGCATGTTCTGCTCCGTGTTGAATTGATGCACGACTCAGACGTCTGCTTAAAGTAAAAAGTGACATTGTGATTAATATAGCGACACCTTCTTAAAATAATTGCCTGTCATTTGTTCAGATTTTTCAGGAAACACAGAAAACTAAAGTTATTTTAATATATGATAGTTACTAACAATTTGAATTAAAAAAGCTATGATAACAAATGCCTGTTGACATACAAACAACAAAGGTACCCTAACATGGAGCATGGGAGAATGAAATGACTTAGGCACATTTTTGAACATGCCTTTGTGATTTAGGCACTCTTAAGCCTTCTACTGTTACACTGTAAACCCGGATAGTCCAATGAGCTCAAAAGTTTTATAATCACTGAACTCAGAGGTAAAAAACAGGTTGAGTCAGCTTAAAACCTATAAGCCGATTCAACTTTTGCCACAGTTATATCTTTATTGGACTAAAACATTTTGAGTAAATGAAACCCTGGAGTCAAAACTTATGAGTAATGAGACGTGATGACGTCATAACGTACGCCCATGAACGTGAACTCAGCCACAGAAGTCTTCAAGATGGCGGAGGTCTGATGCGAGTGGCAGTTGGCCCAAGTTGATAACTCACATACGTCTAGGTAAGTCGTATTATTTTATTTTTTATTGTATTTTATGACTTTCGCCTCTGTATTATATTTTTGTTGCTTATTTTGATGTTCCTTCTAGTATGTCTTTTTTATATGACGTGCTCCACGAGTTTGTATCTTTGAATATTTGTTCTGAAGTAACCAAGTATGTTTAGCAGTATCATGTCATCAGATAATTATTGCGTATGGTTAAAAGAAGTTGTTGGGGCAAAGTTTCAAGTTTTACGTTTACCGAGTTGGTTGGCGCACATTTTAAAAGATCTAACCATTACTACTAGCTAACCGCTACTACTAGCTAACCGCTAGCTCTGGCAGAGCGGCTGCCACAGCCACATATACGACTCAGTGGGAATTGCCTTTTTTATTCTACTACTTTTTACCACAGACTCTGTGATTTGGTAATTGTTATGTTTTCGTGTAACTTGTTATTCATAAATGCAAATGTGGGCAGCTGCCTTACGCTAACGTGTTCTTGAATTTTCTTTAGTGAACCGGCGGTGCATTTGAAAAATAAAGAGCGGAGGTAAGTTTTGATTGTAATTAACATGGCTGCAATATTTAAGACACGAGCAGCTCCCAGTCCAATGAATCCTCCGGCTAGGGAGAACATTTGACCTTATTGACAAATTAAATCAATTATAAATAAGTAAAAATGTTCAAGCTACCTTAATGTTATGTAGCAGTTTTAAGTTTGTCCTGAATTGGGCTCGAGTTAAGTACTAAATGTATCATAAAGTTTGCTTAATACTCAAAAACTGTATTTTGGCCCCTGGTTTTGTTGTGATTTGTGTTTCAAAATGTCAAATATTTTTTATATATCTGTTTTGTCTCTTCCTAAAACATCCTCTATGTCATTCAAGCTAATGCACAAGTATTAAAAATATTAATATGCATCCTAGATTACATATTGTGGACAGAGTATTGAGGCCGTTGTAAAATGCAAAAGTTTTTTCAAGCTACCAGTAGCTTGAAAAAGCTTTAATATGTGTTTAACATGTATTTATATTTTTGGAGATGTGAGCTGAGTTTCATCACATCACAAATGTCAACCCGCGAAAACAGTTTTAATCTGAACTGGACAGACAGACGCAGAGGATGCTGATCTTTTTGAGACAGAAGGCAGCACGAACCGGAAGGCTCTATGCGACATTCTTCACCTCTATGATAAACAGGTGAGGTGTAACTGCATGGCATGATCAACATTATGCATTAGTATAGCTTATAAGGGGCTGACTTGGATCAGTTCATATTAATCACTGAGTGTTTCTAATTCAGTGAATGTCTGTAAATGTTTACTTTACTGGAGAAAAAAACATCAACGTTGATCCCAATGCATTTGTAAATATGAATTTAAATTTAATGTCATCTTATGTTTGGTGTATTTTTTTTTAATAACTATACAATTTTAAGATAATTAACACTAAAAGGTCTAAGGCAGAGCCGTTTGACTATTCTACCTATAGAGTCTGCCAGTTAGTTGATCGACTAAAAGACTTTCAGCTAATATCCTAAAGCAGCTGTGAACGGCTGTTTTTCTGATGTAAATAAGGCACTTACTGGTGCACCATAGCTGGGGCCATGCTGAACAACTTCAATGAAACTTGTTTTTCACTTTGTCATCTTGGGGAGAGATCAACACACATGGGTTTTTTCCTTCACTAAGATTTATTTATGGAAATCGTACAAAAACTGACATTTTTACACATATTTACAAATTACAAAAGTCAATGAGTACATTTTGAGAAATCACTCACAATCATGACACTGCCATGGCATCTCTTTTCTGCATTTGCCACATGTGTATCTGTAGCAGTCAACACATCGCATACTAGCATGATTGTTCTTGCAGTGATGCTTGACCTGACACGTGGCTCTTTTTCCAGGGCTGGGTGTGGATGGTTGTTGCCGAAGCAATTGTTCTTTTTGTGCCTTCTTTGCACCCACATAAGAGTGAGCCAACTCTCTTGCAAGCTCCACCAGGAAGTCCACCCGGCGCTCCTGCCTCCCGATGCATGCTTGGTACAGCACATGTGCATTTAGTGCTGCCATGTCAACCATGTTATAGAACACAGCGACTGGCCAGCGCCGTGTTCCTTTGCGAACTGTGTACGAACTGTGTACTCCCGCACCATCTGGTCCATCACATCCACTCCGCATTTTGTGGTGTTATACAGGGTGACTGTGTTTGGCTTCCTTTTAGTGGTTTCCTCAGTCTGAACCTCGCTGTGCATGCTGCTTAGAATGTAGACGGTCTTCTTCTTTTTGGGCGCATACACCGTCAGCGTGGCACCAGTGGTTGAAAATACCTAATAAAGACAAGTTGTTATTTTCATAGCACTTTCACACACAAATTAGAAACACATAAACATAGAGCAACAAAAGACCTGCAACATACCTGAGTGGTGAATTCATCGCGGTCTGTCTGCCTAGTAGATTGAGGAATTTTCCGGCGAATCTTGTTGAGTGTGCCAAGGATGGTGGTTTTCCGGCTAAGCAGTCGTTGCGCAAGTGACAAAGATGTAAAAAAATTGTCTGTGGTAACATTTCTGCCCTTGTCCAGGAATGGGTCCATCAGCCTCATCACTACGTTTTCAGACAGTCGCTCCCCACTGGGACGACTGGGGTCCTTGCCAAGATATGGGAGGACATTGCATATATACTTGGATTTCAAGTCGCAAGCTACCCAAAATTTGATCCCAAACTTGTCGGGTTTAGTTGCAATATATTGCAGGAAACAGCAGCGAGTCTTTGATGGGAAAAGCTGTTCGTCAACAGTGATGTGCCGACCGGGGTTGTAGGATGTGATGCAGTTGGTGAGAAAATGATCCCCACAAAGTAGAAATTGCAGCAAACATATCATTCTTTGCTCGCTCGCTGCGGGTGGACCTGTCATCAAAGCGTAGGTGTCGCATAATGTCTTTGAAGCGGTCACGGGACATAGTTCCAATGATTTGTGGGTTTCCCAGGTTTGCTGACCAGCAGTCACGTAGTGCTGGAACCTTAGTAAGCCCCCGCAAGATCACAATTGCAATAAATGCCATTAGTTCCGGGAGGGCCATAAACCAATCAACATGCTCTGTTTGCTGTGCATGTTGAATTGTCCATTTTTGAATGCTACGAAGCATGTCCAGGGTGATAAAACAGAGGAAGCTCTGAAGGCAACTTAAGATTGTTTTCCTGGCCTTAGCTGTTGGCTCTCCATCTGCGAACATCTCAACACAATCAGCCCTCTCTCCTCCACACAAACAAGCAACCACCCCCACCTCACAGTTCCCTGCACATTCCTCAGGTAATGGCCCGATTTACAAATCAAATGATGCTAATTTTTGTCAACTCAGTAGCCAGTTAGCTTCTCTGTGGCTAAAGGAGAGCCAGAAAAATCCAGGCCTTCTAGTGTTAAAAAGACTTGATGAACTGAACTGAGCCAGACCAAAGGGTGCAGTCATTTGAAATATGTTTGCCATATTAATTTGTATTTCTCTGTGCAGAAAGAGCAGACTGCGGATTTGAAACATACTACTGGCCTGTACTGGCTTCTAATATACAAACGTGAGGAGGACCCACAGTTCTTCAAAGTTTGGAATGTAAGTACTTTATGATGGATAATGTTTTATTCACTAAATAGTACCAGTGACAGTGTGCTGGTTAACAGCCTCCAGCTGTGTAGGCAATACAACTTAACCAGAAAGTCATGCCAAAGCAATGTTATGTGGCAGAGCACATAGTCTCCAAAAATATTGCACTCCAGCTCATCTGTGCTCCTGTACCTGACCGTGGACCTCACCTCTGGCTCGGGCCCCCTATTTCATCTGGATGACGCCAATCTGCTGGACTTTAAAAATGCAGTTGTTGAATTAGAAAATGTAATTCTTCTTTAAGAGTTCTGGTAAATCGCCTGTCCGTCCTGGGGGAGGATCCCTCCTTAATGTGGACATCCCTGAGGTTTCTTCTTTTTCTTCTGAGTATTTTTATTTTTTTGGTTTTTCCTTACCGTGAAAGAGGGTCTAATGGCGGGGATACCCAGTTTAGTTTAGTTTAGCCAATACCTAATGTATTACGATTTCATGTTCTTGTACAAGTGCCGGTATGAAGCCCTTTTGTTGTGACATTGGACTATATAAATAAAATTGAACTGAATCTTTGCTCTTAAGTTGCATTGTTCTTTCCAGCAGGTTGTGTCATTGTTATGCAGAATTTCTGTGCTGTAGTTGAAAAACTGCCCCATAACAAAGACACAACCTGGTGGAGAGTAACGAGTGCTAACTGTGAGATCATGACATCAGGAAAGACTTCCAGAGGGTGAATGCTAGGTAAGCAGCTGGGTCGGATGGAATTCCTGGACATGTCCTGAAAGGTGCTGACCATCCAGCACAAGCTGAGAGTTATGTTGGTGAAACTGGTTAGGTGGAGGGAGGGGTGGGGTTTGGGTGAATAAATGGGATCCTGTTTTCAGATTGTCATGTTACAAAAGCTTTTGTTTATTTTTTGTGTACAGTGCCTTATGGAATCATGAGGACTCTTACAAATAGTCTTATTTTGATTTAATTTCATTTCGTATTATATAAGCTCTCTTCTTCCCGATCCTTTTCAAGCAATAAATCAATCTCTATGTGACTTTAGATAATGATCACTGTATTTAATTAAGGAAATTAGATTAGATTAGATTAGATTCAACTTTATTGTCACTGCACATGTAGGTACAAGGCAACGAAATGCAGTTAGCATCTAACCAGAAGTGCAATAAGCAGTAAGTACAGAATAAAGTTCTATAGTATGTACAATAACTATACAGGTTAGTATTATGGACATAATTTACAGATATTAATACTATAAGCACGATATACAGATAGGTGTACTATGAATATACTATACAGATGGGCTATGTAAAAGGGTATGAACACTATAGGCAGAACTATGAACATAATTTACAGTATTGCAATGGACAGTAAAGTGCATAGAAAATATTACAATGTGCAGATGGATTATACAGTGTTCCTGGATGAACAGACAGTAGTGCAAGTAATAACAAGTTACTGTTTTTGCTTGTTGTGAATAAATAAATGATTCAGAGTGTTGAAGAGGGGGGGGGAGTCTATGGTGGTGTGGGGGGGGGGTGTTTGAGGGTGTCAGAGGGAAGAGTTCAGCAAGGAGACAGCTTTAGGGAAAAAGCTGTTCCTGAATCTTGTGGTCCTTGTCCGGAGGCTCCTGAAACGCCTCCCGGAGGGGAGCAGGTTAAACAGTCCGTGGTCAGTGTGAGAGGAGTCCTTGAGAATGCTACGAGCTCGACGTAGACAGCGTTTCCTCTGGATGTCCTCAAGAGCAGGAAGTGGTGTCCCTGTGGACACTGTGTGTGTCCACAGGGACCTGTGTGTGTCATCTGCAAACTTAATGATGGAGTTGGATCCATGCACGGGCTTGCAGTCGTGGGTGTAAAGGGAGTAGAGGAATGGGCTCAGCACACAGCCCTGTGGTACGCCAGTATTAAGTGGGATGGTGGTGGAGTGGGTGTGACCTGACCGAACATGCTGAGGCCTGTTGGTCAGAAAGTCCATAATCCAGTTGCAGAGGGAGGTGTTGATTTCCAGGTCTCCAAGTTTTGTGGTCAGCTTGGAGGGAATGACAGTGTTAAATGCTGTGCTGAAGTCAACAAACAACATCCTAACATATGTGTTGTTATTGTCCAGGTGTGTGAGTGCAGAGTGCAGCACTGTGCATACTGCATCCTCTGTGCTCCTATTTCTGCGGTAGGCAAATTGGTGTGGGTCCAGTGTGGGTGGGAGGCAGTCTTTGAGGTGTGCTAGGACCAGTCGCTCGAAGCACTTCATAATGATGGGTGTGAGTGCCACGAAATGTGATTTAAGTGATTTATGTGATTTAAGTGACATTTTTGTTTTTTTTTCTGTCTTTTAATCAATGCATTTAATCATTTCTGTAATGAGTTTGATAAATATGTGTAAATTATTTATTGCTTTGACTAAAATCCTTGAAATCATTAATTTAAATCAACTTTAATCATTTTCTTGATGTGTAATTTCTGACCTTCTCTTAAAATGTCAATTTCAGATTGTAGTTTTTGCATAAAATTTTCTTCCCTCAAACGATCAATTCTCTCTCTTTAATACTACACTGTTTTTCTTCTTCTTTGCAGATTAAAGAGTCACCAGAGCCAGACATCAGCAGCTCCTCTGTTGGCATTCTGTCCGTCAACAACAACAATACAGTTCAGTGCATTTCTGTCCGCTCAGTACAGCAGTTGTGGTGGAAGATGAGCTTGTGGTAGGCGACATTCCTAAATGGGTATCTTTTTGAGCGCTAATGTTTGTAGGGAAAGGGCAGCCTAAGAAAATGCAGTTTTATGTGGGCAAAGTGTAAAAAAAAAGGCTGATAATCAATTTTTTCTCTTCTTGAAATGTAAGAATGCTTTTTTTTTATAAAGTTGTATAAGGAAATGGTGTAAAAAAGATTTGTGCCCCTTTTTTTGCTTTTCTTGAAAACTGATGTATTTTGTTATGGCTTGTGCACTTTTTTTACACAAATTGTGCAGTGTTTTACATTTTCTAGTACAAGTTGTTCAAATGTACTTGTGTAAGGTGGTTTAAAAATAAACTTGCAATTACAATTCTGCCTCAGTTTTTCTTTTGTAAGAATGGCCCTGATTAAGAAGGATAAATAAGACTACTTTAGACTTCAAATGATTAATTTTGAGTTGAGATATATTAAAGTTTTTTAGTTAATTAACTAATGTATTAAGGTTCAATAAAAACAAAATATTCTAGTTCAGTAAAGTAAGAATCTTTAAGTTGTTTAAATAAAAGTTATAGTTTACTTTTAGTTAAATTGTTTTATTTTATTCAACTCAAAAATTTTAAGTTCAAATAACTTATACTTTTTTAAGTAAGATAACTTAAAAATTATTTAATCTGTTTCCTCAAAAATATTGAGTTCACTGTACTTATTTGGGTTTACAGTGTAGGAATAAAAGATTCCTAACAAACTGAGCATAAAGCTTCAGAGGAATGTGCATTTCTTTACTGTCTTTCCAGCTCTTCTTTGTAGGGCTCTTGTCTAATGCCTATTATTGTGGGAAATTGTAAAAGAAGTGATGGGTTTCATTGACTGGAGGTTCTGGAACTTTCTTCTTGATTGTCAGAGCACATGGAAAGAATATTATCCATACCAATGACCCAATTGACACCTGTACCCCTAACGACAGTTCTTTCCATACAGAGGCTTCTGAGAGGGACTGTCTGAGTGGACTTTGCCATCACTGCTAAACTGAAGAGCCTTCAAGTAATGCACAGTTGGATATCAATATTTCTTGCCTGTAGCCTGAAGACAGTTCTATAAGTTTCAGGAACCCATTGTGCTTGAGCACTTTCACATGTTAAGGGGATAGCCTTCAATCTGAAGTATGACATTGACTCTTGGGTGAAAATATCTAACTATTTAGTGTTCAATAGTAGTATGAATGCTGTCACACTTCATGTCTAAGTCTTGTAACAAGGTATGTCTCAGTCATTAGTACTCCATGTTTCCTTGCAAGCTCAGAGTTTGCATTTGCCAAACAAGCATTGGGATTCTGATAATGGCAACCATCACTTCACACTATGGTCTGCTTGAGTTCTGGATAGCTTTGATCAGACCTTCAAAGTGACAATATGAAAGATGAGCAAACACCTCCCTACACATGTCACCTTGGATTTCACCTGCCCACAGCGGTCATCTTCCTCCGTCAACGTCGGTTCTCCAAACGTGGTGTCGGTGTGGAGCTCAGAAATCTTCATCCACTGCGTCAGGCCTCCTCATCTTCCTGCACGGGTCAGGTGTTTGTGAGATCGGCCCTCATCAATGCCAGATCTCTCACAAACAAAACATTCATTGAAGGACTTTTTCACTTCCCGGGAGCTGGAATTTCATGTTCCTGACGGCAGTGGCGGTTCTACACTAACATACTCCCTGGGCGAGTAACCCACCAGCCCCCCCCCCCCCGCACGCATACAAAATTCAAACTTTGACAACATCCTGTTGTTTTACCTATCTTCTATTTAGCCATTTAACTCAAAAATGCATGAATGTTCTAGACTGGTATTACGGGGGGGGGGGGGGGGTCACTGTCAGTCACACAGGGACCTAAATTAAAAACAGGCTTTAGGTTTTGGGCCGAAGAAGAGAAACATTAACTGAACACACTAAAGCTAAACTTTTAAACCTTTTAAACTGAACTTTTTGAACATAAATATGAGTAAAAACAGGAACATTAATCCAGAATAACTCAAGTTAAACCTTAAATAACATTTAATAATTTACTCTCCATAAAAATAGATTCTGTCAAAGTTATACAAATATGAAGATGCTGCAGAACAAAACAAACAAACCTGGAAATATTCATAATAAGAAATTATAAATCAAATCATTTTGTTTTCTATGCTCTTTTATCATTTCATAGCTGGACTCCTGCATCATTTCAGCAATAATTATTGTGAATATTATTTTTAGGTCTTATCAAACATTATAAACTAAATCATAGCACTTATCAGTGGGATTACTCCAAAAATATTTGGCATTTTACTAAATTTGGGCAACACCAACAGTAGAAATCCTCCAAAAAAACCTCCATCCATAAAAAATGGTCTGCGCCCACCACCCCTCCCCTCCTTCTGACACACTCTGTCTCCATGACGACAGCACGCAGCTGCGGCCTACAGATGACTGTTAGACTGAAAAAGACTCCCAATCACCTGTTAGTGTGATTCAGCCACCGGCGAGTTGCGCCCCCAGTCGACTTTTTTGACTTATGTTCCACAGACTACCGCAAAGAGGTGGGGGCGCAAGTGTCTTGCAGCAGAGGGCGGTGGTCACGTGCACGTTGGGTATGCTGTGTCGGAGCAGGGAATTGTGGGAAATAATCCCCCTTGCCTGCTTTGGTGGAAATTGGGTTGAGCACGGGTGTTTCTTCTGCTTAATTCCTTTTCATGTGCCTGTTTTACGTTGTTTCACTCAGAGTTAATTCATCCTTCTTTTTTCCTTTTTTCTTTTGCACCATAAGTGTGCAGAGGGGAGAGGATGATGACATTGTTAAGAGTCTGATGTGTCAGTATAAGAGCGCAAAGTGTCGGCAGCTGCAGGCATGTCAAAATAAAAGCACAAAGTTGACTCTTTGAATTTGGTAGAACATCATGTGTAACGCAACAGGGCGGGCACGGAAAATGCCGCCACTATGAAGTGCCGCCCTGGTCCACAGCCCACTTCACCCATATCTAAAACCGCCACTGCCTGACGGAGATGTGGATTCTGGCTGGAGACTTCACGCCCTTCTCTTAACCCCCCCCTTCCTGGTTGCAGAATCCTTAGTTCTCCTCGAGTTGTTAGGTAGAGGTGGAGGAGTTGCTGTGGTTTTCTGATAACACTTCTCTTGTCGCAGTTGCCAGCTGATAGTTTCTCCAGCTTTGATGGTTCAGCTCGTGGAAATTAAAGGTGACACTGACTCTCCGGTTCTCTGCCTGCTGATCTAAAGGCTACCTGAGTTTAACAAGGACTTTCTTTAGGACTTTGCCACATGTATGAGATCATTTTAAAGTATGAACGGATTTTAGTTGTTAGAGATTTGAATGTGTGTTGTGAGACCAAGCCGCTAACGAAAGATTTTCTGGACTTGATCAACTCTTTCAACCTGCAGCAGTTGGTGAGGAGATCCACACGAAAAAGGACACATCCACGGGATCTGGTTTGAACTCTGGGTTACATAGAGATGTCAAGGAGATTGTTAAAGCCTGTTTGCCGTATTATTTGAATTTGAGCTTTTAACGCTGCCACCTGACTCGTGTGCTCCCGTCGCCTGATCGTGAATGCGCAGACGGCACTGCAGTTTTCAGCGGTGGCTGTTTTAGCCTCTGAGCTTTCCTCCGTGGAGTGGACACCCATAACGGAAACATTGATGAGCTCCTGGACAATTTGAACTCTGCTTGTGTGGGCATTTCTTTTTTTTTTTTTTTACTTGTCCTGTCCAACCGCTGGGCAGACAGATGAGAGCTGAGGGCCTCTTGTGTTGGACATATTTTACTTTAACAAGAGGGGTTATTAATCTTCAGACAAACCAAAGGTATGTCTGAATAAACCCCTTTTGTAATTGAGGCCAAACTTTATTAATTTCAATCATGTTTGAAAATCTTGGGTGTTGGACCGGACGGAAAAGGAAAGAAGGGAAGAAGAGAGAGGGACGTTAGAGAGGGGGGGTAGGAGGGTGATAATAGGAGGGGAGGGAGGATAAGACCATGAAGCAGCATAAAGCAACACGTTTACTGGTTGTTTATCATTACGGTAAGGTTCAAATGTAGTGCTAGCTGCAAAAATGTCCACATGTCAACATGTACACAAAACAGATAGTGTTCACACGCATACTTATGCCTTAAAACCAACTAGTGTGAAATATTTCAGTCATTCAATCATGCAAACTGTTAGTGCAAAGGTGAGCTAACACCTGTGCTCAGGTGAGTGTTTATGTTCTTCTAAAATGGGTGGTGGAATGTGACAAGAAGGAGGGAGAGTGCCAAGCCATCCCCACCCCAAGACCCCCGCCGCAGCAGCAGCGGCAGCCGGAACCCCCCAACGCCACACGGGAGCAGGCACACATTCTGTGTCATTGAGAATTGTATGAGGAAGAAAGAGGACAGCTTGAAAAATGAGTACGGTTGCCAGAGGAAGAACGGCTGAGTTTGAAGACGTTCTTAGGAGGGGAGGAACATTTGAATGTTTTTTTTTTTTTGTTAGGTAGTAGTCCCCCACTTCGACCCGTACTCAAACACAATAGGTGGCGATAATGCACCTCGTTGTTGTTGCGCCCGCAATTTTAACTACAAGAAGAAGTCAGTGCAGTTCTTCTTCTGTTCCCATGGGTTAGGGGTTAGGGTTGGGGTTGGGTTTAAGTTAAACTTTTTTTGCACGGGCCAACTGAGCAGTAAAAAGAAAAAAAATTGTAAACAATTAAATATAGAAGAAAGGAATAGCCTGGTTTTGAACCCTGGTTTTTTGGATGGAAGGTAATGTAATCCAGCATGAGCTAAACTGGTTGCAGGACCTTATGATGGGCAGTGTAAATTTACTGTGAGAAGGAAACAATGTAATTAAAAAAAGTTTTAGTAATATAATAGTATTTCACTATTATAATAGTAATTATAATAGTAAAATACAAACAATTTAAGAGGTCACCAAGGGAAGTGCTTCAAGAGGGTTAGTATTAAGTGCTGTAAAACCATAAAGAAGTGCTAAAAGTAAGTGCTTAAAGGGAATAATATATACACATATATACACACAAGTAAATAAATATTAAAACATGCTAGAGTTAGTATAAAAGGATGTTTTTTTATAAGGTTGGAGGAGGGGGTCACACGGAGGGGGGAAAAAGATGAGGTATTCGTCGTTAAGTCCCCCTGGTGTGGTTGTCCTAAGTTAGTGGATCCAAGCTCTCTCTGCCCTCCTCCTCTGTCCATATGTCCAACAGTCATTGCTTTCTAGGCCAGATATAATTAAGTGGGTTATCGGGTTAGGGTTTAGGGTTAGGGTTAGGTGTTTTGCCAGCACTGTCTGGTTTGAACCTTTGGCTGCACAGGGGTTGATTTACGGATCCCCCTCTAAAAGTTCAGACTTTGTCTTTGTTCAATCTGGGATATCGTTCTCTCCCTAAAAATTGAGAACTCTGTCCAAAAACAATTCTTTTGTGTTACTTATATTAATATAGTCTTTAATTTTGAGATGTTTTGGCGCCCTCCAGTGGAGGTGTTGGGGAACTACATCTTGTTCCTCCTAGTGTACGTTTACTGTAAGTTTTCCCTGTTTGAATGAGTTAGTTGCCTCTTCCTGTTCTCTGTTAAATTCAGGGTTAGTTTTCATGATTGTGAATTTATTTCTCCGATAAAGAAAAAACTTATAACAATAAATAAGAGTCGTGTTACAAAAATTACTTAAAGTTACGTTTAATTGATTCCTTAAAGGACTGGAGGGAAGGACTGTCATGTAGGTAAGTAGGAATTAGAACATTTCTGATGTTGAGTTATGTTTCATTTGTTTGTGGTCACCCATAGGTCAATTTAGATGGTTCCTTTGTTCTTTTGACTTTTAAGGGTTAAATTATAATAAAACAATTTTGTTATTCTAAAGGGTTGGTCCGTTATCTTCTTTGTGTCATGTTGGTGTTCAGAAAATTGTTTAGTGGATCAATATGTTGGGTATTTTACTAAAGGTAACCTTCAGTCAATCAGGGGGTTGTGACGTCATTCTTCCCATGATGCTTTGCTGGTGGGAGAAATTTCTAAATTCAATTCTTTTCAAGGGATATTGTGTGTGAAGGTTCCCACCTTTATTTAAAGACTAGTGTGTTGTGTTGTGTAGAGGATGGGGTGCGATATAGAAGAAAGGTAATTTATTATGTAATAGTATTTGTAAAAACCATTACTCTGAGGAGTGTTGTGAGAAATGGGGTCCTCAGAGTCTGAGCCCTGCAGTCATAGCCAGTACTGTCTGGTTTGAAACTTTGGCTGCACAGGGGTTGATTAACGAATCCCCTTCCAAAGTTCAGACTTCTAGTTCTAGTTCTTCTAGTTTTTTTTTTTAAAAATATAGCCTTTAACGTTGAGTATTTGGCGTCCTCCAGTGGAGGTGGTGGGGAACTGCATCTTTTTTCTCTTAGTGTACATTTACTGTAATTTTTTTCTGGTCGAGGGATTTAGTTTTTCTGGCTGGTGTCTGTTAAATTCAGGGTTAGTGTTCCATGATTTTGATTTTATTCTTTCAATAGAGTAAAAGGATTGTTTTACCTTAAAGAGGAGTTGTGTTAACAAAATTACCTAAAGTTACATTTAAGTGATTCCATAAAGGACTAGAGGGGAGGACTGTTATGTAGCCAGGGAGGGACTGGGTGAGATGAAATTGTTTATATTTCTAAAAACCAATATTAGAATTGGATCGGACTGGGTGTGCCAAAAAAGTACCAGTCATAATGATTTACCAACTTAGAGGCTATTTGTAATGGAATAGTTTACTTCGTAGTAATTTCTCCTCATCCTGCAGTTCCAGTCTTTGACCATAGAATCGTCCCTCCAGGGGTAGCCTTTTAAGGGATGGGAAAGGTTGTGGTATTTGTTGTAAAGGAATACTGTAGGAGTAATGGTTATTGTAAAGTTTTAAATTTTATTTTTTGTGGAAATAAGATAATAAAGTCGTTATATAAAATGTGGTGTGGGTTAGGGATGGGTACCGTGCCCCGGTATTGAACCAGCCCCGGGGCCGCATTCTTCAAGACCGCAGTATCGTTAAGATCTGACCTGAACGGTTCTGCTATCGGTACTGGAGAAGTTTTTTTTTTTTTTGTGTCCCACAAAATATAAGCGTTATCTGCCATATTTAACTCACCAAGTCAGTCAATTTTCCATTAATTAATGATTATATTAATTTCGGTATTCTCGTTGAAGAGGAGCGCTCTGTATGTCTATTTGTGTGCATGGGGGGCGGGGCTGTTTTCAGACAGCACGCGCCGCGCGC
>CM074489.1:5102978-5122544 GCA_037389245.1 Oryzias sinensis | reverse complement strand
ATGACATGACAGTTGAGAGTGAAATATTCACGCCAATACATTCAATGTGCATGTCTTCTGGCCATATAATCTGTTGACATTTTAAACTGCTTTTGACATACAATAAAACTCCTCCACCCCTGCCATGTGTCCTCTCCTTCCTGTAAACGTTATACTCTGGATCTTGAGCCTCTTCTCAAAAACCTCTACAGTCTCTGCGGCCCTGAGGCTCTCCGGCAGGCTGTTCCACAGGTGAGGACCATAATGGCAGAACGAAGCCTCACCATAAGTTTTGGTCCTCACCTTGGGAACAACTAAGAGGCCAGCACCAGAGGACCTCAGGGTCCGCGAGGGCTCATATTTTAAAAAAACATCATTTAAATAATCAGGCCCAAGACCATAAAAAACGTTTATAAACCATTAAAATTATTTTAATATCAATCCTGAAAAGCACAGGGAGCCAATGCAGCGATTTTAAAACCGGTGTAATGTGTTCCCGCCTTCTGGTCCTTGCCAGAACTCGTGCCGCTGAGTTCTGTAGAATTGTAAGTTTGAAAGAGACTTTTTGGGTAAACCAGAGAGTAGAGCATTACAGTAATCTAAACGATTAAAAATAAAAGCATCAGCACCTCTGTGCTGGCAAGACAGAGGAACGGGCGAACTCTGGCAATGTTTTTGAGATGATTAAATCCTGTCTTAACGACATTTTTATTGTGTGGGATGAAATCTAGCTCAGAGTCAAAAAGTACGCCCAGGTTTCTCACACATTGAGAAGGTTTAAAATAATGAAGATGTGGTAAAATAATCTCTCTCTTGTCTTCAGAACCGATGATTAGAACTTCAGTTTTGTCCTGGTTAAGCTGTAGGAAGTTTTCTGCCATTCATGACTTTATATCTAAAATACAGTTTAAAAGAGTGTTAACAGGTTCAAGGTCATCAGGAGACACGGCAATGTAAAGCTGTGTATCATCAGCATAGCTGTGAAAGTCAACGCCATGTCTCCTGATGACATCCCCAAGAGGAAACATATACAAATTAAACAGTATTGGCCCTAAAATCAACCCTTGGGGAACCCCACAACTTATTTAATTGAATCCTGAAGAGCACGTATCCATACTTACATAAAAGTGTCGCCCTGTAAGGTAAGAGTAAAACCACTTAAGAACATTTCCAGAGAGGCCCACTAGACTCCTAAGTCTGTCTAATAGAATCTGGTGATCTACTGGATCTAAAGCGGCACTAAGATCCAGTAGCACCAGAACAGAAAGTTTCTGAGTCATAGTTTAATCTAAGATGATTAACAATCTTTAAAAGAGCCGTCTCTGTACTATGGTTTTACCTAAAACCAAATTGATATCTTTCTAAAATTTGGGGGGCATTTAAAAACTCATGCAGTTGAGAAGTGACACTTTTTTCTATAATTTTACTTAAAAATGTTAAGTTGGATACGGGTCTGTAGTTGGTCTAATTGACTCTTCTTCAGAAGTGGCCTCACCACCGCCGTCTTACAGGCAGAGGGGAAGACCCCCGTCTGAAGAGAGCAGTTCACTATATTTAAAAGCTCTGACTCAAAGAATCCATAAAATGTTTTAAATAGTGAAGTGGGAATGGGATCTAAAAGGCAGGTTGTAGCGTTTACTTGGGATACAACTGGACCAAGCATCTCTGCATCAACCAGGACAAAACTCCCCAGTGTTTCTTCTGGTAAAAACAATGCTGGAGGTCTGTTAAGATCCGTGTATTACATAGATGAAATGTTTGATCTTATATCATTGATTTGACCCATGAAGTGGTCTGCAAAGTCCTCACATGCAGCATTATATGATGGCATGGAGGACTTGTTGAAGTCTTTGTTTATCAAAATATCAATAGTTTTAAAAATAAATTTGGGGTTTTTATTTTCTGAAATGATTTTTGAAAAATAAGAGGTTCTGGCCCGTTTAACTGAGTTATTGTAGATTTTGAGTTGTTCTTTTAAAATGTCTTTATGAATTATCAATTTCGTCTTCCTGTATCTCCTCTCTGCTCTCCTGCAGTTCTGCTTCAGACCCTTAATGTCGTCAGTCTTCCATGGATTTTAGGAGTGGCTCTTAATGTTATTGCTTTGAATGGAGCCACTGCATCTATGGAAGACTGAAGTCTATTATAAAAATGATCAACAATAAAAATCACAGGGTGCAGGTAAAATCTGAGCAGGAGTTTGCGTAAAAATATCAATAAAACTTGCAGCCACTTCAGGAGTTAAATACCGTTTCCTCACAGTTCTCACTGAGGCTTCCTGCTGGATTTCACTGGTGACATTAAAAAACACACAATAATGATCTGATATGGCCAAGTCAACAACAGAGGACACCCGGTGGATAGACCGTAGGTAATGACCAGGTCCAGGGTGTGTCCCCTGTTGTAGTTTGTTGTGTGACATGCTGCTGAATATCCATGCTGTTTAGAAGATTTAAAAACTCACAGGCATAGATATCGTCATTCTTGTCAACATGCAAATTAAATTTGATGATGCAAACGTATAATAAAATTATAATATAATAAACCAGTGCTTCTCAAATAGTGGGGCGCCCCCCAGGAGCATCGCATCGCTCCCCCCAGTAACGGTTTTAGGCAGGGGTAGTACGGGCAATTGCCCAGGGCTCAAATTCAATGGGGTACAGTGGTGACAGTGGCTCAGTGCTTGGTGAAAAAACTGGTCCACTATTGGTTTCCTATAATTTGTTATATGACATAGTTTGTAACAGCCTGAAACTGTGAACTGCCGTCCCTGCAGCTGCTCCTGTCACACGCGTGTGTGAGGAGGAGAGGGGAGGGGTAGGGGGCTCAAGCTGCGAGGTGGAACGTGCACGCGGAGCGCTACATTGCTGGCAAAAAATAATTGAGAAGCACTGACCTAAACATACATTGCTGAATAACGAACAGCTTTATAGACTCACAGGCAGGAATTTTCCAAACTCTTTTAAGGAAACATGTTTTTAAAATAACTATTTGTGGTGTAGGTACCGTAACCATTCAGCCTGCAGTAACCGTTCGTGGTCCTTTTGACTGAGGATAAACTCACACTACGGTAACTCCACTTGGACAAACTGCGAAGCGTAGAGATCTGTTCGGGCTCTACATATTTTCCTTTAACGTTCTGTTTGTACCATAAAGTTCATTTCCCTCTTAAGTTGTAGCCGACATTATTCTTTGTAATGTTCATAGAGAGATTTATCCACAACCCACTTTGTAAAAAGATCTGTGGCTGTTAGAATGAACCTGCTGCTCCACACAAGCGAACTGTGTCTCTGATCAGAACAGCTGGAGTCTCGTAGCTTCGTGTTCACAGGCAGGGAAGGAGCTTTGTTGCAGTGTCCGGAGGAGGGTTTGGACCGCAGTCCGTTCGGCTGCAATGCAGTTAATAATAATCATAATAATAAAAGCACGTTTAGAAGATAATCTCACTCTTTGTCGGAGCTCTGTTTGTTTACAACGGACCGCATTATATCTTCTTCTATGGTAGTAAAGTAATTTGTCAAGACCAATCACTATCTGACACGTCATCGGACCAACGGTCAGCCAATCACATCATGTGACGTCAGCACCAGTCGAAGGACCCGGAACGGCTGTTGCATGCTGAATGGTTGTGGTACCAACAGTGGCACAGTTTTTTGTTTAATCTTGAAGAATAGAGTAGAGCTATGGTACAAGCTCCACCTAGAGGCTAAACTGAATTGCCCTCCAGGAGAGGCGTACCATAAGGCATACCGCCCAACTCAAAATCCTCCGTCGAGCGACCGCGTCGCACACTCAAGAACGCACGCAGCTTGTAATGGAAATGAATACAATGGAAATTAACAATTATAATGCAGTATATTTACTAACAAACACAGCATAACAGTAACAACAACTAACTAATTAGCTAATACAGGTAAACATTAACAACCTTTTTTAAAGTGCCAAATGAGTCGTTCTGCTGCTGCTTTTATGTGTCCGTCTTCATGTTGCGCAACAGGATCACCAACATGTTAACCGTGTCAGGTTTCAGCGAGGACCTTAACGGGGTGACAATGTTTCCAGCTGCACTCTAATGCTCGTAGCGTATGCAGACAAATATTTTCTTGCCACTTTTGACAGAAGAGGGAATCAAGCCTGATTATCCCGCCACCAGGCCAGCGGATCAGAGGGCAGATGGAGGGCTTCCTCCTGCAAAAATCTCCTGACTTCAATGTCTGCACGGATTCTTTTTGGACTGTTTCAGTTACGCTGTTGTCTTTTATGCCTGTGTTTGTGTGTATTTAATTTAACATTATCTGTAAAAATTACAAGTACTGAAACATGGCAGCAGTTCATTAAAAATCAAGACACCATAATGTTTAATGGACTGTCCCTCCTTGCGCAGGAGGATGCGGGCTTATTCCCCCAGAAGCCCTTGAAGTTTGAACATAGGACTCGTGGAAAAAGTAAATTATTAGCAAATATGAATGTGTTTATTACACACACCATATGCAGTCCTGTAGCTTTCAAAAAGAAAAAAAGAGTGCGATGATGTCATCACTGCAGTGATGCGGTTATTGTCACACCCCTATCCTAGAGGTGTCAAATATTCATGATTAATTAATTACAGACAAATTAGACCTTTTTTTATCGCATTAATATTTTTAATCTATAACTATGGTCGTGTTCTGAAAAATGAAAAACTGAGGTTCAACTGTTTACTTACATGAACGCTTTATTCGAACTTGAAGATGCCTCTTACATGTTTTAATGAAAGGTTAAAGAACATGTATATTATTTTATAAAAAGAATGTCCAGTTGCTAAGACTTAACTTCAAGACCTTGTAAACATGAGAACGTTCGAGTCCTCTGACAGGCTGCTGTTTTTCCAGATAAAGGAGGTCTCTACCAGTTCTTGCTCAGTCACCCAGGCCTGAACCACTACCAGGATTTGGTTTTTGTGAAATGTAAGTAGGAGCTGCAGTTTTCGTCTAACGGGCATGTCCACCCTTAATTAGACTGATTTATGCCTTTGAACAGATGGACGTCAAAATTCCAGCAGGGCAGTAACCTCCAGCCTATACAGGTATGTCTTTCTGAGACTGAAAGCACTGTCTTCAGAAGGTCTCGCAGTCTTCAGATGTTGCTGGGAAATGTTGGGACTGTAATGAAGGGAACCTAGGAAACAGAATTTCATGAATACTGTATTCAGGTAACTTCCTGTGTTGAGGGAAAACTGGATAAAAAACAAAGGCAGCAGCACCACGGTGGCTTCATAGCTGCTTTTCTAACGGTGTAAAATAGAATGATTCTCTGTCACTGACACGGACAGAGAATCTGTTTGAATCCCAGCCGTGTCCTGGGGAAGGCTGTGCTATTGGACCACGTCAGGAAGTCGGAGTGTGACGCATTCCTTCGCTATTGTTAGGATGCTGCTTCCACATGCACTAATAATAATAATAATAATAAATTTTATTTGTATAGCGCTTTAAATGGCACACAAAGACGCTTTACAACACATGAGCAAAAACAGTTAATAAGAACAGAGCTAATATAATAAAATAATTAATAAAAACATAGAAGACAGATTTAAAGATTAAAAGCTATTTTAAAAAGATGAGTTTTAATAGATTTTTTAAAAACTGGGAGGTCAGTGGAGTCTCTGAGATGTTGGGGCAGAGTGTTCCATAGGGTTGGAGCAGCAATGGAGAAAGCTCTGTCTCCCCAATTTCGACGCTTGGTCCGACGGGAGAGACAGAAGGTTAGCATCGGACGAGCGCAGAGAGCGGGAAGGGGTGTGACGCTGGAGGAGATCGGTAAGGTATGGTGGGGCCAGGTTATGAAGGGCTTTGAAAGTGATGAGGAGAACTTTGAATTTGATACGCTGATCGATGGGGAGCCAGTGAAGGTCTTGAAGGACGGGGGTGATGTGTTCGACCATAAATGTTCGACCATGTGTTCAGACAATAAATGCACTGGTCTATGCATTTATTGTCTGCTTTTTGTGAATTTCTTTTATCCTTTTCTCCTCTACGTCAGCACGACAGATAAACAAACACGCAACGCCAGACACCCCTGTGGTCACTACAGGTGTGTAGCGTTCAGTTTTAAGTGATGACACAGCAGAACACGCTGCGATTTTTAACAGCATCCAGTCAGAACGGCAGGATGAAGCTGCTTCACTTCCATCAGCAACAGATAAATAAAAAGGGTTGATTTGGAGACGGCGCTGTTGTTAGCCGCTAATGCTAAGATGCTATTTATGCTATGCTAACAAGCTGTTCTGTTGCCTAGGCAAGGCAAGGCAAGTTTATTGGTAGAGCACAATTCGTACACAAAGTAATTCAAGGTGCTTCACAAAACAGAAAAATGCATTAAAATCACAATACATCATAGAAATAATCAACGTAAAATTTACTTTAAAAGAAAAGAAAATTTTTGAAAATTGATTTAAAAATAAAGGAAGGAAAGAAAAGTGCAGATAGGACCTTTCAGTCATATACACGGCTAAACAGAAATGTTTTAAGTCTAGATTTGAACATGAACACAGAAGAGGCCTGTCTTACGCCTTCAGGGAGGCTGTTCCAGATTTTAGCTGCAGAATATTGAAACGCTGATTCCCCTTGTTTAGTTCTGACTCTGGGAATCAACAGGAGGCCGGCCCCTGAGGTCCTCAGAGTACCAGATGGCTTTTTAAATGAAAACACTGGGTCTGCAGTTCTGAGGATGAGAGGAAGGGGGATCCAGAGCGATGGAGCCACTGCTGCAAAGACTCTGTCACTTTTAGTCTGTAACCACCAGCAGACCCTGGTCACATGACCCTCAGGGACCTGCTGGGAGTGGACGGCTGCATAAGGTCTTTTATGTAGACTGGTGCTTGGTTATTAGGAGCTGTGTATGTTAAAACCAGGATTTTAAAATGGACACGGAAACAGATGGGGAGCCAGTGCAGCTGGATAAATAACGGGGTGACGTGTGAAAACTTGGATGAATTGGTTAAAAGCCTCACAGCAGCGTTACGGACAACCTGGAGCCGTTCTAGAGATTTTTTGCTTAAACATGTGAAGATGGAGTTACAATAATTAAGATGAGATGATATAAAAGCGTGGATTAGCATTTCCATCCCAGAACACGACAGAATTGGACTCAGTTTGGCACTGTTTCTAAGATAATAATAATAATTGATGCTTTATTTATCCCACAATGGGGAAATTCTTCTCCGCATTTTGACCCATCCTTTTGGGGAGGGGGGAGCTGCAGATTAGCTGCGCTCGGGGGGCGACAGTTGGCTGGGGAGAGCGGGAATCGATCCTCCAACTCTTCGGTTGTTGGACGACCTGCTCTCTACCGCCTGAGCTAAACTGCCGCCAAAAGACGAACAAGTGACCCGACCTGAGAGTCGAGGGATAAAAACCGGGTCAACAGTCACCCCAAGGTTCCCAACAGACGGCTTGATAGAGGAAGCAAGTGGACTGAACCACTGGACTATCTGGGGGAGGCAATTGTCAGTAGCACAGACTAGAACCTCAGTTTTGGCTTCAATTAGTTGGAGAAAGTTGTTGTTGATCCAACTGTTGACTGAATCCAGACACCTCCGTAAAATCTGTATTTTAAAAACATCCTGGGGTTTAAAAGACACAGAAAGCAGAATATCATCAGCATACAAATAATAAAAAAAATATCATTAGATGAACTTAAAATATGCTGCATAGGCAGCCAATATAAAATGAACAATAAAGGTCCCAAAACTGAGCCTTGTGAAACACAACACCATAAGTTATGGATGCAGAAGAGGACTTAAACGTGGAAAATACTACAGAAAAAGATCTACCAGTAAGATAAGAGGAGAACCAATTTAAAGCATATCCAGATATCCCAAACCAGTTTTTTAGCCTGTCCAAGAGGACGTACTGGTCAGCATTTTCCTGCATCACTCTGCATCAGGATGTCATTAGTGACTCTGAGTAGGGCTGTTTCAGTGGAGTGAGTTCTACCAAAACCTGACTGAAACTGATCAAAAATCCCATGACTGTCAAGAGCAGTTGTAAGTTGGTTAGCAACAACTTTTTCTAAAATTTTGGACATGAATAAAAGATTACAAATAGGTCTGTAACTGCTCAAGAGGGAGGAGTCAAGCCCAGGTTTTTTAGGGAGAGAAAGGACGACAGCTTTCTTGAAGGGCTCAGGGACTTAACCAGACAGCAAGGACGAGTTAATTATTGTCAGGACACAGGGACCGATGGACTGGAAGACATCTTTGAGCAGAGATGTTGGCAGCATGTTGAGAGAGCAAGAGGAGGCCTTCATTGTGCCAACTAATCAGACTAGCTCAGTGAGAGACAGGGGAGAGTGTGTCTAAAATCACAGGTCAAGGTGGACTAGGAACAGAAACACCAGCTGTGTAATAATGATGCAAGAGCTAACTTCTCTGCGTGCAGGCAAGAGCGACACAGAAAAAGATACGTTTAAAAAAAATACAATAATGATCAGAAATAAAAACAGTCAATAGTTACATCTAAGGTACAAACAAGGTCAAGGTCATGCTGAATAAAGAAAGTCCAGCAAATGCCAGGATGGTCCCCTAAAGAGGATGCAGGATGGGAGGTCCACCAGTGCAGAGCTGCTCAGGAACAGCAGCAGGCAGGTGTGACGCATCTGCATCACAGTGAGGCTTTTGGAAGATGGCCCGTTGTCAGGAAGGGCAGCAAAAAAGCAACTTCTCTCCAAAAAAAAAAACACATCAGGGACATATTGATCTTCTAAAAGTCTGGTGAATGGACTGCTGAGGACTGGGGCAAAGTCCTATTCTCCCATGATGCCTCTCTCTGATTGTTTGGGGCATCTGGAAAAAGGTGAGCGCTACCATCAGTCCTGTGTCACGCCAACAGTAAAGCATCCTGAGACCATTCATATGTGGAGTTGCTTCTCATCCAAGGGAGGGGGCTCACTCACTATTTAGCCCAAAAACCCAGGCATGAATACAGAATGGTACCAAACACCCTCCAACAGCAACTTCTTCCAACAACAGTTTGGTGACCAACAATGCATTTCCCAGAACCATAGAGCTAAAGTGAGGACTAAGTGGCTCGGGGACCAAAACGTTGACATTGTGGGTCCATGGCCTGGAAACTCCCCAGATCTGAATCCCATTGAGAACTTGTGGTCAATCCTCCAGAGGCAGGTGGACAAACAAAAACCCACTAACTCTGACAAATATCAAGAAGTGATTCTGGACCAGTCAGGATTTGGTCCAGAAGTTGATTGACAGCATGTCCAGTTGGACTGCAGAGGTCCTGAAAAAGAAGGGCCAACACGGCAAACACTGACTCTGCATAAATTAGATTAGATTAGATTAGATTCAACTTTATTGTCACTGCACATGTAGGTACAAGACAACGAAATGCAGTTAGCATCTAACCAGAAGTGCAATAAGCAGTAAGTACAGAATAAAGGTCTATAGTATGTACAATAACTATACAGGTAAGTATTATGGACATAATTTACAGATATTAATACTATAAGCATGATATACAGATAGGTTTACTATGAACATACTATTCAGATGGGCTATATAAAAGTGTATGAACACTATAGGCAGAACTATGAACATAATTTACAGTATTGCAATGGACAGTAAAGTACATATAAAATATTACAATGTGCAGATGGATTATACAGTGTTCCTGGATGAACAGACAGTAGTGCAAGTAATAACAAGTTACTGTTTTTGCTTGTTGTGAATAAATAAGTAGCCGCGTTTCCATGGGCAAAAGTAATCGGAAAGAACGCCTGATCTGAAAGAAAATGCGTCATGTAAACGCGCCGTTCGGAATACTCTGCCCCGGTCAGACTCATTCGGATCAGAATTTCTTTCCGATCGAGATAGGTGGGTTATACCGATCGTTTATCCGATCGTGGAGCATGTAAACGGTCATTCTGATCGTGTGTCACTGCTGCTCTGGGTTACGTCACGCATAGACGGTGTGTGGCTCTGCGGACGCCCCGTGAAAAGCGCCGCTCCGCTCTCGCCCCGCTGGCTCTCCCCTTTCTTTCACCCCTCACGAAGGAGATGCAAGGAAGGAGCGCTTCGTACCCCCCGATGCTCATTCAGTCCACTGACACCCGAGCAGCTGGATTAATAATTTTGTGTTGGGGGGGGGGGGGGTTTACGTGTGCGTTTTGTTGTTTTGTTATGTGTGGGAGAATTCAGACTGCGAGCCGTCCCGCTGCTCTGGGTTAGCGGCTGCAGGACTCAGGAGGAACCGTGTTGAACAGAGCTCGGGCCGCTAGCTCACAGAGTGGCTTTGGGGCGGTCTGTGTGAACTTTTCAGAGCAGAAATAAATGTTGCGTGGTTTCACGTGGATTTGTGTTTCCAGTTGTGTCCCGACAAAATAAAGGCTGATGTTATTTCCAGACATTTATGTGCAGCTAAGATGCAGATTGCTGCGTTTCTCGCATGTCCTGGATTTTGTGTCCATCAGGCTAATGTTGTTAGCCCGTGTTAGTCTGTCCTCAGCCTTCTACCAGCTCTGTTTCATTCACAAAACAGCACTGATCCCACGGATTAAATATAACGATGAGCGAACAGGTGCTTCATAATATTCATGACATTAATAAAAGCACGTTTGGAAGGTCGTCTCGTATTACGGAGCTGCAGCACATGCTGTCTGTCTGTGGCAGCGGTTTGTTGACAACCGGACCTAGTTCCGGATCCGGGTGATTTTACACTACTGCGCATGCCCAGATGATTCATTCCGAACGAAAGCGTGAGCCATGGGAACGTTTGTTCTAATCGGAAAAAGGTTTTCTGTGCCCATGTGCACGGGTGAATTTTAACCCGACCATTGATCCCATCAAGATATTCTGCCCATGGAACCGCGGCTAATGATTCAGAGTGTTAAGAGGGGGGAGGAGTCTATGGTGGTGTGGGGGGTGTTTTAGGTGTGTCAGAGGGAAGAGTTCAGCAAGGAGACAGCTTTAGGGAAAAAGCTGTTCCTGAATCTTGTGGTCCTTGTCTGGAGGCTCCTGAATCGCCTCCCGGAGGGGAGGAGGTTAAACAGTCCGTGGTCAGGGTGAGAGGGGTCCTTGAGAATGCTGCGAGCTCGACGTAGACAGCGTTTCCTCTGGATGTCCTCAAGAGCAGGAAGTGGTGTCCCTGTGATGCGCTGGGCAGTTTTCACCACCCTCTGCAGTGCCTTGCGGTCAGCCACTGAGCAGTTCCCATACCAGACTGAGATGCAACTCGTTAGGATGCTCTCGATCGCACACCGGTAAAAGTTCACCAGGATGGATGAAGACAGCTGGTTCTTCTTCAGTGTCCTGAGGAAGAAAAGGCGCTGGTGAGCCTTCTTGACCAGGCTGGAGGTGTTTGTGGCCCAGGACAGTTCCTCCGAGATGGTGGTTCCCAGGAACTTGAAGCTGGAAACACGTTCAACAACCATCCCGTTAATGTGGATGGGGTCATGAGTGCTTCCATTCTTCTTCCTGAAGTCCACAATGAGCTCCTTGGTCTTGTTGGTGTTAAGGAGCAGGTTATTGTCAGCGCACCATGTGGCCAGGTGCTGTACCTCTTCCCTGTAGGCAGTCTCATCGTTGTCACTGATGAGGCCAATCACCGTGGTGTCATCTGCAAACTTAATGATGGAGTTGGATCCATGCACGGGCTTGCAGTCGTGGGTGTAAAGGGAGTATAGGAATGGGCTCAGCACACAGCCCTGTGGTACGCCAGTATTAAGTGTGATGGTGGTGGAGTGGGTGTGACCTTACCGAACGTGCTGATGCCTGTTGGTCAGAGAGTCCATAATCCAGTTGCAGAGGGAGGTGTTGATGTCCAGGTCTCCAAGTTTTGTGGTCAGCTTGGAGGGAATGACGGTGTTAAATGCTGAGCTGAAGTCAACAAACAACATCCTAACATGTGTTGTTATTGTCCAGGTGTGTGAGTGCAGAGTGCAGCACTGTGCATACTGCATCCTCTGTGCTCCTATTTCTGCGATAGGCAAATTGGTGTGGGTCCAGTGTGGGTGGGAGGCAGTCTTTGAGGTGTGCTAGGACCAGTCGCTCGAAGCCCTTCATAATGATGGGTGTGAGTGCCTCTGGGCGATAGTCATTCAGGCACGTTGGGGAGGAGTGTTTCCACAATGGATGTGGACTTAAAACATGTTGGCACAGTTGCCTGGGAGAGGGACAGGTTGAAAATGTCTGTGAAGACCCCTGCAAGCTGCTCTGCACATGCCCTTAGCACACGTCCAGGAATGCCATCCGGGCCAGCAGCCTTGCGTGCGTTGGTCCGGCTCAGTGCAGTTTGGACATCTGAGGGGGTGAGTTTAAGGGGTTGGTGGTCTGCTGAGGGTGAGATTTTGGTGGCCGTCCCCTTGCTGTCGCTGTTGAAGCGAGCATAAAAGTCATTTAGCTCGTTAAGGAAGGAGACGTCCGTGACTGTTGGTGTGGAGTTGCTTGACTTGTAGTCACTGATGATCTGGATGCCCTGCCACATGCGTCGGGGGTCAGAGTTGGAAAAGTGTTGTAGCAGTACTTGGCCTTCTTGGCATCCATGGCTTCTGATTAGGGTATGTTGTTATCTGTTTTTCTGTTGTTACACTGTCAATGGTGGAGTTGATGTGATCCAGTACAGAGGAGGTGTAGATATCAATGTCCGTGTGAGAGCCACAGGCAGCCTGTGAAGCAAACATGCTCCAGTCAGTGTGTTGAAACCTGTCTTGAAGTACAGTGTCTTCTCCAGTTGGCCACACTTAGATGGTCTTCACTGATGGCTTCACACGGTTGATGAGGGGTGAATACTTAGGGGTGAGAAACAAAGAAAGGTGACCAGACTGTCCGAGGTGGGGGAGGGGGTTCGCGATCTAAGCTCCATTGATATTTGTATAAACATGGTCCAAAGTTTTGTCTCCTCTGGTGTGGCAGGAAACATGCTGGTGAAATTTGGGGAGTACTGTTTTTAATTTGCAGTGATTAAAATCACCCGCGACAATAAAAGCAGCCTCTGGGTGAGCAGTCTGTTGTTTACTAATGGCTGCATGGAGTTCGTTCAGAGCAAACTTGGCATTAGCATCCGGTGCAACATAGACTGCGGTTATTATGGTGGAAGTGAACTCCCGTGGCAGATAAAAAGGTCTACATTTAACCATGAGAAACTCTAGGTTAGCTGAGCAGTGTCTAGATGTCATGTGATTGTCCAGAAAAGCCTTTAAAACGTATGAAGGGCTTGGAATTCTATGTCAGTGCATCACAGAAACCACTGAAACAAAAATCTAAAAGCAGTTTAGCAGTTAACTTTGTGAAAACTAACATTAGTGTCATTCTCTAAACTTTACGCCACGACTGTAGAGCAGCGTGTCTGCATTTCATGAAAGCAAAAAACATCCAAACTTGCAAAGATGGATGTGCATTTTGTCTATATGAAAGGAAAGCGTTCAGCCAATCACTGCTAGCTTCACTGAGAAAGTGGGTGTGCCTGTTAGCCTGGGGGCGGGGCTGACAGCACAGACTCCTCCTGGAATGGGCGGTTCCATGCTTTGTGACGTCACAATGTGAGAACCCGCTTATTGTCGAGGGCTGGCGCTCAGAGAGCAGGTTTATAGAGGAATACTCAGAAATGGATCAAAATACTCCTTTGGGGTTGTTTATAGTGAGGAATAGACATTATAAAACACTTAAAAGCTAAAAAAGCTGATTTCACATGATATCAACCCTTTAAAGAAACGTCAAATCCTTCAGCAGTTTTGGCAAAGAGCTTTCAGGAATCCTTTCAGCATTTTCAGCCTCAGCTCTTTCAGTGACCTCATGCAGCTTCAAGCTTTCACATTTGTACCATTGCTGGTCATGCTAGCCACACCCACAGTGTCAGCCCCACCGTGACCTCTGCAGCTCTGTGACCTGCATGTCAGAGGGGCTGTCCGTGGAGCGGTATGGGCCAGCTCAGCTCCATCATGCCTTGGGTTGTGCTCACTCATGAGTGTCTTTGTCTCACAAGGACTGCTGGGAGGGGGTCCTGCGAGTGCTGGGACAGAGCGCCGTGTGTTTTGGCGCTCCACTGCACCATGTGCCCTCAGCACAGCTGGAGACTGTTCTACACGTCTGCCGATGGAAGCCAGATTTTAACCACGTGAGAGCTCGCCGTCCTCACATCCTCTGATCTGTTCTGTGTAAAGGGGTTCAGTTGGAGAGAGGCTGTGGCCTTTCAAGCTACACTTTGCATGAACATGGCAGTGATGTTCCCAGATTTGTTGTTCTGGACCAGCTTGTCATTGTTGATGTCACAGTAAACGCTGCTTTCTGTGCGCTTCAGTGTCATGGGTATGAAAGCCCCTTTTCTCCACCGTCATGCACCGTTTTCATCTTTGTGCACCGAACGTCTCTGCTGCTTCCACCTTCGGTCGCCCTCATCAGAGCAGATTTCATGTTGTCTTTAAGGAGAAATCTGTTTTAGAATCCTGTCAGTGAAGGAGTCTAGAACAAGTCGGAGGTAAAGCTCTCTGCTGACTGCAGGCCTCAGGATCCGGCTGCACACATCCTGCAAGCTCTGCACCGGCTGGACTCTGACTACAACCACATGAAGCAGCAGATCCTGGCAGGAGTTCCTCTGGAGCATCTCTACAGGCCATCGGCGGTTTCTGCAGCCGCTCATTGTGTACCTGTGCAGGTAAGACTCATTCTGCCTGACCCCTGTAAAGCCTTAAACGTCAGCAGTAGACTAAGCGCTGTGATGTTTGTCTGCTCAGGGCATCAGTGATTGGCCGCCTCGTGCATCTTCCTGGTGCGTACCGGCTTTCTACGCCCGCCTCGTCCTCTCCTTTGAGAAGAACCTCCACAGCTTTTGAAGCTCTTTCTGCTAAAGTTTGGGGCTTCAGCTTTTCTCAAACTTATTTATGTATATAGCGCCTTTCATTTCAGTTAAAAACACAAAGCGCTTAATGTAAAAGCAGATACAATAATCGTGAAAAAGGAAAATGATTAAAAACAGAAAACACAGGACAATCACACACAGATGGGACCCCTCCCTCACCAGATTCCTCCCTCCACCCACCCACCCAGTTCCCCCAGTAGAACCCTGAACAAAGAACTGCAACATAAAGAAGGTCTGGCTGGGTACTGCTGTGAGGAAATGGCATCATGGGGATCCTGTGCTTTCATTTCTCTGTACAGAGTTTTGGCATCAATAAAAACTCAACAAGTTGTGATAGTGAACATTTGGCTCTGAATGTCTTCTCTCTGGGCTTGCAGGTCTCCCCAGGACCCACAGAAGCTCCTGGTAGCAGCAGAAGCTGAATGTGAAGACGACTGCAGCAGCCAGGTTAGGAGAAGCTCCTGATCTTCTTCAGGCTACAGAGTCGCTCCTATCCTTTTCAGTCCTGCTTCTGTTTCAGGTCATTGAGAGAACCGTGGAGGCCGAGGACCCCGGGAGGAGAGCGGATGCTCCTCAGTCCTGCCCCAGAGGGGGCAGGCTGGACGACAGGCAGATGGGTAAAGCTGCCTGGCTCTCCTCCTCCGGTCCACAGAGGTTTTCATCTGAGGAGGCTTTGTGCTCTGCAGAGATCTGCCAGGAGGTCAGTGAGTCGCAGGCTGACCGTGCAAAGACCCCTCAGCTCCTGCCGGAGGGTCGTTCAGCGGACTTAAACAGTCTAGGTACAGAATCCACTGGTAGGGAAAGCAACGCGGTGCTGTTTGTGTCCAACCTGTCCCAGGAGGCCAGCCAGGTGAGTGTGTGTGCTGCTGAGTGGCAGCCAGCAGGGGGCAGCACAGGCCTGACTCCTGCTGGCTGCCAGGGCCACGGGATGCAGGTGTTTGAAAGCTGTTACAGGTCAGCATGCGGGTTTTGGTTCGGACTATTGGAAGACCAGAACCTGAGGGTCTGTGGACTCTGAGCCTTAACCAGAACTTGAAGTTGCTGGTGCAGCCATAGTGATTTTGATGCTGTGTGCACACCGAGCATGTGAAGTGTGTTGAAGAGGCTGCTGAACGTGGGTTCTTGAACACGCGTTTAGCATCCAGCTGATACCAGTGGATGTCCTCAGGCCTGGTGTGAATCTGGTGAATCTGGCTGCAGGGTTTTCCATCACAGCTCTGTTCTGACGTATCAAAGACTTGATGTCTGAGAATTCCAGCTGGGAACAAACCGCAATTATTCATTTGTCCTTCCTGCTCGATTCTCAAATGGTTGACACTTCCGTGTTTTGTAAAGGACGCTACCCAAACGTTACTACCAAGTTTCAGTCCCTGATAGGTCAAAGTTCAACTGGTTGAACTTTCAGCGTGCGTTTTTTGTACATAGAGTCCAAAAACGGACTTAGGTGCAGTCAGTTTACCTTCAGACGTAAACTGAGGAAGGTGCTTCTTGACCCAGCACACACCTTCGTAGATCGACAACGTTTGGTTCAGTGTGAGAGGAAATGATGTGATCTGAAACCGTTTTTTTGGTTAGAGTAGATCCTTTCATCTGATCAAAGACATTCACAGTTTAGGACATCCTGCAGCTCTAAGGATCTCCTCTACACCTGGATGACACCAGTTGGTCCTCACAGCTGGATTGACCTGCTATTCTCCTTTCTCCAGCCACGCCCCCCCCCCCAGGGCCGACGTCTTCATGTCGCTCGATGGCAAACGGACCTTTGTGCTGCAAACTTGGGGAACCATGGGCAGCATCTGTGCGCTGACGGCACAGCTGCGAAGGCTCCACCCCGAGGCCAGCAGGGCCTCCATCATGGCTGCTCTAACAGTGCTGAGGGCCACACAGAAGGGGCCGCTCTGCAGCCTTTCGCTGGAATCCGTCCAGGACATGACCTCTGACCTGCTGAGCAGACAGGACAAAGACTGAGACGGCTCCAAGCTCACGTTTTTGCTTTTCCCTTTGCGTTTGAAGACAATAATGAAGAGCCTGTTGGCGCCTGTGAAGCCGTTCTTTACACATTTCCACTTTATTTACAACGATTTTCCAGAATCTCCTCTTTGTTCGCTCCTGCATCCCCGGTTTCAGACATGAACCCTGTCAGGAGGCTGACACCCAGAGGATAGGAGCATGAAAGGTTCAAGAGTTCCCATCATCAGCTGAGTTTGACATATGTCCAGGTCTGATCAACTACAGCTGCTACTCTGGATTTGACTAAAAAAGAGGCTGAAACTTTCAACTTACTGGAAAAACGAACTGAGCGATGGTTCTGCAGATAATTTCAAGCAATATTCACAAAGCACACTAGAAGAGAAGGTTCAGCATGTAATCTTAAGTTCAGATGCTTAATAAAATGTTTTGGGAGTCGGTTCTACTATAGAAGGATCTATGTGTTTATTGCATTTAAAGTTGAAGAATCAGTGGTAAAGCTGCCAGAGTCTGCAGTGAGGCAGAAACTAACAGAAACCTTCCTTTGGGCTACAGTGTGTACAGTGGTTTCATGTCTAAAGGTTCAATCCCCAAATGAAAGTAAAAAGATTGAAATGGCAGCGTTACGGAAACTTTGGCACAGATTTAAGGATCTAGGAAGAAAAGTGTTTTTTTAAACAACTTTGAGAATACGATGTTATGAATCTAGAAACATTTTACTGGAAGAATTCAGTCAAATGTGAGGAGTTGAACACTTCGTCATTCATTCCTGTTGATTGACTGTTTGACATTTTCATGTATTTTTAAATGAACCCTGCGGAATATTGCTAAGATCAGAAATATACTTTCTAAGAGTGATGCTGAAAAACTCATTCATGCTTTTGTTACGTCGAGGCTGGATTACTGTAACTCCTTGTTAGCAGCGTGTCCTAAGAGTTCCTTAAGAAGTCTCCAGCTTGTTCAGAACGCAGCAGCTAGATTGTTAGCAGGAACTAGCAGAAGAGATCACATCACTCCTGTGTTAGTTTCACTTCACTGGATCCCAGTTGATTCCAGAATCAAGTTCAAGATCCTCCTGTTAACCTATAAGGCCTTACATGGAATGGCCCCGTCCTATATTAAGGACCTCATAGTCCCTTACCATCCAATGAGAACACTTCACTCACTAAATGCAGGACTGCTTGTGGTTCCTAGAATTAGTCAAAGTACGGTTGGAGGTAGAGCGTTTAGCCACCAAGCCCCTGTCTTATGGAATAAACTCCCAGCTCATGGAAGAGAGGCCGACTCAGTTTCTACATTCAAAGTTAGACTGAAAACATTCCTCTGTGGACAGGATTATTGTCAGACTAGTTAGTATTCAGAGATTATTTCACTTAATGTTAATGTGTTTAAATTAAACTTAACAATTTGTTGTTAGTAGCTGCTAGAAGTTTGAAGCTGGGGTAACTATGGTGCTCTGGGGTTCTGTCCTCTTTTCTCATCTACTTCTACCCTTCCTCTCCTCCATTCCTGATCATTATTCATCATTTAGTTCTCCATGCCTCTGTTTGGTGCAGTGATTCATGTACTGTCCCCTCCAGGGGAATGTGAGTGATTCCAGATTCCAGTTGGCTGGTCTCTGCTCCTGCTCCTACACTTGGTTGTGGATCCTGCCTCTGGCTCGTCTGGCGCCCCCTGCTGTCCCCCAACTCCATCTGGATGAAGCTCATCTGGACCATTCAAACATGTAGTTGTAGAGTTAGATAAGCTAATTCTCTGTAAGAGTTCTGGTACATCGCCTGTCCGTCCTGGGGGAGGATCCCTCCTTCATGTGAAGTTTTTCTTTAGAGAAGGAGGGTCTAAGGGCAGTGATGCCCAGTTTAAAATAGTTTAGCAATCAGCTGTTCGATTGTATAACTGATTGTATGTTTTTGTACAAGTAGTGAAGCCTGTTTAGACAGCTGTGTTGTAATGTTGGGTTATAGAAATAAAACTGAATTAAATTGAATTGGATGATCCCAGAACATGAAAATGCCTTTACAGATTCCTCATCACTTTTGATTAAATAACGTATTAATTCCAAATTCATCTGCTGCAGCAGTGTACAGTCATTACAGAGTGGTGATGAGTGAAACATATCAGGGCAGTAATGTGTGACAGTAAAGCCTACAGAATGAGGTGCTCCTCTGTCTGTCTGGGACAAGATGGAGAAGGTGATCAGGGTCATCCATAACGGTTATTCTAGAGTGGGGGCGTAACAATTGATCGATGAATCAGTTTATCCAATCAGATCGTTCTGTCTCAGGCAAGTTGTTAATCACATCTATCTATAGCAGGATAAACCCGTTTCAAAAGGAAATAAATCGATAATTGATATTGGAAAAACTGACCAATCACAGCGGACAACACACGTGATGTCATGAACACGGATCAGTCCATCATTCCAGTCCAATGTGTGGACAGACTGTGAATAGTCATGTGACCATCCAGTGTCTAGAATGTTCCCTTTGGATTCTTTGGATGTGGAAAAACAACAGTGGTGAACTTTAGAAACTAACATGTGAATGGATTTGACATTCATTCTAGTTTACTGGTTGGTTTGGACACAGATTTCATTAACTTGATGATCTGGAAGAAATCCAAGAATCTGGAAAACTGTTCAGTAGCAGGAATTTCTGTCTGGAAGTTTGGATGAAGAGGATCTGGATCCACTTTAGGACAGAGAATCTGGATCCACTTTAGGACAGAGGATCTGGATCCACTTTAGGACAGAGGATCTGGATCCACTTTAGGACAG
>CM074489.1:5087044-5102478 GCA_037389245.1 Oryzias sinensis | reverse complement strand
TACAAGCCTCTACGGGTCTGGAAAACCCAAAAACCTGTCCAGGTGCATGAGACAAAGATTTAAGCCTCAGTCACATGCTCATGGCTTAAAACTTTACAGGTGTCTGCAATGTGGGTTTTTGGTGTGTCTTGCACTCCCCTTAAGGCTTGGATCAACACCACATGAAAAATGAACGTACCATTGTCACACGTGTGGTAAGGATATCATAACATATTTGTAAGGCTGTTGCACGTACTTATCATGTAACGAGTGTTCACTTATCCTGTGAACAGCAACAACAGGATCCTCGCACAGTGTGCAGGATTTGGGAGGTTGAAAAAATGAAAAATCCATGCAACACAACTCTTACCTCCTTCACCATTACTCATACTTGTTGTTTAAATGTCTGTAAACAAAAATGTCCGTCTGCAGTCTACAACCCAAATATTTGTCTGCCACACACAGATTTGCCCATTTCCCACGTGCACAAAACCTCCCACATTGTGACTAAGGCTTTAGGACTTTCAATGAACCAGATACGTTTTTTGATAACTTGCAGTCTATAAATGAACACAATTCTGTAGATTATCAATTAATAACAAGGAAAAATGTTTTCTTTCAAACATTGTCAGACTTTAAAATGTCAGGGAGTGAATAACACTTCGATGGTGTTGCCTATTCACAAACTATTTACTGCAGTAATGTGGCATAAAAGCATCATCTATAGAGCTGGCATGTAAAGTTATCTGTGTAACCTTAGTAAAAATGACAAACTCTTCCTCATTGAACAGAACAGGTGAGGCTCTATGTTGCTGCAACTGCTGCATATAAAAATATCTGATAGGTGTTGAAACCATTTCCTGACACCAAGCAGGAAAAAAAAGAAAGTGATTTCTTGTCAATATCTGCAGAACTTTAGTACACATACAGATTGTTTAGATGAAAAAAAATAAACAAAATTTTTTCGGGTAATGTGTTAATTGTGTCACGCATATAATTATAAATCTATTCCAGGAAAAACAGGATTTCCTGCGGAATGGCTCAGATTTGGTTCATCTTGTTACTTCTTCTCTGGAGGACCTGGGATGATAATGTTAATGTTAATAATAATGTTATTTTTTTCTGTGCACCTTTACTCTTATGGCCTGTTAGATATTCTTTGAGCTATAAAAAGACAGTGCAGAGACCTGAGCAAACAACTGATGTAATGGTACTTCCATCCATTCTGCTTAAGTCACTGATAAAGTTTTTATTTTGGCCTGATTTCATTTCAGATGGTGACGCAGTAAGACATTTGTCAGAAATCTCTGACAACAAGGACAATTTGATTGACCTTCTGAATGTTGTTATTGAGAGGCTAAATTCCAGCCTCATGGAAACAACCAAGAAGCTGATGGACTGTAACAGAGTACGTCTGAAAATCCTGTATCAAAAATGCACATTTGTAAAGATGCAGCTATGCCATGTAGCATTCCAATGGATTCTCTAAAAGAAAAAAAGAGTAAACAAAGGAAAAGCTATGATGACTTCACTGATTTCTTCTTTAAATCATTGAAACCTTTTCTGGGATGATTATATAGCCTCACAGAATTCTTAGATTTCGATTTGTGTGGAGACAGGACACCCAGGACCACAGTTCAACAGGGAGCACAAAAAAAAGTTTATTTGAGGGGGGCAACGTCGGAGGAGTCTGTTGGTCTGTCCATCCGTTGGAGCCAGGAGAAAGTAAAAACAGAAAAACCCAAGAAGTCCATAAAAAAGCTAAAACACCAGGCTCAATAAAACCCACTAAAAACACACACAATTGGTAAAAAATAAAATAGAACGCAATTTGTTAAAATGTGGCTCTGGCGACTATACAAAAAAGTCTTTTGGGTAATCTGCAAAAAAACATAAAAACAGAAGAGGGGTACTTAGCTCGAAGAGGGGCGGGTCACAGCCACACCCCTCTGCGTTCCGACGTCACTTCCCCCTCTGAACACTGTCTGGCCCCTGGCTCAACTGCTCCTGCGGTGCCGGTCAGCGCTCTTCCATCCACAGGGTTGTCTCCTTCTGGACATCTTCCACCGCCACTTCACCAAGAGATGCCTCACTCCAAGCGCGGTATTTTGCTGTCGGGCCGGCGCTGCTCCGGTGGCTCCGCTCGTCCACGTAAACAGGTGGAAGCCGCACCCCCCGCCGTCTCCTCGCTGTAGAGAGCTGCTCTCTTGCATTTCCAGCTGATCCTTAAATCCAGTGTCTTATCAGCACGCCCCCAGTGCACACCTGTGTCCAATTCTAGCAGCGTTAGCTGCTGCCTTCAGGGACCCTCCGGTTTTCACAGAGAATAAAATCACAATAAAACAGTTAACCCTGTTACATCCCCCCACCATGGAATATTGGCAGTCTATGCCATGTTCATGATCGGAAGCGTGCTGGTGGTACACCAAAGTTTGTCCTTGCAGAACATCTTACGGGTGCAGGATCTGGTAGGTCCACACACTCTGGCACTGGCGTAAGGACGTAACCATAAACAGGCAGGTCTCTTGTGGGATTGTCCTGTAGCGGTTGCAAAGTTTGTTGTTCTGAAGACATGGGACTTATGCACAGTTTTAAAGAGTTCCTATGCAACACCTTCACCATCCCTCCCCGTTCAGATCTCGCCCTGTAAACCAATCCTGTGTCACCAACTGTCTCGAGTATAACATAGGGTTCGGAGTCCCAACCCCCATGTAGTTTTCCCTGCCCTTTACGGTTTCGATCCTTAACCCACACACGTTCCCCTACAAGCAAAGGCATTGCAGTAGCACTTCGATCAAAACCTCTTTTCGAGCGGTCAGCAGCCACAAACTTTTTTTTGCGTGCTACACCATATGCATACTGCAACTTCTGGTGATGATCGTGCACCCAACCGGTCAGGCTGCCGGTGTGCTCATGTTGTCCCACCCCCATCCCTATAACGACTGGAAGGCGAAGATGACACCCAAATATCAAATAGGATGGGGCAAAACCTGTTGCACTGTGTATGGTGTTCCTTTATGCTTGCACTAGTTCCAGCAAGTACTTTGGCCACCTGCTCTGCTGATCAATCTCCAACGTGCGAAGCATGTCAAGTAAAGTCCGATTCATCCTTTCCACTCGCCCATTACCTGCTGGGTGATAGGGAGTGGTTCGACTCTTTTTAACCCCGTACAAGTCACAAAGCTGTTTAAATAGTTATGACTAGAAATTGGGGCCCTGATCAGAATGGAACCGGGACGGGCAGCCAAATGTTTGAATGACCTTAGTCCAAATTGCACGGATGGTTGTTTTGGCAGTCTGGTCCTTTGTGGGGACTGCTCAGGCGTAACGTGTGAACATGTCAGTCATCGCAAGAATGTTCTGGAAAGAATCGTCAGGTCTACTTAATGAAAGGAAGTCAAGAGCAATGACTTCCAGGGGATAAGTAACACTAATTGAACCCAAAGGGAGCCTTGGGTTCTGACCTATCCTTAAGGCTGCACACAACACACCCCGACTGGAACCCCCGCACCTGTTTCTCCATGTCAACCCAGAAGAAGCTTCGTCTCAAAGTGGCCAATGTTCTCCCGGCCCCTGCATGAGCGGCGGCCTCATGGTAGCTTTTCCATACTGTTTGGCGCTGTGAGGCTGGACACACAATTGGGTAGAGTTGTTCGTGGGTACTGGGATCAATACATTTGCGGCAAAGGACCCCTTCCCGAATGCAAAGTTTCTTAAATTGTTTCAGGAGTCTTCGTGTTCCCTTACTAATTTGGTTCCCACTATGATGGGAAGAGTGCACACCCTGTTCCACATACCTCTTCGCAGCTTGAATTTCTGAGTCTGCCTCTTGTGCGGCAATCCACTCACTGGGTTGATGTGGAATTTGCTGTTCCTCACCGGTTATAATGGCAGATGTCACCAGGCCTGTTGTAGTGGTAGCTGTGGGTTGCTGGAGATGGCACTGAACAGGGTGACGGGAAAGGGCATCAGCATTGACATTCTCTCGTCCACTCCGGTATTTCATCTCGAGCTCAAAGGATGCCAACTGGGCCACCCAACGCTATTCAACTGCACCCAGCTTTGCTGTTGAAAGGTGAGCGACAGGGTTATTATCTGTATACACAACACACTTGGCTCCAATCAGGTAATCCTTGAATTTCTCTGTTACAGCCCATTTCAATGCTAAGAGTTCCAATGTAAATGAGCTGTAGTTGGAGTCATTACGCTCGGTGGGGTGTAGACTTCGGCTAGCAAAGGCAATAACCCGCTCTTTACCTTCCTGCACTTGGCCCAAAACAGCCCCCAAGATTTCCTTTTTCAGCTCCGCCTTCCAGTCAACTCTCTCTGTATTGGCATGACGATCATTCCTACCCACAGCTCCACATGTTACCTCTGGCCCGTGGGCTGGTAGTCCTCCTCCTCCAACAGGCTAGCCTCTTGTTGGAGCGCGTCAAAGGTTCCATCTGGGTGATGACGAGCATAGCCCCTCAAGGCTCTGGTTAAGGGTCCTTCCTCCAGGCCAAGCAGGAATTGTTCTTTTGGGTGCTGATCTGTGGGGGCTCCATCCCGATGGTGCTGCCGCAGCCTGTAATAGAGTTCTTTTAGTCTTAAAATGAAGGCCTGCAATGGTTCATCTGGTTTTTGTCGACAGCAATAAAACTGTGTTCTTGCCACTGGGCCTTGAACATGCTGCTGGTAAACACCATCCAATACATTGAAAATCTTAGCGGTTGTGTTACGCTCATCCTCTGTTAAAACATTTATTTGTCTCCAAGCTACACCCGTCAAAGCTCCCATTAACACTCCCACCCTTAGTTGCACCGTTTGCCCCACACATGGTATCAGTCCCTGCAGTTGCTCTTTCCAGTCCTCATATTTAAGTTCACTATCAAACCCACTAAATTTCGGCACCCAGGGTGCACCAAGTAACAAGGGCATCAATTAAAATTACACTTAATTTCAGTTTAATAATAATAATGCTTTGACTAAAACCCTAAAGTCTCATAAATGGATGCAAATTAAGTACATTCCTAATTAAACTAGAAGTCTTCCTTTGTCCAAAAGGAATTGAAGACAAACACTTCCTTATTGTTGGTGTTAGAGCACAGAAAAAGCCAGATTCTCATATTGTTGCTGCTGCATAGAAATATATCTGAGATGTGCTGAAACCATTTTTGACACCATTCAGGAGGAACAGAAAGTGACTTTCTATGAATTTCTGCAGAACCTTTAAAACCATTCAGATCCACATGCCGATAGATAATAAAAAACAAAATCTGCTTGTTTTAAAAAAATGTTTTAATATTTTGTCTTGCTTACAATTTCAAATGTGTTCCAGGGAAAAAAGGATGTCTTAATAAATGGATCAGATTTGGTTCTTCTTGTTACTTCTTCTCTGGAGAGTCCAAGACCTGGGATGAAGTAAGAGAGTCCTGCAGAGCCAGAGAAGCTGATCTGGTGGTCATAAATACCAAAAAGGAAAATGTACGTTATTGTATTTTTGGTCTGTTTTACATTAAATTTTACATTTACAAATCAACATTAACATTTAACCCTTTTGCTATCTTAGATGACCCCACCCTTACGTTGAAGCGTTCTCCCTACCATGACAAAGGTGGATAAAGGTGGAAAGATTTCATGTAATCCATGGACACCAGTGAAGATCACAAATCATTGAAGAAAAAAGTTTCAGTGTACTGTCTAGTGGGTCTAGATGACCCAACTCCCAATGTTAATGTGCCTAGGACAGCACAAGGGTTATGCATCCACGTGATTGGGTTTGGACAGATTCTTAATGCAATTTAGATCCTATTAAAAGACTGAAGCAACTCCCTAGAACTGTAAAAATGTGGAAAAAATGGGAATCAGGATTTGATTGACTACCGTAAATTCCGGATTACAAACCGCACCCTATTACAAGCCGCACTCGCCCATTTCCACCTGTTCAACTACTTTTAAACATACATAAGCCGCGTCGTAATAAAAGCCGCATGTATTAAGTACCAGACTACTCACATCCTGACTCCCAGCATAGGTAAGGTTAAATCCCACACTGTGGGAGGAGTCAGCTTTGCCTCAGGCTCATGCAGGCAATTACAACCACATCTGACAAACAGCATGGGACTCTATTCTGTTCACAAGTTCCTCAGTTATGGTTTATTTATTTATTTAGATTTTTTTTAGTTTTTTTACTTATTGACAATCTATGTATCACACATAAAATTACAAACAGTAACCACATAATCAACATTACATCCCTCAGTTATAATGAGGAAATTTACATCCACGATCCCCCATTTCCCATGAGTCTTAGGGGCTAAAGGCGGGGCCAACACCCGGCTCGTCACACTGTTGTACGTGTTTAAAAATGAGCAAGTAGCAGCAGTGCATGGAGGGGTGAAAAGGAACAGCTCTCCTTCCGCTTGTGTCGCGGCAGCATTATGGTACTAACAGGGCTGGTTAAAAAAAAAAAAAAAAGTAAAATAAAGCAGCGGCGACTGAAAGGCGCGCGCCTCAGCGCGATACCAGCGCCTCAGCGCGGCGCGTGCGTCAGAAGTTCCGCGGACGCCTCTGAGCTCCGCGCTTGCCCCGCGCGCTCTCCTTCCTATCTTCTCCGACACCTCTGGCCAGGGCGGCTACAGGGAGGAGGAAATCGTGTCTGTGCAGAGCAATCGGACTTATACTGTACGTTTTGTGGATGAGGGGCGGATGCGTTGTTACGTGTGGGAGCCTTCAGACTGACATCGGCCCCGCAGCTCAATGTGATTTAGAAGCAGGAGAACATGTCTCCAGCTCACACGGAGGCTGTGAGCTTTTCAATGCAAAATTCCGGTCAGTCCTCAGAAACCGTTAAAACATCACGTGGATTTGTGTTTCCAGTCGTGTCCCGGCAAAATAAAGGCCGATGTTATTCACACATGCGCTGTTCTCTCCCTCACGCAGATGACCGGCTTTTCCAATCCCGTTGGTGATGGTGGATTTTTTCACGCTGCTTTTAACGATTGCTTTTAACTTAAAAGCTTCATCATATTGTAGCAGCGATCACGTGCACGTTGGGTCTAACGGCACCAAAGGATTCTGGGATGCGGCCGGGCATGCGTGTTTCGTTTTGTTGAACCATGACTGAAGTGTCTAAGACCTGAAGTGACATCCATGCTGTTTGGCTGCTTAGGATGTTGAAAAACAAATGACTTTTGCTTAGTGTTAGGTAAAGAATTCAAACCATTCCCTGAGTCCGAAAGTAAGTACTTGGCGGCCACCAATTAAATCCATAAATTAGCCGCGTCACTGAAAAAGCCGCAGGGCTATGAGCGCAGGAAAAAAGTAGCGGCTTGTAGTCCGAGAATTACGGTAATCTAAATGTTGTACAATATCCTACATATGTTTGTATTGAAAATGATACATACTTGTTACCCTGAAAAGGGATATAATTATTGGTAAAATAATCTACTTAAGTTGAGATAAATTGTATTTTGGTTTCCTACGATGTAACTGAGTTGTTGGTTTAATTTTCTTTGTTACAAATTGTTGGTTTAATTTTCATCTTAATTTATTTACCTACTTTACCTTATGTTTGATTTAAATATACTTACCTGTTTATTGTTCTGTCTTGATTGTTTAAAGGTTTTCTTTTTTACCTTACGCCAATATCTATTGTTGCTAATAAAAGCTTGCAAAGAGTGAAATCCTGGGTCCAGTCCTGTGTGGGAGCACGCAGTTCACAAATACACTCGACATCTCCAATGATCCGATCAGAGGTCGACCACCCTAACACTGCAACACGGCCACTCGTATAATAAGTTACACAAAGCGGGCTCCCTATTATGTGTCCATATGGGATGAGTGTCAGGAACTGGTGGGGGACCCAAAATGCAGGAGACCAGACATGGAGACAGAAAATAAAAACATTTAATAAACAAATTGAAACAGACAAAACCCAAGGAGATACAAAAAGGTGACACAACTGAGAAGATGACAAGAATAACCTGAAAAACGAGACAGTTAAACAGGCTGAGGACATTTACCTAAAATGACAACAGCTGTGGATCATGATGAACCTGGACCAGTGTTACTGAGGGCGACTCAGAACATGACCACAAACCATTAAAACCAAACAAAACCACAGAACACTTACGAGTTGGGGCGAGAAACTGTTGGTTTTTGTGTGTCTGAAGATCCATAACCTCCTATTGTAACAATAAAATATGGGGCCTGTTTCAGAAAGGAGGTTCAACCAACTCTGAGGTTGAACTTGAACTCTGAGTTGGTCAATCGGGAGATTAACAACTCTGAGTTTTCTGTTTCAGAGAAGCTGATCCGAGTTAGGTCAATCAACTCTGAGTGGACTGATTCGGAGGTGAGCGTGCGCACCGCGACTATAATAAGCCATTATCAATGGAGCGCAGATATCACGAGTCACCATGGCAACCGTGAAAAAAAGAGGTCTGCATATTTTTCGCCAGCTGAATTTGACGTGCTGCTGCAGAGTTACAGTGAATATTAGCACATATTCCAGAAGAAAAGCAACACCGCTGCATCTGCAAAACAGAGACAGTTAGCGTGGAAAACATAGCTGCTCAAGTTAATGCCTAAGTTTGCATTTAAATCATTGTTATAAAATATTGGCTGTAATAACTTTTTAAAAATCGTAAGGAGTGAAATAAAAAAATGGCGATATTTAGGTGTTCTTTTGAAGTGTTATTCCTGGTGTAAATGCATGAAATGCTGCATAGTGTACAGAACCAATCTGCGGGGGAAAATGCATTTAACGTTGATAATGTTTAGAGGACTTTTTTGTTAACCTTCCCCTCTAGCAAACGTTGGTCAGTTTAATATTAATACATGCAATTGTGTTTTTAAAAGTGAACTTTTGTCTACTGTTGAACCTTTCGCTGCGCGAAGGCTTCTTTCTTTTCTCTCGTCTTTCCGACCGTGGTCAGAAGCGTAGGGGAGATTTCCTTCAGGGCCGAAGGGAATTCTCCTTCGGGGTTCACTTCCCGTTCGAAACCCTCAACCTCCAGAGCAGATTAAGAATGACTCCAAAACAGTTATTCTGGAAATGACACCTTCTCTTTATTTAACTAAGTGCTCCGTCCTCCGAACACACAATATATACCACGCACACACCTCCGCGCTCACCCCCCTCCCCCCCATCTGCACCTGCACTAGCCCCTCCCCTTGTCTCTCGTGGATCGCACCCCGCTCAGCACACACACACTGCAACACTACCCCTGTATTGATCGAGTGGTATAGGTTTATATGGGATTAAGAAAGTAAGCAGTGCTAGCAATTTGTGTTTCCAAAAAGTAATTGTTACATTAATCTAATTCAATGTCCCTGATTTTCATTTTTGGGCTGCACGGTGGCGCAGTGGTTAGCGCTCTTGCCTCACAGCAAGAAGGCCCCGGTTCAAGTCCCGGCTGGGGGACATGATAAACTACATCAACGGGGGACCTTTCTGTGTGGAGTTTGCATGTTCTCCCCGTGCATGCGTGGGTTTTCTCCGGGATCTCCGGCTTCCTCCCACTGTCCAAAAACATGCTTCATAGGTTAATTGGCAACTCTAAAATGTCTATAGGTGTGAGTGTGAGAGTGAATGGATGTGTGATTAAAGACATTCTACCCTGCGACAGACTGGCGACCAGTCCAGGGCATCCCTTGCCTACGCCCAAGCGGCCGGGATAGGCTCCGGCAACCCCGTGACCCCGAAAGGGAATAAACGGTCAAGAAGATGAATGAATGAATGATTTCATTTTCACGTAGATGCAATCCTGCAGGAATTAAAAGAACATGGCAGCAGCTAAAAATGAAGTATAAAAACATAATTCAAACAGGTCAAATTTGAGCATGTCATGGATGTAGGCTTTGTTGACAATATTTGACATAATATGTCAAATATTACATAGCAATACATATCTAATGTTGTTTTTATTTTGTATATGTAATTGACTGCAACGAAAAATGGTAACGCTCAAACAAAAACGTATGGGGAAATGACAAAAAATCGAGTCTTCTCAAAATCCTCGTACAAGGTAGATATAATTCTCTACGAATTAATGCAGCCTCCTCGTCTATTGGGTCCTCCAAAAAAGGACAAGCCATTCTTGTCACTTAGACAGTCTCTGTGTGATGGAAATGTGGGCAATGAAGGTTAAAGCGAAACATACCGCTTCGTCTTTAAAAAGGGGAGGGGACCGGCAGAAACTTTGAGTTTGGAGAATAAAACCTGCTCCCGACCAGGTTAGGTTCACAGCATAAGTAACCATGGACAGTGACTCCGAGTATAAGTTACCTCTCTTTCAGAAACGGGTTTGACTTACTCTGCTTTCTCTGGTTTAACAAACCTCCCATTCTGAAACAGAGAACCCAGGGTTTCCCTGATTTCAGGGTTAACGCACTCGGAGTTTACACTTAACCTCCTTTCTAAAACAGGCCCCTGGTCATCAGCTCTTATTTGTTTGCTCAGCTGCTGGACACTTAATAGTTAAAAAGTAAAAAAAGTCAAAGCTAAACTTAGTAGAAATTCTGTTTTATTCACTCCACTTTCACACCTTCACATCACCCAAGCTTCCTGTCACAATGCAACTTCTGTCACATTACATTGACTTCCCATCACTTTAATAATAACCTTAGACAGGAAAAGCTGTTCAGTATACAAGTCAGTCTGTGACACACTTCACACGTACTTAGACTTTACATCTTTCTAATGGAAACCATTTATGAAAATGTTGAACCTAAAGATCCTGTCTGCCGGGTTTACGTATCAAATCCACCAGGTAAGAGTGAACTCACAGATAAAACAAAATGAATTCACTTTATGTTGTCTATTGTGGTTTCAGTTATAATTTTCCCCCTATAGCTTCCATCAAGTCCAACAGGGGATGCTATCTTGGTGTTATTACTTTCATGGTGATGCTGAGTGTTCTTCTTCTGGCTGGACTCGTCATTCTCTGCCTCCTCTGTGAGTTTTTAACATAATAGAGCAAATGTGACAATGAGTTTATTTTTTCTTTTACATTGAGGTCAGAACTGTAATTTCTTTAACCTTTATTAAATTGTGGCATGTAAGACTACATGATAAAGTAGTGGTTTGCACTTTCTGTGGTCCTTTCTGTGTGGAGTTTGCATGATCTCCATGTGTATGTGTGGGTTTTCTCCTGGTTCTCCAGCTTCCTCTAACGGCCCTAAAACATGCTTCATAGCTGAATTGGTGACTCTATTTTTCTATTAGGTGTGAATATGTGTGAATCTGTAATGGACTGCAAATAGGTGTAACTCACGCTCCTCCTAAAGCAGCAGTGATAAGCTCCAGCAACCCTCACAAGCAGGAATAAAAAACAGATGAATGGAAGTTGTAATGTAGAAAACCTGAAAGAATCATCCTGCAGTGTTGTATGGATCTGTCTGTGTGATGGTTTATTAGTTTCCATGTGGATTCTTTAATGTTTTTTAACTTGTTTCATTGTCTTCATTTAAATTCTTATTGTGTTTATACAACAGGGAGCTGAGTAAGCAAAAACATTTGTAGCGTTTCAAAATAAATTTGAACAGTTTAATAAATAAAATGCATAAACAGGAAGAGGTGGGATTCATATGTGTCATTTTGCTGAAGCAGTAAAACTGGACAGTTGTGGAACAAGGTCAAAGAATCCAAATTCGGTTATTTTAGGTGAATTATAAATATAATTTTATCTAAAGTCAGTTAAGGTCTTGAATAGGTCTTCATTTTTTCTGCCATCTATTTCAGTCAAACAACAAAGAAACCAACAATATTCAGGGATGTGTTGTCGAGAACCATAAGGGTTGTAGCTCAGTTAAAAAAAAGAATCTTCTAATTTTATTAAATCAAATCATTATTCATCTTCTAAACCCGTTTTATCCCTTTTGGGGTCACGGCGATGCCGGAGCCTATCCTGTCCACTTGTGGGTAGAAGCAGGGGACACCCTGGACAGGTCACCGGTCTGCCACAGGGCCACAATCACACATCCATGCACCTTCACACCAAGGAACAATTTAGTTTAACCAATGAACCTATGAAGCATGTTTTTGGAGGGAAAAACCAGAGTCCCAGAGAAAGCAACACATGCATGGGGAGAACATGCAAACTCCACACAGGAGGAGGAGGAGCTGAGTCACCAGGAGCTGAGGAGCTTAACGACTTCTACTCAAGGTATCACCTTCCCCCTCAGCCACCATTTCCATCACACAGGATCAACCTGCAATCCCATCCTCCCCCACAACTGCCCCCTCATCCGCACTGATGATCTGCGAACGAGATGTGCGTCAACAGTTCCAGAAGCAGAAGATCAGGAAGGCTCCAGGACCTGATGGAGTCTCTCCCTCCTGCCTGAAAGTCTGTGCTGACCAGCTAGCTCCCATCGTCACCAGGATCTTCAACAGCTCCCTGGAGATGTGTGTGGTCCCTGCTTGTCTCAAACTCTCCACCATCATTCCAGTCCCCAAAAAGTCCCCAGTCACAGGACTAAATGACTACAGACCAGTCGCCCTGACCTCAGTAGTCATGAAATCCTTTGAACGACTGGTGCTGAACCACCTGAAGGTCATCACAGAGCCTCTGCTAGACCCCCTGCAGTTTGCCTACAGAGCAAACAGGTGAGGGGACGACGCAGTCAACATGGCTCTCCACTACATCCTGCACCACGTGGACTCTGCAGACACCTACGCACGGGTTCTATTTGTGGACCTTAGCTCTGCATTTAATACCATCGTCCCAGAGCTCCTCCACCACTAGCTGTCCCAGCTCGTCGTGCCTCTCCCCACCTGTCAGTGGATCACAAGTTTCCTCACCGATAGGAGGCAGCACCCGGATCCTGAACACTGCCCCCCCCCAGGGGTGTGTTCTCTCCCCTCTGCTCTTCTCCCTCTACACAAACGACTGCAGATCAGGAGCTCCCTCTGTGAAACTCTTGAAGTTTGCAGACGACAAAAAAAGTCATTGGGCTCATCCGGGACGGTGATGAGACTGCATACAGAGGAGAAGTGGAGCAGCTAGTCCTCTGAAGCAGCCAGAACCACCTGCTGAACCCACTTAAAACAGTGGAGATGACAGTGGACCTCAGGAGGAACCCCCTACCATCCCCCCCCCACTCAAAGATTCAAAGATTTTCATTGTCAGTGTATTTCTACATCGAAATTCCGTTGGCACTCAGTCAAAAAGAAGTCAACATCAAAGATTAATAATAGAAAAATATAAGAATATAAAAAAATCTGTAAAAACCCTTAGGAAGCCTTAAATAAGATGTCATGATAAATTAAACAGTTTTATTGCACATATAGTTGTGTGTGGTACTGAGGGGTGTCTCTGATGGATAGGATTAAGTCAATGGGAGATGGAAAGCGGGGGGGGGGGGGTGATGGAGAACACAGCTCTGGGGAAGAAGCTGCGTCTCAGTCTGTTTGTCCTTGTTTTTAAAACCCGGTACCTTTTGCCCGATTGCAGCGGCACAAACAGGGAAAGCCCAGGGTGGCTACTGTCCATGCTTATGGCCCGTGCTCTTCTCTGTAGACGCTCTTTGTAGATAACGTCCAGGTCTGGGAGCTTGTCTCCCACAATCCTCTGCGCTGTCTTCACGACCCGGGACAGGTCTCTCCTCTCCTCTGCTGTGCAGCTGCTGTACCACACTGTACAGCCCTGGCAGAGGATGCGCTCCACGGTGCTCCTGTAAAACTTCCTGAGAAGTCCCGGAGCAAGGCCCGCCTTTCTCAGCTTCCTCAGGAAGAACATCCTCTGATGGGCCCTTTTCACCAGTTTGGAGGTGTTCAATGTCCATGTCAGGTTCTTGGAGATGTGGATGCCAAGAAACCTGACGGAGTCGGTCTGTTCCACCTCCTCACCTCTGATGTGGAGAGGGGGTTGAGTCGTTCTCCTGGTCCTCCTGAAGTCTATAATGACCTCCTTGGTTTTGGTGGGATTGAGGACCAGATCGCTGGCTGAACAGCACTCCTCCAAGTGTTGGATCTCCTGCCTGTACCAGTTCTTGTTATTGTCAGTAATGAGGCCCACCACTGTAGTGTCCTCCGCAAATTTCACTATGGTGTTGGAAGAGTGGATGGGAGCACAGTCCTGAGTGAAAAGTGTGAAGAGGGCTGGACTGAGCACACAGCCCTGTGGTGTGTCTGTGCTCAGGATTATGGTGTCAGATGTCACAATTCTCAACAGCACTGTCCCCTCAACAGATTCACACAGGTTCCTGGGGTCCACCATCCCACCTTTAATGGACCGCTCACATTGACTTGGTCCGGAAAAAGGCTCAGCAGAGGTTGTTCTTCCTGTGACAACTCAAGAAGTTCAACCTGCCTCAGGAGCTGCTGACCATCTTCTACGCAGCAATAATCCAGTCTGTCCTGACCACATCCATCACGGCCTGGTTTGGTTCAGCTACCAGACACGACAGGAACAGACTACTGCTGAGGGGATTATTGGTTCCTGCCTTCCCCCCATTCAGGGCCTGTATCGATCCAGAGCCAGGAAGCGGGCTGGCAGGATCGTAAAAGACCTCTCTCATCCTGGACACTGCCTTTTCAGCCTCCTCCCATCAGGACGACGCTTTAGGACAATGCGAACCAAAACCACTCGCCACAAAGACAGCTACTTCCCCCGAGCTGTCACTCATATGAACTCCTGACTCCGAACTACTCAAGGACACTGTACAACCACAAACTGTCTAACTGGAATTACTGCTGCTGCATTTTTTATTTTAATCCATTTCTTCATTTAGTTATGTTTATTTATTCATACAGCTACCTTACATCTATTATTTATCCTTTTATTATTATCCTTTTACCTTGCTAGTTTGCACGAGAGCACAAGTAACCGAAGACAAATTCCCTGTACATGTGCTGTACTTGGCAAATAAAGTGATTCTGATTCTGAAAGGTCCCACATTGATGTTCTGTTCAGGTCCCCAGCAGAGACTTGAACCAGGGCCTTCTTTCTGTGAGGCACGAGTGCTAACCACTTCACCACAATGCAGCCCAGATTTAGTTATTTCTCTCGTGAACACATTTTTTACGTGCAATTGCAAATAACAAGCTCATGTTTACTTTTGAAAATCGGAATAAAAATTCATTTAAAAATCTTAAATTTGACACATCGGAACAATTTAGACATGCAAAGGTAGGTAGGAAATTATATAGAAGGGGTTTTTAAATACAAAAAAACCACAATGAAGATCTACAGATGTGTTAGAAGAAGCAGGAAGGCATGTGAGAGATAAAACAGAAGATGACAGGATGAAAACATTTTGCTATAAGAGAAAGCTAATTATGTTGCTTTATGCTTTTAATGCAGTGTGATCAATATTAGATAACATTTGTAAATGTTTCTAAGGCATTAGTGCTTCATTTGAACCACTTGATCAAAATATTTTGCTGCACATTCTGGAAAACTTCTTTAACAGGAAATGCTCAAAGCTGTTGTAAGACATTTTTATCTGATCATGTAAATAAGTCT
>CM074489.1:5055256-5086544 GCA_037389245.1 Oryzias sinensis | reverse complement strand
CAGTCTCCTCAGCACAATAAATATTAAGCTGCATTCCTGGGTCTGTCATTTTTGGGTTGGTCCTCAAGATCCTTCCTGACAGGGACAGGTTGAAAATGTCTGTGAAGACCCCTGCAAGCTGCTCTGCACATGCCCCAAGCACACGTCCAGGAATGCCATCCGGGCCAGCAGCCTTGCGTGCGTTGATCCGGCTCAGTGCAGTTTGGACATCTGAGGGGGTGAGTTTAAGGGGTTGGTGGTCTGCTGAGGGTGAGATTTTGGTGGCCGTCCCCTTGCTTTCGCTGTTGAAGCGAGCATAAAAGTCATTAAGCTCGTTAAGGAAGGAGACGTCCCTGACTGTTGGTGTGGTGTTGCTTGACTTGTAGTCACTGATGATCTGGATGCCCTGCCACATGCGTCGGGGGTCAGAGTTGGAAGAGTGTTCCTCTACCTTCAGCTTGTAGCAGTACTTGGCCTTTTTGATGCCTCTTTTCAGGTTAGTCCTGGATTTACTGTAGGCCTGAGCGTCATCTGACCTGAAGGCAGCGTTGCGGTCTTTCAGCAGGAGTCGAACCTCCTTGTTCATCCATGGCTTCTGATTAGGGTACGTTGTTATCTGTTTTTCTGTTGTTACACTGTCAATGGTGGAGTTGATGTAATCCAGTACTGAGGAGGTGTAGATATCAATGTCCGTGTGAGAGCCACAGGCAGCCTGTGAAGCAAACATGCTCCAGTCAGTGTGTTGAAACCTGTCTTGAAGTACAGTGTCTGCTCCAGTTGGCCATACTTTGATGGTCTTCACTGATGGCTTCACACGGTTGATGAGGGGTGAATACTTAGGGGTGAGAAACAAAGAAAGGTGATCAGACTGTCCGAGGTGGGGGAGGGGGTTCACGATGTAAGCTCCATTGATATTTGTATAAACATGGTCCAAGGTTTTGTCTCCTCTGGTGTGGCAGGAAACATGCTGGTGAAATTTGGGGAGTACTGTTTTTAATTTGCAGTGATTAAAATCACCCGCAACAATAAAAGCAGCCTCTGGGTGAGCAGTCTGTTGTTTACTAATGGCTGCATGAAGTTCGTTCAAAGCAAGCTTGGCATTAGCATCCGGTGCAATATAGACTGCAGTTATTATGGTGGAAGTGAACTACCGTGGCAGATAAAAAGGTCTACATTTAACCATGAGAAACTCTAGGTTAGCTGAGCAGTGTCTTCCAACAATGACAGTGTCTGTACACCAAGCTTTGTTGACATAAATGCACAATCCACCACCTCTTGTCTTGCCGGAGTCATCTGCTGTTCTATCTGCCCGGAGCATGTAGCGTCCTGCTAGCTCAATAGCATTGTTGGGTACGTCGTTGTGTAGCCATGTTTCTGTGAAAACCATGACATTGCAGTCCATAAGTCTCTTACTGTGGGTGATCCGGAGTCGTAACTCATCCATTTTGTTCACCAGTGACCGCACATTAGCGAGGAAGATGCTGGGTAAAGAGAGCCGGAGCGGTGTTAGCTTTAGCTTGGCTCTTACGCCTCCGCGCTTCCCCCGCCTTTGTTTACGATCCAGACGCCGCCTGCGAGCACTTCCGCCCGGCCGGGTAGAGTGCGAAGACTCGGTTGTTCTAGCGATCTGAGGGATGAGTCGAAGATTGGTGATAAAGCTGCTGGTAAAGTCCTCACCGATATCCAAAAGCTCGTGTCGAGTGTATGATGTTAAAGCAAAGCTGTTCAGTACGAACAGACCCGAAATGAGCAGGAATAATACTGCAAAATTGCAAAAACTGGAGAGACGCTGAGCCTCGCGATGCGTTCGCGCCGCCATCCTCGCCGAAGCGAATGAAGGCAGAGTGGCACAAACAATACTTCACACTGAGTGAGGCTTGGTGCAGTACTTATGGTTGATTTGGCAAATGAGAGCCAGGTGTGCAGCACTCAGAAACTGCAAGCTGGTGTTGCTGGGAGATGAAGTGCATTCAGTCCTCTGGAGACTGCTCCCACCGGTGACCAGAGGGGGAGACAGAGTCCTGACTTCTGACAGCATGTTGCAGAAAACCTGTGCAGTTAGGGCTTGTTCAAAAAGAAACAAAAAACTGAACTCTTGTGCATTTGAACATAGCACCTGTAAAGACAAATACGGGTTTGGCACTTGTGTACAAATAAAAATAAAAATACTGGGTCAAGCAATCTGACTTCATCCACATCCCAGGCCACATTGCCAGGCAATGGGGGGCAAAACCCCTAGCATGACCTATGTCACCACAGGCAGGTTCCATGGCTTGCAGGAGATTTACCCTGGTGTAAGGTTGGCGTTCATATAGCTTCCACCGCCATGAGGAGAAGAGTTCCTCAACAGGGTTTAGGAAAGGGGAGTACGGTGGAAGGCAAAGATTGATAAAACTTTGGTTCGTATCGAACCACTTTCTAACCTGGAGGGCTCTGTGAAAACTCACACAGTTATACCAACCCATCATTACAATACTACAGAACATTGGTACAGTGGTACAGTATGTGATGTAGTGAAAGATATTTTTACTTATCGTATGCTGTGGTACAGTATATAGAGCTGTAAGTCCTGCCCATGTTTTCCCACATTCACTTGCATTGACGGTTTTTCAATCTAGAGGTCCAGTGGGGTTTTACACCAGCTCTATACTATGTCATACAGTAATTGCTATTAACATTTACATACTGTACAGTAATGTCAGTAAAAGGTATTTACCTGTTCTCTTCTTTAAATCTTCAGATTATGGTGGACACAGTGAATCTACTGATGTTTGGTTGTACCCTCTGTTCAGCCTCCCTCATGCTCTCACCATGGACAAGAACATGGTCAATTACAGTAGTTGACTTCATCAGATATTACTGTTCTTCGTCTTTGCTGACCACCTCCAACACCTCGACCTCCTCTCGCACAAACTCCTCCTCTCAGATTCCTGTCCACTGTAGTGCTCTGAACTGGCTTACTGTATAAGTAATCTCCCATCATTAGCCACCATTGTGATCAGCTTTGAGTTGTGTTCGAGTGGTAACACCTGTGCTTTCTTTGTGTTTGACTTTTGTCACCTGTGCACACCATTTATCCAGCACGGGTGCATCACAATAAAAAATGTGTTGGCAAATTGTTTCTATACAGGTAAGAAGGGGTTTTACCAAAGGAATGATTGATTCAATCAAGGGTCAAGTGTTTTAGCAATTGAGAAAAACTATAGACAAAGATGTCACATAGGCGGTTTGGCAGAAAGTTTTACACTGTTCCTGACACAACCCTGTATTTTATCCGGGCTGGGGACCGGCAAAGGGACCACACTTGGCCCCATTGTGGCTGGTAAATGAAAGTGAATCAATGTGTGAATGAGTACAAGTGAGAGTGAATTAGTATAAGAGTGAGTGAGGTGAGGTGAGAAAATAAGTTTTAAAACACCTTTAATGACCACACATCAACATACAAAGCTACGACAGAGTATTAGGGCCACCAAAAAAAAAAAGGTAAAATTACAAGTTTTTATCTTGTAAATTAAGGAGCTAAAAACTCGTAAATTTATGAGAAAAAACTCGTAAATTTACGATATTAAGTGGAAGTGAGCATGCAGAGCAGCAGGTGAACGCCGCGCAGCAACAGAGCAGACCGACTAAACTCAGTTGAACAGGTGAGCTGAATGAGCTTGAACGTTCCAAATATTTGGAAGCTCATTTGTTTGATTTACAATTTATTAAAGTTTTATTTATTGATGGGTGGTTTGAAGGATCCCTGCAGCCCGATGAAGCCATCGGTGTCCCTGCAGCTGTCCACTTCAATCCTTTCTTCTTCCACCAAAGACAAGATTTCTACGTTTGTGTGACGCTTCCGTCTGAGGAGGAGGATCACTTTTTTGGCATTTTCAACGTTCTAATGCTAATATAATAGACTATTTTCATTCATCTTTGTTGTTTAATGATATAACGGGACGTTCACTTCCGCATTGGTGTTCGGATCTGATGACAGGTTCATGACGTAAGGTGACAGATGAACTTCAGGGTCTGTGAATGAAAAGGAGAAAAGAAGGTGCAGCGATCCTCTGCACCAAAACGTTTCTCTAAGCTCCTTATTTTACATATGAAACTCCGCTTTACTGACACTGAACCCCGGAAAGCCGGCTCCACTGACAATAATCTGTTTTTGAGTCGCCAAAGGTTCAGAATCTCTTTGTTTTAAACCTATAATAATGCGGAAATAAAGCTTCACAAAAGGCTCCACATCTTTCATCTTCAAGCGATGCTCCAATAAAAAGGGAACTTCGGTGTTTGTGGTGGTGCCCGTTCTGGTTGGGCGGGCTGGGGTCCCACTCTTTGGTCTAATAGCCATGGATGGGGCCCTGGGCTGCCCTGTGTTGGGCGGGCGCTGCGGTAATGGCCCCTGTGGTCCGGCTGGGCCTTGGAATGAATGGATCCCCAGGATATCGTTTCCTCGCATCAGTACCAAGCCAGACCTTCTTCAACTGCAGTTCTTTTTCTGTTCACGGTTCTACTGGGGTAACTGGGTGGGTGGGGGTGGGGGTGGTGAGGGAGGGGTACCTTCTTTGTGTGATTGTCCTTTGTTTTCTGTTTTTAATAACTTTCACTTTTTATGACTGTTTTATCTGTTTTTATGTTAAGCGCTTTGTGTTTTTAACCAAAATGAAAGGCGCTATATAAATAAATAAAGTTTGAGTTTGAGTTTTCTGAAAAAACTTGTAAATTTACGAGATAAAATGTCGTAATTTTACTTTTTTTTTTTTGTTGGTGGCCCTACTGTTTTTATTTTTATTTTTTGGTTGCCGTAAAACGCCGTCGTACAAGTCAAATATTTACATTAAAAGAAAAAAAATCAGAGAAGACAAAAAAAAAACAAATATAATGCAACTGAAAAATTGTCAAGCACTAAAGAATGTCAGCACATTCATAACCGCCCAGATTTCAGCTAAGACATTGAGTGAATCTGTAAAAACTAAACTTCACTCTACTCAATCTGAATCACCACATTAGAATCCTTCTTGACTCCCAAATAGCTAATTTTGCCTCCCCTGAATGAAAATTCAGTAAAGCATGCACCTCTTTCTTCTTGGCCACAATATTTTGGACCATAACAAAAACTAATGATAGAAAATTGCACCTCCAACCACAGACACAATAAACTAAGAAAAGAAAACATTTCTAATAATTAGTAAATAAAATTCCTTGCAAATAAATGATCAACAGTTTTACAAAATTAAAACAAAAAGGGCAATCATTTTCTCTGCCGGGATCAAGGTGCACCAGATACCTGTTTGTAGCTACGCTCCCATGGACAACCTTCCACTGGAGGTTACCCATCAGTTTCATTCTAAATCATTTTATTTGGAATTTAAGTGAGTGGGATGATGTGACAAGAAAAGTTAAGAAAACATGAAGAAATAAATACTAACAACAAATCAAAATATCAATCAGATTAACAGAGAGGAGAGCACCAGATCAACAAAATACACAGCAAATCTGAGCACAACAGCAAACCTTTCCTTATCATCACAACCATTCAAACATATAAAAGCACTACCACACCTCTTAATAGCATCGTACATACAGACAATCTCTGTATTTAGTAACGTGTGCAAGCTTGCTTACTCAATAACCAGTGCTTTGATAAGCATAACAATGTATGGGAGTTTGAACATCAATTCTGTGGGAAGGGCATTCCACTGACTCATGGCCACACGTCAGAAGGTAGAACTACCAAACTGGATTTAACGTTTAGGAATCCTACACTCGCCCCTGGTGACGGATCGAGTTACTCGTACAATGTACGGTATTTTGAATTGAGAAAAGGAAAAGGGACATTGCTTTCTCAAAGGGGCAGCCATTACCTTTAGGTAACCGTTGTTGGATAAAGGAGCTTCTTCTAGAAGTAGCAGCTCAGTGGGGAACAGAACGCTTGATTGTTTGAAGAAGATAGATATTTATTTTTGCACCATTATTCAAAGAAATTCTTTAAAAATCAACTTCCTGGATGTGTTTTTTTTTTTTTTTAAAGTGCCCTTAATGCGTTTTCTTTCAATATAAATAAACACAGATTTTCAGGAAGCCAATTAGAAAAAATGAAGCAAGAAGAAAGAGGACGTGTGCATTTGTAATAGTGTGCGGTTGCTTCCATGAGTAATGCGATCTGCGTGTTTTTTCACATCGTATCTACATTTATTTGTAGAGAGTATGTCAAGTATTTACTATGTGTGTGTGCTTTTAGTAGTATGTGAGGAGTCTTCTGAATAGGAGGTAGGTGTGAAACACATGATTTATGGCCCAAATTACCTTTCCGGCTAAACACCTGTATGTAATGTTTATTGTTTGCTCATATTTTTTTAACAGTTAATCCTGTGAGACCGGATTCTGTGTTTTGATGTTTTGATGAATGCAGACTTCCAGCAAATCAGGCAGAATGAGGAAGTTATGATTACAATAACCTTAAATGTCAAAACTGGCAAGACTAGTAGGGTTTATTCTTTAAATTGTGTTTTTTGATCATGTTTGAGGTGCAAAAAGTCCTAACTCACACTGTGACTCACTTTTTGCAACTTAGTTCATCTGCTTGTGTATTGTTTGATGAATGTTTTTTCATGTCTTCAGCTCCTTCATGTCCTTGTTTTCTGTTTCTGTTGTCAGAGCTCATGAAAATAAAAAGGTTCGGCACCAAGATCACTCACCCAGCCGGAGAATCAGCCCTCCATTTCCCTAATCTCTGTTTTGATGTTCTTCTGCATGTAGGACGGATGTCACCATGGCGACATAATAAACAGATGATAACAAACCCTCCAGTGCAGTTCTCAGGCCAGGAAAGGGAGCAGAGGAACCTGGGAGGGCGGACAGGTAGGGCGGCTGCAAACATTTCATAGCTACTCAGCTGCAAAACCAAGAAAATTGTGGTATATTTGTTTTTAAACATTTTTGTAATTAGCTTTCATGCAGCCTAGAGGGTCCATATGCTGACCTCACAGTCATTGTTCACCTGCGAACCAATGGTGCAAATATCTAAACTCTTGATGTATTTCTTCTATGTTATCAGTTGTGACTAAATTGTGTGATTCTGTATTAAATTTGTGTTTTGCACTTGATCAGTAATAATGGCAAGATATAGGCAGCAAAATGTTCTTTTACTTTGGTGGGACATTGTGTCTGCATTGTCATGAGATCTAGGTCTTGGATTTGCAGCCTTCTTCATACCAATTTATTACAATCTTTTAGGAATCAAACAGCCTTTTGAAGCCTTTGTTGATTGCAAAATGCAGTTTCTAGGTTTGCAGTGAAGTTCCGAGCTGGATAGAGTCCGTGTCACCAGCTCCACATGAACTTGTCATGGTTAATGTCAAAATGAAATTTAAAATGCTTGTAGTAAAAGAAGCACCTTTACAGTGTGTGTGTGTGTGTGTGTGTGTGTGTGTGTGTGTGTGTGTGTGTGTGTGTGTGTGTGTGTGTGTGTGTGTGTGTGTGTGTGTGTGTGTGTGTGTGTGTGTGTGTGTGGGTGTGTGTGTGTTGTGTGTGTGTGTGTGTGTGTGTGTGTGTGTGTGTGTGTGTGTGTGTGTGTGTGTTGACTGCAGCTTCCGACAAAGAGTCGTGTAGGATCTGTGAACACATGACAGCAGCACACAAACTGTTAGACGCTTCTCACTGATGTGTTTGCGGCACAAATGTTCAGATGAATTCCTACTTCCTGAGTGAAAAGCATTTTTGCTTAGAATCAGCCTTTAATATTAAAATTTGTCTTTTTAGGCCAAACTAAATTCTATCATTAGTTTGTGTGAATGTAAAATGTAGCTACAATGAGATAGGCGGGACTGAAATCCCTCACACCCCTGAAACACAACCCGTGCTGGAGGTTACACCTCCTCAAATGACCACCTTGAGTGTCAAAACCGGTCATTTGAGGAGGTTGCACCTTCCTCCTCAAATGACCGTCGTTGACACTGAAGGCGGGATACAAAAAGGAGGAATTAACTTACTCTTACTCGTTACTCTTTTTTTTCTTTGAAAATGTTATGAGTGCAATTGAAAAAAAATCTCAGGCAGTTTTGATTTTATTCGAGTGGGGTGGGATTAGACTCCAAGAACCCTCAACTTCCTTCATCCTTTTTTTTTAATTTTTTAATAAACCTTTATTTAACCAGGATAAAAAAAACTCATTGAGATTAAAAATCTCATTTGCAAGAGCGTCCTGTCCAAGAGGCAGCAGCACAACAATAACACACATTTCTCATTTACACTCAATCATCATAAAAAGGCAGTCTTAAAGAAAGCCTTTGCAGTTTGATAGCTTTGTCTCACGTTCATTTAAAAGTAATTGCCAAGTTTCATAACACTATTCAGTTAAATGAATTTCAGTCAATATGGCCACACCCCTTCAGCATTCACTTTCCTGTTGGTGACACCATAGATTATTGGTCTTAGCATGAATGTTTGTGTACTCAGCAACTTTATCAGTAAATGTAAATATGAATTGAAGCATGTGTCATGTGTGTTATTTCAGTGTAAGAATTAGCTGAGCTCTCTCTACCTCTCACCCTCATGTTGTCAGGTTTATGAGCATGAAGGACCCAAAATGCAGAGAAGGGAGGCCCACTACCAATGTCAATGTTCCTCCAAAGACCCCTCAAGATATCACAAGGGTTAGAATTAAACAAGGAAAAAAGGAATGAAATTAGTATAGAACCTGACAGATAGCAGATGGAGAAAACAACTGATCTTCCCTGGAAAATACGGCAAGAATTTGCCAAGAGAGCAACGTTGACTCTCTTTCATCGTACATTTCTAGTGATCTTTTAAAGAACTGCAGAAGTTTTGTTCTTCCCACTAAAGAAAGAAGAAGAAAGCCTGACTCTTGGTTTCAAAGCAGGGACAGAAGATGTGTTCCGTGTGAATTCTGCTCCAGAATATCATCTGTAAAGCAAAGTCAGGGACCACAAAACATAGAAGGAGCGCAGAGGCGATTTCTTTAAGACTGCAAGGGAAGCTCAGCTTCGCTTATAATGTCACAAAATTAATGGTCAAATATGTACTATTGTATTGTATTGTATTAACATTTTATTTACTAAAAAAGCGTTAGAAAACGTTCATCTCAAAGACGAGTTTGTTCAGAATCAGTTACATACAGCAGGTCAGCTGACTCGATTTCCTTCTCATACATTCCTGCAGTGTCACAGTGCATTTTCCTATGGAAGCCCAGCGTCCATTGACTTCAATGGGGCTGCTTTGAACGTTTTTTTTCAGCACTTTGAAACTAGACGGTCATTGGATAAACGCTGCGAATATGTCTCGCCCACGGACGCTCAGCGTCTCTGGGGGTGAATGGGGAGTGGGCTGGCCCGAACTCCGAGCTTCTGCGTGATGATTGGATTGGAGGGTCTGTCGAAAGACTGCATCTCCTTTTGACTGACAGCGAGAGCCTGCCATTAAAGTCCCGGCCTCTCAGCCTGGGGTTGACAGCGATTCTGTACTATCAGGAATCACTGAAGCCATTCGTGCTCGGTCCCATTGCAGATTTCTCAAGTGGGCCGAAATAAAAACTGCTGCAACCTATTTCTTTGATATTTGCTTGGCGAAATTGCTTGATTTTCATCATACATTTCACACAATTATAGACCACATTCCTTGTTTCAGTTTTACAGAGTTTAATTTTTTTTTCAGATCATTCATAACGTTAGTAGGCTAGGCTAGCGTCGTGGGTGAAGCTGCGCACAATGGCAGACCGTGCTAATATTGTCGACCTGATTTTGGCGAAGCCATTTGAAAGTGTTCCTTACGAGGAAAAACTTAGAATTAAACAGCAGGGCAGATCAACACCTACCTAAAGATAGGGAAAAATAACAGGTCTTTTCAGCTCTCCTGGTATGACAAAGTTAACTGGCTGACTGGAAGTGCTGTGACAAATAAAATGTACTGCTGGCCATGCCTCTTGATGAAACCATCTCACGGATGTGTTGTTTGGTCAAAGGTGGGGATTGGAGATCTGTCTAACTTTGACAGGGCATATAAAAGACATGAAAAGAGCAATGAACATGTGAGTTGCATGGGCAGGATCAGAGCTTCCCCTCTCTGACAGACCACTGGAAGAAGGGTCTCATTTGGTCTTTCACATCTGTTTTAACAGAATGATTTTAAAGTTGAATGAAGATGTAAAATCCTCTTTGTATCATTTGTTAAATGAAGGCTCCAAAATGTCAATACTGGCCCTTTTTTTAATCTGTTGTTTTCTCTTCTTTCCATCTCCCAGTTGCTTTCTCATCATGGCTGAGAACTCACATGAGGATGAGCTCCTCACAGCATTTCAAAAGTTTGCCGTTCACGGAGACACTAAAGCATCAGGGAAGGAGCTCAATGGGAAAAACTGGGCCAAACTCTGCAAAGATTGCAAGATTATCGACGGCAAGCATGTGACTGGCACAGACGTGGACATCATCTTCACTAAAGTCAAGTGAGTTTTGTCTTCTTGTGAGGAAAGAAAGGAGAGTTTGTGCTGCGCCGCTCTTTCCTTTTCCTGCGTGGTGGAAAACAGAGTTGAGGCAGTTTGTTCTGTTGCCCTCTAACAGAACAAACTGACTACACAAAGGAAGGATCATCTGGCTTCTCTGGTGCCGCTCGCACAATACAGAATGCAGTAAATAATTGACATCTGCAGCATTGACAAATACAACAATTCAAACTGCTTTATAGCAATGAACTTCTGCCACAGTTTAAAATCATTTTTTTTTTAATCTTTTTTTTTTCATCCAAAATATTCAAATTTCACAACTTTTCCTAAACTCTGCAGAAGATTTTCTTTTTCACAAATTTTTTAATGACCTAGAAATTGCATTTTTAATTTTCAAAACCTTTCCAGGCTTTTCATGATGGTAGGAACCCTGTGGTAGTGATGGCATAAACGGAACGCAATCCCTTCAGGGGTCACCACATCCAGTCAGCTTTAACAGGTGGTTTGGCAGAGATTTTTATGCCAGATGTCCTTCCTGACACAACCCTGCATTTGGGGACCGACACCGGGAGGCACAGATGTGGGCCCCCTTGTGGCTACATAGTGCAGCAGCAGCCTGAAGGGTCTCGCCCGAGGACCCACACTGAATGAAGCTCAGTGGGAACCCTGGGAATTGAAGCCTGGTTTCCCATGCACCAGTACTTCACGCAGCCAACCGAACCATCCAGCTATGTCAAATCATATGAAACAGTTACTTTACAGTATTTCTGGCTTCATCTAATTTTCCTTTGGGGTGTGCTAACATTTTACAAACTGCAGCAGAAATTTTGAATATACATAGTCTCTCCAGCAAGTCCTGGGTCTTCTCTCTGGGACATATCCTGGAACATCTCCCCAGGGAGCCCCCTCAACTGACCCCCTATGCTGGGGAGCGGCAGCGGCTCTACTCTGTGCTTCAGACCATGTTTTTAACCTATTTTGACTCAAGGGCCCAGCTTTTTCCTTGATAAAATTCCCAAGGCCAACCAAAAATATAAACTAACTAAAACGATGTAGTCTGTATTAACAGTATAACGTCATTCTGATCAAAGTATTTTGATCTAAAATCAATAAACACAACGAAAAAAGTATTTTATGCTCTTTCTACAGAGCTGACCTCCTGGATTTTTAAAATCATTTTAGACCAATTAAGTAAAATGGAATATTTTAGTTTGTGATGTACTTTCTAACTGCAACTCAAGCATGGTCAAATTTTCCAATATTTAAATTTAACATTTACAATTCCCTGTTACATATCTGTTAAGTATTTATAATAGACTTTTCTGTTTACTTCCATGTGTAGCTTTTAAATCAGCATGCTTTTGAATGATAGATAGAGCTCATTTGTTTGCTGTTAATTCTAATGTGAATAAAAATGCAGCAACCGTTACAAAAGTTGGTCAAATGTGACACTACTGACAGCTTCGTTTAATTTGCTGAGCCATTTTGTTCAGTTGCTCGTACGTCTGACGTTAAAACCAAGACAAATGATTCAAGTGACTCACAAACCGAAGTTTAATACTGGGTCAGCCGTGACAGCTGTGCTGTTACCTACAGGGAGAAAACTGGACCTCTGTTGGTGAAAGAAAGAATGGAGGAAGGAATATTTGTTGACAGAGAGAGAAAAGGAAAGCTGAGATTAAAAGACTTGGAGTAAACACTTTGAATGTTGACAAGAAAGGTGGATCTCCTGTGTTTTCAGAAGAGCAGATGGAAAGAGAGCACAGCTGGAGTCATGGTTACGCTGTTTTATCATGGAGTGGATGGAAAGAGTAATAGAGTTTGGGAAGGATGAGTATATTCTGGAGGACAAGGGAGAGTCAGAGTGGGTAAAGAAGATATGATGGTGAATGTTGTCACTATAATTGAGGAGCATAGCGTCATTACAGTCTAAGGTGCAGTTTGCCTACAGAGCAAGCAGGTCAGGGGATGATGCAGTCAACATGGCTCTCCACTACATCCTGCACCACCTGGACTCTGCAGACACCTACGCACGGGTTCTGTTTGTGGACTTTAGCTCTGCATTTAACACCATCGTCCCAGAGCTCCTCCACCACAAGCTGACCCAGCTCACCGTGCCTCTCCCCACCTGTCAGTGGATCACAAGTTTCCTAACCGACAGGAGGCAGAAGGTGAAACTGGGACGCTTCACACCCAGCACCCGGATCCTAAACACTGGCGCCCCCCAGGGGTGTGTTCTCTCCCCTCTGCTCTTCTCCCTCTACACAAACGACTGTAGATCAGGAGCCCCTCTGTGAAACTCTTGAAGTTTGCAGACGACACCACAGTCATTGGGCTCATCCGGGACGGTGATGAGACTGCATATAGAGGAGAAGTGGAGTGGCTAGTCCTCTGGAGCAGCCAGAACCACCTGGAGCTGAACCCACTCAAAACAGTGGAGATGACAGTGGACTTCAGGAGGAACCCCCCCCCCCCCCCACTCACAATTCTCAACAGCACTGTCCCCTCAACAGACTCACACAGGTTCCTGGGGTCCACCATCTCACGGGACCTTAAGTGGACCGCTCACATTGACTTGGTCCGGAAAAAGGCTCAGCAGAGGTTGTTCTTCCTGCGACAACTCAAGAAGTTCAACCTGCCTCAGGAGCTGCTGACCATCTTCTACACGGCAATAATCCAGTCTGTCCTGACCACATCCATCACAGTCTGGTTTGGTTCAGCTAACAGACCCGACAGGAACAGACTACAGAGAATCATTAGATCTGCTGAGAGGATTATTGGTTCCAGCCTTCCCCCCATTCAGGACCGGTACCGGTCCAGAGCCAGGACGTGGGCTGGTAGGATCGTAAAAGACCCCTCTCATCCTGGACACTGCCTTTTCAGCCTCCTCCCGTCAGGACGGCGCTTTAGGACAATGCAAACCAAAACCACTCGCCACAAAGACAGCTACTTCCCCCGAGCTGTCACTCTTATGAACGTCTGACTCCGGACTACTCAGGGACACTGTACAACCACAACTGTCAAACTGGAATTACTGCTGCTGCATTTTTTTGGACTTTTTTAATTTAATCCATTCCTTTATTTAGTTATGTTTATTTATTCATACAGCTACCTTACATCTACCTTCTTTTTATTATTTATCTTTTATTATTTATCCTTTTTTACCTTACCAGTTTGCACGAGAGCACAAGCAACCAAGTCAAATTCCCTGTACATGCGCTGTACTTGGCAAATAAAGTTATTCTGATTCTGATTCGGAGGTTATTGTCCTCAGAGCTGGAGGAGAATGAGAGATTCTGGAGGGAGATGGACGAGGAGGCAGTGTAAAGGGGCCAAGTGATACAATTAGAATGAATTAGTATTGAAATCAGAATGCTTTAAATGGAAACACTTTTACTTGTAATCAGCCTAACTGAATTGTCATAAAAAAAAAAGCTAAATTTGAGAAACGTTGAATAAATTCGATAAATTTGTGAGCTTCTATTCCTTTGCCTATAAATTTAGTGAACCATTTGTGTTAAGTTTTTCTCCCAAAGCTAAAATGCCTTCAACTACAACCTTTTAAGATGAAGAATGTAGCGCTTAGTGACATCATCAATATGTGACCATTACAATCAAAGACATTAGTTTTCACAATTAGGGCGTAAATAAAAGATTTGTGGCTTAACGGTCTCCATCTGCAGTACCACAGAACATCCTTCTCTTCCTATTTAATGTGAAAGCCCACCTAATGATGTTGTTACATGACACCTACTGAAGCTAAAGTTAATCTTTAAATATATCTTCTCTGGTCAAACCCTCATCAGAGTGCCACTGGCCTTTAGTCTGGAATAAAACAAACGGATGCACTTAGAGTTCAGTAGACCGCTACACCCCTCTCCCTATTACTCTTTAAAGAAAACTGTCAAGTACACTTCTTTTGTTAGTATTCAGGTTTGCTTTAATCTGCAGTTTTTACCAGCATTTTTGGATGTCATCTTTCAAAATCTACAAGAAATTCTTTGATAAAAACATGTTCTGAACTGTCTACATTTATTGAGTGTTTTCCCTTTTTCGCATCTAATTTTTGCTGATGGATGCCATGATGATGAACCAGAGCTTGTGGTCCTCGTCTGTGTCAACATACAGGCAGAAGACAGCTCGAGTCATCACCTACGAGGAGTTTCAGCGCCCTCCAGGGCTGGCTTTGAGACAAAGGTCAAAGCCAGGATGAAGCTTTACAATCCATATGCAAACTGGTGGAGGGCCAGGGACCGGCCAACGTTGGGGTGACGGTGAGACACAAGCTTTACACAAAAGAATGTCAGAAAAACACTGAACACGCAGACATCTTTAATTTTAAATACAAAATTATGACAGTTGATGTGGTGCTGACCAACACTTTAAACTCGTGAGCATATAGCGTTGCTCACCCAGCCTCTCGTTGTTTTTCTCTATTGCAGTGTTTTTCAACCTTTTCTGAGCCACGGCACACTTTAACCTTGACAAAAATCGCGGCACACCAGCATCCAAAATTTTTAAAAAAGGAAAAACTCATAGTCTGTATTGATGCACAGCCCCTCCACAATCCTCATGCATTTTGAGATAATTGTGCAGAAAAAGCTGGAAGTTAGCTGTTTTCTTCTAAAAAGAGAGTAGAAAATTAAGTTAGAAGATTTAGAGACAGTTTGAAGTGTGTTTACATTTGTGGTTTCAAGGCGTTAAACAACAGATCTCTTGTGCATCACTCTCACAACCCAATGCAACTTGGAGATTGTAGTGCATAAAGCGGCGGATATCGCTTTTGGAGCTTCATTGTTTTGTTCACTTGTTCCACGGTCGCTGACACACGATTCTGTGAAAGCTACACGCTAAAAACGAGCTTTAGCTGGTGTTTTTGTTAGAACTAAAGTGACTATACAGTTCGTCGGAACCAAGGAAGTGAAGACTTTAGCACTTCTGATTAGTCAGACGTGACATGTGATTAAGCCTTCCAAGAATGATTGGTGGAGACAGTTAAAGGCGGGACTTTTCCAAAATACAGCCGAAGGTGCAGCTGAATCGCGGTACGTCATTCTTATCAAAATGTCTTCAATAAAATAAAATAAGCGCCAAAGAAAAGTATTTTCTGATCTTTTATATTCCTAACTCCTCAGTGTTTTATCGAGGCCTGTTTGGATGAACACAGAGCTGAAATCCTGGAGATGAGGAAATGTTTTTAGATCAGTGAATGAGGTCTAGATAACCCCATTCCCAATGTTAAAGTGCCAAGGATAGCACAAGGGTTAAGGTCGAGTCCTGCAAAATGGGTGTTGATGGGTTTTGTGTAATTCAAATGAACTGTTGTCTAACAGTTCTTATTTTAGTATTTGCTAAATAGAATTTTCCCCATTTAGGAATTGTGCTGATATTAAGGGTTTTGTCACAAAGTAACAAGTCTTTCCAGAGAATGGGATAAAATATTTAGTTTCATCAATAAAACACAAATTATTCAAAGTAGATTCCTTGATTTTCTTTGTGATTTCCTATCTCTCATTATTTTAATGCATCTAAAATTATGATGACAGACTATTGACTTCTTTTTAAGAGGGCAAACCTACAAAATCAGATACTATTCCTTTGCTGTGGCTCCTGGAGAAAATCCATGTGTTCACAGAGAAAACCAAACTACAGAGAGGAGCCAGCTGAGACTGGTGGCTGGAAGGAGACAGTGCTGACCACTACACCACCCTTTTTTTTTAAACTGTTGCTTCATCTTTAATCTGGGATGAGAGTAGTCCACTTCAGTCTGTGGTTCACTCATGAGTGTCATGTATGAAATGAGCCATTACAAAAATAAAACTATTAGAAAGTGTTTTGGACTCATTCGGCCTTACCTTAGATGACTGGAGTTTTATTGACCACTGATAGACCCATGTATTCCTTAAAACAACAAGTAAACAACAAGAAAATATGCGTAACCGAACCCTAACTGTTCTTCCTGCTCTTTGTTTGCATTAGAAAAGCTGCAAAGATTGCATGGTGTGTCTGACTGACCCGTCTCGGTGCCGGATCTCTGAGGCGCTTTGATGAAAGTGGTCGGAGGAAAAGGCCGTGAAAGCGGGGGAGAAGAGATTGTGGAGAATACTGGATATGTGAACTGCTCACTGGGACATTTGTATCAAAGAAAGAAAACTGAGAAGTGATTGGGTGGGAGCTGACAGGAAGTGCTGCACCTCTGTGCCAACTGGACCAAGCCATGAACTGTAACCTATATGCATGTGTGTGTGTGTGTGTGTGTGTGTGTGTGTGCGTAGCGTGCATGCGTGCGTGTGTGTGTGTGTGTTGTGAATGTGACCTTTACTATGAGTCTGATCAACTTTTGGATCCTGATCAGTTGATTCTTTTGCCAAATTTAAGAAAAACAAATGTGTGTGAGCAGTGCCCCCAGAGGCAGGAGAGGTCACTACATGTGTCCATGCTGCAATGCTCAGAGCGGAGCCGAGCGCAATTTATCAGTCCCTTTGCTTAAGCTGCATAGCGCTAAAGCTAATTAACTCATCTGAACTGGTTTTATTGTAGTTTTGAACAAACACTGTCATAAAATCAGTCTAAAACAATCTTCTTTCTTTGTTTTGTCACTTGCATCACTGTGTTTGACACTGGGTGAGGTCAGGTGCAAACTGCAGCCAATTAGGAAAGCAAACTTTTCATTTGCAGCAGCACACCAACTGAAAAAGATCAGAAACAGAGCATTACAGGGCCAGAAAAAAAGAGCACGAGTGCATCCTATGAAATGGATTAGACAAGAAAAACAGCCCAAGTTTACAAACAATGCAATAAACGCTCAAACTTAAAGGTGCTTGAAGGTATTTTTTGAGTCCTGCCTGAACATTGTCTGGATTTATGAAGTGAATGTTTTGGTTTTCCAGTTTCTTGACAGAGAATTGGATTACAGTGTGTTCTAGTTTATACAAAACAACAAAGAGCAAATGGCTTTGTGCCTGAAGTATCATGCAAACAATATAATGAAGCTTAAAATGAGGGAAGCTGTCATGATGAGGCAGAAGAACCAGCACCAGAAGCTCAATCTAATAAAACATTACAGAAACAAATGTTAGACTTTAAGTGCTGCTTTGCATGAATGGCCTTTAGTAAACTATTTGCACTCTGGTGGTAGACTGTTTTGTTTGCCCATAGTCCATCACTTCTCTGTGCATCACCTGCATCACCTCTGTGTAACATCACCCAGCTATATTTTTTTAAAGGTGTTCTGTTTTTTAAGGCTGCAGTATTCTGGAGCAGCAAGGCTGTCCACTGGGCAAATTAGAGAGAATCAGTGAACTTTGTGGGACTGCATGCTCGTCCAGATAAAAGGGCCTCCCTTGAAGGATGCATGATGAAAGGCAAGCCCAGACTGCTGGCCCCAACAACCTTGCATTAGAGCACTTGGCTACATCGCGCTGTTCCGATCTGCGAGGTCACTGTAGCTTTCCCACTTTCTTAGAGTGTGACTAGTTTATGGCGTTTCATCGCTGCCATATGAACGAGCATAAAGACAACTGAGCTGGTGTATTCAGGAACTGAGTGAGGAACCGCAGGCGCAATCCTAACTGAGCAGTGATCCTGAGCGCTCGCCGCTCCAGCTAAGCTGGGTTTTGCACGCGTAGTGTTCAGGAGGCGTTTTGTCACTTGGGACGTGCCTTTCTGGTTGATCTGATTGGCTGGGGGTGCATATCAAATCCAGCGGGCAGCGGGACAAGGAATTTCTTTTAGAAACTTTAATAGAAAAAGATTTTCCAGTTAAAGCGTTAGTGAATGCAGTGATTTTCACATGAGAAAAACTTACAGCACAAAACCCCAAGACTCACAAGCTCACTTCACTTCTCCATATAAATTCAACCACTTAAATACTTGAATTTTCATTTAGTTCTCTGCTTTCATCGGCGCAGATGCCTGAAGAACAGATGCAAAAATCAAAGAAACACTGTAAGTTCTGGTTAATTTGGCTTTGGACAAATTGGAACAAATTTTCAAGTAACTCAACTTAAAAGCAAATTTAATGTCATGAGCTGTTTCTCCAATTTTATTTTTCAATTGTACATAGTAAATATACCCTTGCTTGGTAGTAAAAAAGCATAAGCTGCTATAGGAGATTCATCATATGTGGTTTTCAAACACGAGTCACCACTTCATAGAATGACGACCCAGGAGAATTTCAGGCAGGCAGCTAAGCAGTGCATTGTGAATACACTGCCTCCCCATGAGCAGTTCAATGGTTCAATGGACTCACCTGTTCTGCGTTCGACTTACAGAACCAGGTGTGTGTTCTACGCCTTCTGTCATCCGTTTCCGACACTGTGTTTGTCGCGTTCTCGACTCAGCTGTTCCTTCTGGCACCGACATGATGTCTTCTCCCTTGTCTTTTGGACAGCGATCATCTCCTCTTCTGCTGTGGAGGAGTTTGTCACCCCCGTCTGCCCCTCCTGCTAGCTCTTCGGTGGCTCAGCACCGGAGACTCCTGCTACTCTGTAGCGCCTGCCATTGCATCTTGGAGGCTCTATCGTCCGAGGTGCACGTGCCCCTATGGCAGGGGTAAAGGGTTTATTGATGGTTGCTGGTGTCTGGCATGAAATTTAGGATGCTGAACACAAATCCACAGCACAATGTTTCTCAAAATAGTCCACAAAATGGATCATGGTGTTCTGCGATACTTGCCCCAATCCATGGTGGTGATTATTAATAAAGGACATTCAAGAAGTGTCATGATCAGTAGTTTAATGCTTCGGTTGACATGGTTTAGGGGTTTGGATATCTTTATAATACGAGCAACTTTTATCCCTGGCCATAGAAATAACATCGCTGACGCTATCTCTAGCTTCAAATTCTAAGAGTTCAACATTTTGTGTCCACAAGCCAATCCTCATATTCTGCCCTGCTTTCTAGCAGAAGACACTCGACTGAGAGCATCTCCATTCAGAGACTTGTTGTTGTCTGCATCTAGATACATGAGGTTAGGCCTGGCACTCCTCGTGAATCAGCTGCACTCCACATGCCTATTTCTACACTGAAAGCAATGGAGCGGGGGTCCTCCTCCGCAGTCAAAGATACATCAGACTAAAATCGATCGACTGACATATAAGCAGCACAAAGGAAAATAAGTTCTAGCATTTTTGATGTCTGAATATTTATATTATGCCAGCTGGAAGCCTCGAATGTTACTTTTGCTTTGTGTTGTCTTCCAGGTCTCGTTCCATGGCAGTTCCATTATATAGTATTTTCCTAGTGGCATCGTACTCGGACGGGAGCGGCCCTATGTTCAAAGATGTCGGGCTCACATAACAGTTCCGCTAGATAGTGTGTTCCCCTTGAGGCGCTGTACTCGGATGAGAACAGCCCTACGATCAAAGGTGGGCACAGTTTAGTTGATTATTTTTTTCTTTTTAACCAGTGGCCCCCGGGGGGCTCCGTAGATTCAGTCTGTGTGAATTTCTCAAAAAAGATGGTTAATTTTCCAGGTTTAACCATGGGACAAACCAGAGGTGCAGCAAAGAGTATCTGGGCCTCAACTCTAAATGTTAAAACCATCACCAAATTTCTGTCCTAAATTCATAGTTTTACCTCGGGATGGCAGACTATGTTCAAACACAGCAGTGGTGCTTTTGGACCTGGAGGAGGCTGCCTGGCTTTGATTGATACATACAGTCAAAAAGATTTCAGACAGAAGGAGGTAGTGCTAATGGTGCAGCTTTGGTGGAAATGTGAAGTTGTTCACCTCTGATCTGAAGACTCCAGGTTCAGTTGTGTTGAACTGCCCTTGAGCAAGACACCACACACCAAAGTGCCCCTGTAGGCGTGGCTAGCACCCTCCACAGTAGCTCTGCCTCCATCAGTGTGTAGGTGTCACTGTAGAGCATGTTGAAAGGGGTAACAAAGTACAGCAGGAATATATGTGGAACAAGGGAGGTTCCTTCCATATCTTTATATAACATCAATTTTTACATAGCAAAATGTGGTAAAGTCACCTTCTTGCAAAGCTGCTGCCTTCCAATGCAGCCAGCAGGTGGCGCCGTGATCCAAACATCAGCTGAAGAAGGTGATTGGATTTGAATCTGTGTGACTGCTGCCTGTAAAAAGCCTCACAAAGAAGATTTAACTTCAATCAGCGTTTATTAAATCTACAGCCGGTAAAAAACACCGCCCTCCATTCTCCCTGCATCCACTAATCCTGATTACAACTGAAAGGGGGGCGTCTGCTCCCCCCACGTTCAGACCACAGAGGACTGCAGCTGGAGTTTACTGGGCAGAGGGGAGACAAAAAAAACAAGACGGAGAAGATCAACGAGGAGGAAACGGTCAGGGAGGAACAAGAAGAGACCGACAAGAAGTTGGTGAAGAGAAAACACAAACATAGGTAGTCCATTGAGACAGTGGACATGAGAGGATGAAGCAAGAGGACAACTGATCTTCATCATGGACAACAGAGGAAGGAGAGGAACAAACGGATCCATCAAAGACTCTTCCATTACACGTCGGACCTCTTCTGGATCACAGAAGGTAAGGCGGTGATCCAGACCCCTGTAGACTGTCAGACCCCCCCCTTCTCCCGCAGAGCCCCCCAGGACAGGAAGAGAACATCCTCAAAAGTTTGAAAGCAGGGATTTCTGTATTTGGACTCTTCCATCTCCAAGCTCTTTCCTTGAACATCTTAGATCAGGATTATCACAGATTTGCAACTTGTTGCATTTTTTTCCTACAAAATAATTATCCTTTTATGTATTTTAGTACATGTAGAAATAAATACTTTGAAAAGTTTTCACAAAAGTCTCTGTTTTAACTTTCCTCCTGTGTTGGAGTCTGCACCAACACATTTACAGTTTTTAAAAACATAAAAGTACCTGAGGCTTTGCTTTAAGGCTTCTGTCAGTAACCTTCATCCAAACAAAATTTAGTCGTTTTTTTTGCTAAATTGTAAAATGCTACTACTACACTCAGCAAGCCATGTACCAACACCAGTCAGACCAGCCAGACCGACAAAAGCACTGAGGCTGGTCTGGCTCTATACATCATCATCATCATCATCAGCCTGTCACGCCACTGCTGGCGGGTGGCCTCCACATCTTTCTCCACTCATCACGGTTTTGGGCACTCTGGGTCCACGTGCTGCCTGCCTTCTGCTGGATGTCATCTCTCCATCTTTTCTTCTCTCCATGAGAGAATCCAGTGGTGTGAGTTCAGATCTCTGTACATGAACACAACATGAATACACTCGGCTCTATACAAGAAAGGTAAAATTAGAGCAGAAAGCTAAATGTGCTGCGGATCAACTGCAAGAAATATCTTTGCAAAAAACACACTTAAAATTGTCACCTTTCCCAAACATGCATCTACACATCACATTTTTATGCAGGTCCAGAGACTACATTTGCAGCATAGGTTGTGTTTTTTCAAATTTACTACAAATGTATGTTTTTTTGTGTGACTAATTCTGCTTTCCTTTTGTATTTATATTTAAATTTTGTAATTGAAAGAAGAAAAAAACATTTGTTCTTTTTTTGAAGATGATGTATATGGGTCAAAAACTGACACAAACACCATAAATGTTACTCTAGTTAACATTATAAATAAATACAATGAAAACAAAACGTGATCAAAGAGGTGTTTTGTAATGTCTCTTAATGATAGTAAAGTAGCACAACTATGTGAATGTGCAGGGAAAAAAGACTAAAAGGTTCTGCCCAAAAGCACTGTTACTAATCATTTCATGGATTAGGAAGCCCAACCAATTTAAGATGAGGGTCAAAATTGACCCGTTCACATAAGCCATAACAGAAAGCTAACACAGGAAGGAGGTTAATTCCTGGCATTATTAGAGCTTGGTGGTTCTACCAAACTAGTGAATCCATTTCTATCCCATTTCTACACGGTAGGATTGAATAAAGGTATACAGTGTTCTTCAAATTTCCATTTCAAAACCGTCTACGTAAAAAAAAAAGGGGATTCACATAACTAGTTAAACTAACTGAATAAAGTTTTGTAAATAGGATTATAAATTCTTATACGTCAAACTAACAGAAACATTTTTTCTTGACAAATTTAGAAACCATTTTAACATTTCATAAATTGATGTTAAAATTTTCTAACTAAACATCAGCTGATGTTCTTGTTCTTCCTTGAGTCTTCAGATCCTGCAATCAGGCTATTTCATCATTTTTGGGACACATTGGAAGGCTCATTATTTTACATATGAAACTCTATATTTCTGACACGAAGACTGGAAAGCCAGCTAAACTAATAATAATTTGATTTTGAGTCTTCAAAATGTTTCTTTGATTTTAAAACCCATCTGGAAAAAAGGTTAACAAAAAGCTCCACATCTTTCATCCTCAAGCGGCTCCGATAAACAGATAACTTCGATTAATTTTTAATTTTTTTCGCATAAATTTAGGACTTGTAAATGCATGACTTTTTTTCTCATAAAATTAACATGTTTTAAATTTGTAAATGAACAACTTTGAGACGCGTAAATTCACGAGAAAAAAGTAATAAATTTAGCCTAGGACTAAATAAATATATGACTGTAATCTCGTAATTTACCAGTTAGGACTTCCCGTAAATTTAGGACTTCAAAGTCTTAATTTAATTTTTTTTTGTTTTGTAAACTGGCCCTAAAACTCTATTGTAGCATCACATTCTTCTGCTCCACAAAAGAACTCAGAGAATCACTAATATCTTGTATTTGAACAGGTACAGGGTCTGAGGTAATACTGAAACTTCATTAGCAGAGTTTTTATTTTATTTTTACTTTTTAAAGATCTTTTTGAAAAGATGTCGAAGCTTTGGACTCCTGTAGACGGCAGTCTGACTCATTTTGGATGCCTTTCAGGACATGGAGAATCCGGACGAGGTTGTGGTTTCGCTGACGTTTGTCTCCGTCTCTTTAACCCTTGTGCTATCCTAGGCACTTTAACATTGGGAGTTGGGTCATCTAGACCCACTAGACAGTGCGGTGAACCTTTTTTCTTCAATGATTTGTGATCTTCACTGGTGTCCATGGATTACATGAAATCTTTCCACCTTTATCCACCTTTGTCATGGTAGGGAGAACACGTCAATGCAAGGGTGGGGTCATCTAAGATAGCACAAGGGTTAAAGTCACTCCGCTGAACTGAGTGAGAGACAGACAGAGAGTGTCTGTAGCATCAAACCTGTGTAGACAAAGGGAAGATGACGTGGTGATGATGAAGAGGATGATTCGCTCTTTAAAGGGAGAATGACACTGAGGCTCATGTGCTGCTCAAACTTTAATCCTCCATTATTCAGAGTGCAGCATTTTCTCTAATTCTGGCCTCACAATTACACAGACATACATATGCTGTGCACATATAAAAACACATGCACCCACACAGACATACATGTATACACTATGACATGAGAAGACACATGCATGGGCACTCATGCGCACTCAAACACGTGAGAGCACACGCTCACATGCACTCACACACTCACTCAGGGTTGATGAAGTTGAATGGATTTAAACAAATACAGGAAACTGGGACTTAACAGACAGTTCTGTTTCTGTGCACAGCAGTGGAATCAAAGTGAGGATGAGAGGATTTGGTGAAATTGACTAACGGAAAGCTCCATCCTGCTAAACAATTAGCTAAGGCAGTCTGCGATGTTTCTGTTGATTGTTGAGCTGGTGCAGAATGTAAAACTTCATCTCACAGAAATCATTTGACAACAGCCGCGGCACCATCTCAACCACTTCAAGAATCAGTCACGTGGTACAAACTGGCAGCGAAGCTCCGGACGTCATCATTTACTTCTGTGATATAGGCAACGCCATTTGGAGCCAAGCGACTGTAATTGGTCCGGGTTCTGTGTTTCTATGGCAACTATTGTTGCCCATCAGGAGTGAGCTTGTTTTAAGTCCACACCCCTTCCATTGAGAATCTGTCAATCACATGTTCAAGGTGGGGGCCAGCATGGACCACATGCTTTTGCTGAGACACCTGATCAATCAGTTTATAACTTGAATAACTTGCTACCAAGAAAAAATGTAGGACTACCAAGAAGATGTGAAAAAAAGGTATCAGAGCAAGAATGGTTATTCTGACCAATAAATTGACTGAGTAACAGCTGTTTATTTCCCTATAGAAATCTATGGGATTTTAGCTAGCAGGTACTTCCTGTTTTGAACACCAGGGAGGAGGGGTCAGTATGTCCAGTTTTATATAGGCTATTTCCAAATTCATTCACTCTTCACTATATAGAGCACTATATAGTGTGTTAGCCATTTTTTAGTGCTGCCCTGTCCAAATCTACAATTCCAAAATCGAGTACCCTAGAATGTCCAAAAGTCAGCTAAAAACCAGTGTGCATCAATACTCATTAGCATTGTGATCAGCATCATCAACTGACTCAGAAAAACACATTGCTTTAGATGATCTTATTGGTAAAAGCTACATATGATAAGATGATAGAAAATCAACTTTTTTTTAAATGGCAGCTTTTCTGTTAATTTTATCTCCATAGCAACCATTTTATGTTTTGGTTGCCAGGGAATAACAAACAGATCAAAATTAAATCGGAAAAAGTAAACTTTTGGATGTCCTCAGGAACTGAAATGTTTTGCTAACTAAGCCCACATTCCTTATAGGTCCATATCGAGTTCGTTCTAACATGTTCAGTTCCATAAATAATAAAAAAAAATTATTAAATCAAAAATTGATGTGGCATATTCTGTAAACTAACCGAAGTGTATAGATGTTTTTTTGAAAAAAGAAAAAAATAATTTGTTCAAAGGCCCGAAGTGCTTCACAGTCACAGACCCATTCACACACTGGTGGTGGCTCCGCTGCCAAACACTGGCGCCAACCTTCCACCAGAGGCAAGGTGGGGTTCAGTGTCTTGGCCAAGGAAACTTCGACACATGGGCAAGCAAGGCGGGAATCAAACTTATCAATCAAACGTACACAATCTTACAATTGGAGGTTTACCGTCCTACCACTGCACCACGGCCGCCTCTAATTGTTTTTGGAGGCCAAAAAACTTAAGATATGTAAGATGGCATGCATGTTATTTTTAGTTCATGCCGGATTGTTAAGATCCATGTAGCAATGATGTGTAGGGAGAGTTGGCTGGGTTTTGAGGTTCTACAGAGATCTGAACTCACACCACTGGATTCAAAGCCCAGAGTGCTAACCACTACACCATAGAACATTTCAATGAAACATGTTTTTGTCTAAGACAAAGATTTATGATTAAATGTTAATCATATGTAAAAAGATTTGTGGGATATTTTGTACACTAACAGTGATGAGCATAGAATTTTTGGCCTGGATTTGGGAGCCCCTGGTTTAGATCCATGTAATGCAACTAAACACACTGTAAGGAGAGTTGATTGGGTTTCAAGGTTCTACTGAATTTTTAACTCAGGCCAATGGATTTAAAGACCAGAGTGCTAACCATTACACCACAGAACCCCAGAACATCGCTCATTATTACAGGTTTTTATAAGAAAACTGTAATGAATTGGAAACTATGCTTACCAAAATTTATGATTAAAATAAATATTATATCAGAAAAATAATGTGGGATATTTTATACGCTAAGGTGCATAGAATAAAAAAAAAAGAATTTCATTGCTAGAAGCCAGAAAAAGGAACAACAAGTTATGTTCGACCATGTCTGTTATTTTTAATTGGTTAGTTTAAAATGCTGGATTGTTTAGACTCATGTAACAGTGATGATTAACCCTTATGCTATCCTATGACCCCATCCTTACATTGACACCAGTCAACCAGTGAAAATCACAAATCATTGAAGAAAAAAGGTTCACCACACTCTCTTGTGGGGTCTAGATGACCCAACTCCCAATGTTAAAGTGCCCAGGATAGAACAAGGGGTAAGGAGAGTTCTGGCGTATACTTATATAGCGCTTTCTTACGAAGGTCCAAAGCGCTTTACAGTCACAGTCCCATTCACCCATGCACACACACATTCACACACTGATGGCGGCTCCGCTGCCAAACACTGACGCCAACCTCCCACCAGAGGCAAGGTGGGGTTCAGTGTCTTGCCCAAGGACACTTCGACACATGGGCGTGCAAGGCGGGTTCTACTGAATTCTGAACTCAGACTACTGGATTCATAAGTCCAGATTGCTTACTATAACACCATAGAACCCTTTGTACACTTACATTTTTACAAAAAATTGTTTTTAACAAAACATGAAATATGTTGACCAAAAGAAGATTTATGAAAAAAATAAACATTATATTACAAATTAATGTGGCATATTTTGTAAACTAACTAAAGTGTATAGATGATTTTTGAAAGCCCAAAAACAATTTTTTTGGTTCAGGCCAAACTGACCATGACAATGTCTGTTGTTTTTAGTCAATCAGTTTGAGAGGCTTGATTGTATACAGTAGATCCATGTAACAATGATGAGTAAGGAGAGTTTCAAGGTTCTACTGAGATATGAACGCAGACTATTTGATTCAGAGTCCAGAGTGCTAACCACTACACCATAGAACCCTATGTATACTCCAGTGGCGGCTACTGGTCTGTCAGAGAGGGGAAGCTCATTTTCAGCCTACATCATAAAATTGTCTATTTATTTAAAAGTAAATTCTACCCTACGTTCCTTTTCAAGAAAAAAGTCTGTGACCCTGTCGTACCAACTATGATTCTTTTCAAGTGACTTGACCATTGTCTTCTCAATGGCCAGCAGAGCTAGGCTGCTTAAACGGCATTGGCCCATTGTGTTTCGGGTATAGGACTTGAGTTGCTTTAACCCTTGTGCTATCCTAGGCACTTTAACATTGGGAGTTGGGTCAACTAGACCCACTAGACAGTGCTCTGAACCTTTTTCCTTCAATGATTTGTGATCTTCACTGGTGTCCATGGATTACATGAAATCTTCCCACCTTTATCCACCATTGTCATGGTAGGAATAACACGTCAATGCAGTGGTAGGGTCATCTGAGATAGCACAAGGGTTAAACAGGAGAAGCTCCTTTCTACACCTGCAGATGATGCCACTAATGAGAACAGTTTGTAAAGCTGGGGCATTGCACTGTCCAACTCCATGTCTTTAAGGAACACCAAGTAATCACAGAGCTTTCCCCTGTACCCTGCAAGTCCTGATCTGAATACAGGACTTGAAGTTCTGACCTCAGTCTTCCTCAATCAAAGTGAAGAATGAACAATCTAAAAAAAAAAAAAATTAAACTCTGTAAAACTGAAACAAGGAATGTGGTCTATAATTGTGTGAAATGTATGATGAAAATCAAGCAATTTGGCCAAACAAATATCAAAGAAATAGGTTGCAGAAGTTTTTATTTAGACTGAACTTGAGAAATCCGCGATGGGACTGGGCGAAAAGCTTCAGTGATTCCTGATAGTACAGAATAGCTGTCAGTCAAAAGGAGATGCAGTCTTTCGACAGACCCTCCAATCATCACGCAGAAGCTCGGAGTCCAGGCCAGCCCACTCCCCATTCACCCCCAGGCGGGACATAATGGCAGCGTTTATCCAATGAGCGTCTAGTTTCGAAGCACTGAAAAAAAATGTTCAAAGCAGCCCCATTGAAGTCAATGAACGCTGGGCTTCCATAGGGAAATGCACTGTGACACTGCAGGAATGTATGAGAAGGAAATCGAGTCAGCCGACCTGCTGTATGTAACTGATTCTGAACGAACTCGTCTTTGAGATGAACATTTTCTAATGCATTTTTAGTCAATAAAATGTTAATACAATACAATACAATAGTACATATTTGACCATTAATTTTGTGACATTATGAGGGAAGCTGAGCTTCCCTTGCAGTCTTAAAGAAATCGCCACTGGTATCCTCACATTTTACAGGTCAAAAATCCCAGTTCAGTTAAATTCAAGTTCCCCAGGAGGACACTAGAGTGCCCCGTTGGGGTGCTTTCCTTTCCCCCTCCAAGAGACACCAAGAAGGCTGAGTACTCTTAACTGCTTTTGCACCAGTAGACCAAAACCACAGTCCTAGACCTACCCCACACGCTAAGGTTAGAGGACGTGACCCATTCATCCACTGGGGCAAACTGCGACACTTAGGAGCTGTGCTGGGGGTAGCAGGAGTAGGCCTACACCAGCCCGCCTCCTCTCAACATGAGCAACTCCAGAATGGCAGTGAGTCCAACCCATCTGGAGGGACTGTGTTTCACTGCCCAGACTGTGGGTGGAGTTGAGCCCAAGCGCAGTCATAGGGGAGGCCAGAATCTCCCTGACATGTGTGATTTGGTCTTGTTACAGATTTTTTATATTCTTTTTATTTGAGTCCACGCCGTTTTTCAGCCCATTCATTTTATGACGTTATCGCTCGCTGTGATGTCATTATCATGGGTGGGGTGTCTTTTAGTATGTCAAAATGTCATTTTTTGCAGGTTGTAGGTGTGTGCAAATTTTGGTCACTTTTTGCGCATTTGGCCAGTGTCAAATTTTCGCTCAAAGACAGAAATCTTTCCAACTGCAAAAACAAAATGGTCCTTGCTGTCAGTGACTGTTGCTGCGGGCCATAATTATTTGACCTGAAATATAACATTTGTGTTTAGTTGCATTTTAATTTTGTTTCCAACTTTGCATTAAAAAAACCTCTGAACTGATTTAATAGGGTGAGATGACTGGGACTCTGAGAAACAGCAGCTTCCTGATGTTTGATCTTCTCGTTTCAGGTCCACAGAGTGTGGGTGGAAAGGACCTTCTTGAAGAGAGAATGTATCCAGATTGTTCCCAGCAAGGACAGCAGCAGGTATTTCTACAGTCAGAAAACAGAGTTCCAACTCAAATTAGGGAGGGAAAGCTTCTTCTCAGAGCAGAGACCTAAAGTCAAAACTCCCTTTACGGGCGGTTATGGGCTGTCTGCGGCCAAAAAAATGATCAAATATCAAACTCATAGACCGCTCAATGAGACTGTAGAGCAAAAATGTTAACTAAGGGTGAAGTAGTAGAGACGTAAACATGGTGTTAAGATTTTTCATTCTCCCACTCACCAAAATCAAGTGGACTGCACTTCGAGCCTGTTATGCCACATTCCCACAGTGTGGACATCCTACGTCACTTATATATATCTCGCGCACACCCCATGCACATGTATTTGCACCTCACACCTTACCGATGACAAGAGTGTGGCGTAAGAGCAGTATATGACAGCATCCCCGTACATCATAAGTGTGTGAAACTTCCATTAGCCTTTTACATACTTCACGATACACCTATCATAGGCACCACAATCATTTGTTCCGTTTTCATGGTGTCTCTTAAGGTATGGAACTAGAAGTGGACTTTTGTTTTGTACCTGCAAGTTATGTTTTGTAACTTGCACACATTTAAAAAATTCAATTTTTAAGCTTCAGGCTAGAGGTTCAAAACACAACCTACAAAACCTTTTTTACCATATTTGGCTTGCTTGAGTCATGTTTCTCCATCCAATCATGGCAAACAGAGGGTAAGGCTATGCACTGCTCTCAACCAAACGTGATTACATTCATACAGTCGGTATAACTCTCACAACTCCTTAAATGTTATGTAATGTTATAGACACTGTGAGGAAACTGGAGATTCTAAACAGGACTGTAAGATAATTAAATTAGGCTGGTTCGTACCCTGTCAGTTTCTTACACACAGAAATGAATGAATAATGACTCAGAGACTAAACTTAGCTTCAGTGAAGATTTACTCCACACAAGAGGCACAAATTTGCACGGAGGGTTACAGACAGATGAACAGAGTTCCTGCATCAAAGTCCAAACAACGTAGCTCAAAGTCTGAACAAAGAAAACAGGAAAATGGGCTTGGTATATAAGCCCTGCATTTGAATATTCAGAAGATCGTCCGATGAATAGTGGTGTGAAAAATCCACCCCCTGGTTGTTGCAGGCAGATGATCGAAGGTCAGAGAGCTTAAAGTGTCAGATCTCTCTGAGGTTATCACAGACATCTGCCAGGACGCATACACCAGCACACGCAAAGATGAAGGGAGGATGCTGAAGGAATGTTACGAGACAATAGTCTTGGTTGTGCAAATGTAATATAATTTTGAGATGATAAAACATAGTGAATCAAGTTTAAACCATCAGTGTAATAAAAGGTAAAAGCTAGTGTAATAAAATGTAAAGGGAGTTTCTAACTATTCTGTTTCTAATAATTCCTAACAGACACTAATATCAATATTTTCAGCCAAGAAAATTATTATCTCTATAAGTGCAGAGCCCTTCTGGGAAAGAAGCCATGTTGTGGTCGGGTTGGGGTCTTTTCTCTTTACTTTCTTTTAAAGTAAATTTTGTAATGATTATGTGTATTTTTATTCTTTGCACTGTTATGTATTGTGATTTTAATGCACTTTCCTGTTTTATGAATTAATTCCTGGATGAATTGTGCTATACAAATAAACTTGCCTTGCCTTGCCAACAGACCACAGCACTAGTTGAATAGTTCTGGCATTCTGCTGTATACACTAAAGGGTCAAAGCTTACTCAGGAAAAAAAACCTGTTCAGCTGTTCAGCCCACTTTTGAAAACAGTTTCAGTGATCGATGCCCCCATAAAATATGTGGTTCAAATGTTCTCCCAAGTATTTGTGGTGGTCCACAACCTCAACGTACACCCCATATGATGGTGCTGGACTTAGTTTGAGTTTTCCTTTCCCTATAATACACAACCATCTTCTGAGTTCAAATGGTGCTGGTTTGCTCTACACCACTCTGCAAAGCTGCCCAAAAGTCACTCCTGTCTGTTTCTGATGCACCCTAAGCATTCAGTTTCAGTGGTGTAGACATCTCCTCTCTTAACACCTTCCTAATAAGGTGTGCCTGCCATGTCTTTGTGGCAGACATATTAGGGAAATTGCCTCTTGTCACCCCAGAACTGTG
>CM074489.1:5035694-5054756 GCA_037389245.1 Oryzias sinensis | reverse complement strand
ATATATATATATATATATATATATATATATATATGCGTCACAAGGAAAATGGAAACAAGATCAGAAACTCGTGCGTTTACTTTGTCTGCTCTTTTTCTACACGCAGAAACTCTTTCTTTTCTTTCTTTTACTGCTGATGCAGCCGTATTACTTTTTTGATGGTCATATAATCTTCATACGCCATCATTAAAATCTCAGATCTCTCTCACTGAAGTATAGCGTTTTCTTTTTTTTCCACCAAGCGTTTCCATGGTGACTCCAGAAATCGGCGATCTATTGAGAATTTCTTTATGTACCTGCTGTGCACGCCCATTAACCAAGGGTTACCAAGTCGAGCGTAATTACGCCAACTCATATCCGGCCTTTTGGAACCGACATACCCAGAGTAAACAAGTTCAGGCGGATTTCAGCCAGAGTTCAGGCTTAAAGTCAGGCTAGTTTAAACATGCTTCCTGGAATACCCCCCTGGTGTCCCACAAGGCTCAGTGCTTGGCCCAATTCTGTTTTGCTATACCATCACCCCCTTGGCCAAATTATAAACAGCTTCAAAGATTTTAATAATATTTTTATGCAGATGATATTCAACTTTACTGTCATTTAATGCAATGGTCCCCAAATCCAGGCCTCGAGGGCCAGTGTCCAACATGTTTTCCAAATAACCTGCCATTGAAGCTCCTTATTGGCTTAACACACCTGATCAAGGTAATCAGCAGCAAATAAGGCAGGTTTCTATAAAACCAGCAATAAAACCAATAGGAAAGAAAGAGAGCGTGTATTCAGACTGGACATATTTGGTTCGCTTAAAGTGAACCAGAGTTGATTTTCCCCAATAATCCAGAATAAATTTTCAGTCTGAGTATACCCAAGCAGAACCTAGTACAAGACCAGGAACCACTCTCAGATCCATCTTTTCAAGGTGGTCTTGGTTGGATCCCAAACATACTGAGCTTTGGTTCGCTCAGAGATTCCTCAGTCTGAACACAATCTGTCCTTAGAGCGGAACATCTGGACCAAAACGGCCACCATAGCTGATGGTCACATGATCTACACACAGTCAGAATTTAGCAACATGATGATGAGCTGCAGACAAATGTAAAAAAATAATTGTCGTGTTATCAAAGAGTAAAAAAGGATCTGACTCATTACTTGTTACGTTTATTTTAACACAGCTAAAAATGCTTTTTACATGTTTTTCTGTGTCTTGTTACACTGCACATGCTGCTGTGACGACATCAAAAAAAGCTACCTTGTAGTTCCTTAACAGAATTCTCTTAAAACAATGCCATAGCACCACAACAATGACACAGCAACTTATGTGATCAGATGAATGCAGACTCATTAAAACAACTTTTACCATGATCCGCATTGGTCTCACTGTTTCCCGACAATCTATATGTCATAAGCACTTACCTTATACCTTCATGGATGTTTTCTTACTAGTTACCACTCTGCAGCATGCTTCCACCAGACCTATAAAGCAAGTATAGTGTTGAGCCTGACTTTGATGCAGGCGTTTAAAATTGGTCAACAAAATACAAAGTTTGAATTGTGAGTTATCCTGAGGACAGCAAAGTGCAGGACTTCCATAATTTCTGTCTTGTTGCTTTGCGCCCTCGTAATTTCTAAACAATGCGTGAAGAGATTTTGATTCAAGTGGTTTTTTGTACTTTTGGTTCGAATCAGGAAAGCCGCTTGATGGCAGTCTGGTCAGGATTCGATCCGGACCAGATTAGGCAGACTGAGTCCCAAACAAATGCTTTTCCCAGTCTGAATACACCCTGAAACTCTAATTATTGCACCTGAACAGAAAATCCCTTTCATTAAACACTGTGGTTTTTCATGCTTCACCTCCCAACCAAAACTCAGAAACCTCTGTTCTCTTTGACCAGTCTACGTCCCTTGACGCGCAAGAAAAGTTGGCTGAAAATAGTTCCTTTCATCTATGATCAACCTCCAAACCTATGTCTATTCGGTCTAATGGACGTCTGTTTTATCACAACCTTTCATTCTAAAACATGCTTAAATTTCCACTGTTTAAACTCAAGTTAAGCACTAATTCTATTTCATCCAGAAAGTGTCAGTCAAAGATGTGAGCTTGGAGATGAGTAGTTTGAGTGTGTGAAGGTTTCAGGCAACAAATGGTGGCCAGCTTTCCTAGTTCATGTTTTTATTGTGTCGTCAACACAAAAATGAATACATTATCCTGGGTGCAGACAGCTGACATGAAAACAATCGGTTTGGAATGATCCGTGAACACAGCACAAGGATGATCTATGGCTTACCGAGGGTGAGACTGAATGTATTTACAAACTCAAATCGACTCACTGGAAGTTTGAAAAATTGGAGCAGGTTTTTTTTTCTCTCTTTATAAATATAAAAAGGGGGAAGGAAGAGAGGCCATTATGGGCCTAATGGGGGGATAAAGTCTCTTTTATCGAGACAGCTTAACACTCAACAGAGTTATACACATCCCATTTTCTGTTATGGCACCAGTTACAACGCACGGCCTGGACACGCTGGTTTCCATCGCAGATGCTTCACCTACAAAAGGTCAAAGCTGGCAAGCACTGAACCAGCGAGCACAATGAAACACACACACACACACACACACACACACACAGACAGACACGCACACACACACACACACACAGACACAACTAAAAATCAGAGATCATGACTGTCACATGAGGTATTGTGAATCAAAGCATTACTGTACATTGTCAATTCGTCCTTGTATTTGGAATAGTTTGGAAAAAAAAATCACATTAGATAATTACAACCAAAAGATCACATAGTCTACACAGAACAAATGGTGACATCAACAACAACTTCCTATTAGAAAATTCAGACCTAGAATGGCAATACATTTATACATGTAAAAAATAGCAGCAAACAACAGAAAAAAAAGCATTGTTTTCATTTCATATCTATTTTTTGTATTTTTATTTTTGTCTTTAAACACAAAGCTCAAATGTATCTTCTATAGCAGCAAAATACAAGGAGTGTTTCTCTCCTACGTTCTATCCTTACTGTAGAATCAGAAACCTACTTTAAAAGGATCCTACACAGCTGGACTCAGACTCCGCCTCATTCCTTATAAAGTGAATGTCCATCTGAGCAGAAATGCCTCCTCTTTATGGGACGAAGCCCCAACCACTCTAAAGCAGTTTCTGATGAGCCTTTCTCCTCTTTCTCCTGTTTCATTTTTGACACTTCAAACTGTTGCCCACTATACTCTCCACCAGTTTTTGAGGCAAGTCCAAGAGAAGCCCCGCCCACACCCTTAAGGTTTGTGCAAAAATCATCTCATATTCTCATCGCTCCCCTTTCTTCAACTTGATCCATTTTTCATAATCCATGAGCAGTATTTGAAATGAGGAGGAGTATGGAGGGATGCTGTCCTGGTGGTTCAGGTCAACTCAAGCTTACGTTTTACAGCATTTCATTGGCAAACATCTGCACAAGTGGGCGGAGCCACAATTGAAAGTTGTAAAAATAAATAGGTTTTACGATATGGAATATAAAGCATTACTTTAGCTATAAAAATAATCCTTTTACCTCCTAAGATTTAGCCTTTGGCTCTACATGCTTGCAGTTGTAGTGAACCTGTGAAAAGCTCAGGGCGGCTCAGCCTGAACTAACACTGCACGAGTGAAACTAGCAGAACAGGAAGGCTGCTATGACGGGCCTTTCCCAGACATAAAAACAAGTCTATCTGCAACACTGGTCAATTCTTTGTCCCATTTGATGAATCTGAACCAGCTGCTCGACCACTGCATCCCCAACCTCGGGTTCCATTGCAAACTCTACCACCACGATTTTTCTTTCAGTTGAGCCAGCATGGCTGACCAAAAGTGCTTCTTTCTTGAAAACAATACATTGGAATGGTATTAGATCTAACTACACAAAAGAAGAAACCATCAGAGTCTGGACAGCTCTGCTCGCATCAGCACTGACTTGATTTGATCAATTGCTGCAAGCGGAAACGGGTCAAAATGGATCATCAAGAAAGACTAGCGTTTGTCCACACCAGCAGCAGACAAAAACACAACTTCACTCACAGACGGGTTTTAAAAACTACCCAAAAGCTTAGAACAAAAGAGGTATAAGGCTAAATAATATAATAAAGTGACTAAACATAAACAAGCATGGGGTAAATGGATGCCTGCACTACAAGACAAACACGGGGACTTAGAAAAAGCCTAATTCATTCTAAACAAAAGAAACTGGTTCAAAACAGCATCTTTGCTTTGATAAATGTTGGGTTTCAGGTGGACAGACTATGAAGGCCTACTCAACACCACACTTTGGGATCCTTAAGTTGTCATCATCAGTCCACAGCAATTTAAAAGATTCCTAGTTTGAGAAGGGGGGATAAGAACCAAAAGAATCAGTTTGTGTGGCTTTGACTCCTGCCCACACGGGTCACCGGTGCGCGTTTCTCACTGGTCCATGTCTAGTGTTCTGGTCTTTGTCCAGGATTGGAGGGGACACTGGCAAGGAATGTGGTGGGAGGTGCGCTGCATGGCAAGAAGGGTGCGCCACCTTGCCTTGGCAGTCGTGGTGGACAAGTGAGTGACATCGGTTGAAGCAGCTGCGCACCAGGCAACCGAGGAAGAGAGGAGGGGAGGCAGTAATCAGGCCACCCCTTCTTTGCTTGCCCATCAGCCCATCTTCTAACAACAGAGTTCTCCCAACAGTGGGATTAGGACATGCTGGTGACCATCTCAAATGTTGATGTCCCGCACGTCTGTTGGCGTGCAGGACAGGTCCACCTCTTCATCCACACGCTTGGCTTCCGTCACGCTGCCATGCTGCTGCGCCTGCCGCAGGCTGGACTCCAGCAGAGACTCAATCTGCTCCTGACAGGACCGCAAACAGTCCTGCAAACAAACAACTGGTCAGAAAAAACTGTGCCGCCACTGCGCAACAGCAAAGACACGAGCCTCCTTCAAGGTTAGAGGTTAGACAGTGCGAGGGGTTTCCCATACCGGGTCACTACGGATGACCTGAGACAGGAAGTTAGTCAGGTTCTGAGAGGACAAGGAGGCATCTTGGCTTTTCAAGTAGAGTCCTTGAACAGCTGCCACCACACTGCCGGCTGCCACCATTGATGGAGGACTGGCTATAAAGTTCACATCTGTAGAGGCAGAAGAACGTTCACATTTGTTTCGGGTATCTGCAAGCCGTTTTCCGTCACATCATACGTTTGCACGTTTGTTTCTGTTCTCTCAGCATCACCATCCTATGCTGTGGGTTTGAATACCTGAGACCTGACCGGAACAGCAAGTTAACCATGACACAAAAACTGCTGACCACTACAGGAAGGAGGAGTTCCTCCAGTTGGATCAATTCAATTTGGTTTGCAGCCACATTGTTTGTCAGGACTCTCAATGGAAGCCGTCCATCCGTTCTACCATTTATCAGGACTTGGGTAATGGTTTGGAATATTTTTGGAATATTGTATTACTTATGAGACAGACTTATATAGAGAGGTCAAAGTTTCTTAAGTTACAATAATAATAAACAGAAAACGACCATGCCTGATTGCCTTTAGAAACTTTTGAAAAAGCCCAGACCCCCTCCCCCATCAGAATGTTTGCCTGATGAACTCTGGCTGCACTAAACTCAGGCTCCATCCCAACCTGTCCACCATGAGGAGTTGTTAAAGCGCGGAAACTGTGAATGAAATGCGACCGATGTGTTTGTGTGACGTCAGGATTGACTGACTGGGGCTTGCTGACCAAAAGATGACTTCCTAAATAGCTCACCGGTACTTCCCACCGCTGTTTGACGGCATGGTGGTTACAGAGGTGGTTTGTAACTATTTGGGCTAATTCAATCTTAACCAGTTAAATATCAATAAATGTGATTGGTGTATTAATAAACTGCAACAACCCAGAAACCGATAGACTTGTAACAAAGAGCTAGTACCTGTAGCGCAGAGAGCCACAAAGGTCTGGGCGTGTTTCCTGAGGATCTGCTTTGTCGATGCGTGGATTGTCAGCTTGGACAGGAAGTGCTCGATGAAGTCATGAGGTGTGACAGAAGCCAGATCCCATTTCAGCTTGCTGAGAACCAGCAGCTCCATTTGCTGTGGAAGGACCAGAGAAGACGCAATGCTAAACAAACGAACATTTGTTTTTCTTGTATGTTATCTTCCATCAAACGCCATCAATGATAGTTTCTAAATTGACGGGGCTGACCCAGCAGTCAATATAGAATCCTTCTTATGCAAAAATAAGCTGTAATGTTCTACCTAAACAAAGTGAATGACAGAACAAGACATTTTCTTTTTTCTAGCAGTCATCTTTCTACTGTCTGCACATCTGTCTGACGGCCACTAGGTGTCACTGCAAATTAGCAGACGCCATTGATGAAATCAGAGGCCTTCCAGTCTCCATGGGAAAGTGCAGCCAGGCAGTCATTCAAACGCTGCAGCACACTTCCATGTGCATTTCAACCACAATGTACATCAGTAGCATGACTGCATGCTTGACATGTTGCAGCCTCAGCGCACCAGCAACCCGGACCGAGCCCTGCCTCCTGCCAACGCGGCCTTCAGGCATTCTGGTCATGTTCTCCCATTGTTACGCAACATCATGTCTGCAAGAACTTAATTACCAGCAGTTCTCCAGGTTGGACCGAGTTGTCTGTGTAGATACAGAGTTTCTCTGCAGTCAACGGTACCGTCTCCTTCATCTTAGATGCCAGAAACATGCATGTAGCTCCAAGCAGCTGGAGTCTGCTTTTCCTGGTGGGCTCCACTGATAAAAATCTGTCCAAATAGTTCATTGCCAACGGAAAAACCTCCTCCTCGCATTTCTGTTCCTCACAGACCTAAAAGAAAAAGAAAATAAAGAATTTTAGAGGCCGCCGCTGGCATGGGGACATTTCTTTCTGTTCAAATGCAACAATGATTTCACTTTCTGTAAGCAGCAGTCTGTCTTCCATCCTGCACATTATCATCCTCTCCAACTAACTTAGAAAAACCAAAGCATCTTTCATTTTTCAGCTTTAAAAATACGTGGGAAAAAATTGTTGAAACCTACAGACCCAACTCTCCAGAAAAGGCTGGAAAAGCAGGTGAAAGCTGCAGCGGGAATGAGTTTACAGTCAGTTCTGACGGAGACACAAAGGTGGCGTCCACGCAACTTTCACTCCAATTTCAACTTCGTCATCTTTTCAAAAAACACTTTAAAATATTTAGAAAAATCGCAGGCTGCTTATCTTAGCAGATAAATGAAGCTGAGGGCGAGCCTGGTCGGATGATAATGTCATTTGTCCTGTTTGGAGAACAAATTCGTTTTTATTTTTATTTTTTAGGCGAAGATTCTTCACGTGCTGCAGCCGCTGCCCGCACAGCCCGATGCCACATTTCAAAAATTAATTAAAAATATTTAACCTTAAGATTTTTGAACAGAAAGTTGATGTAAATATTTGAAATGCTTCCGAGTATCAGATCCGACGGAACCGGTCCGTCTGCGCTTTGGATTTTCGAAGGAATCTGCGTTTTTTGGCGTGAAGTTCGTGGCCGTGGCTGCGCCTCCGGAGGCCGAACAAACTCCAGCTTTCGATCCCGCTTCAAACTTTATTCTCTTCTCATGTCAAAGTCCGCGCTTTACCAGCCCGTTCCCCGTTATTTCTGCTAAAATGACATCATTCAAATCAGATCCCGAAGCTCCGCAAACACCGCAACAAAGATGGCGCGTAATCAGAAACTGGCACGCACCGGGCTGCATACGTGTACACCGGGAACGTTTCGCTGAAAACGTCCCGTTGGACCGAAACATCAGCTGAAATGGAAAAGAGCCGACGGGGAATGATCTCGGCGGATGATCAGAGGCGCGCGGCCGAAGCCGAAGGGAGGCCAACCCTCACGCGAGCAGCCAGCCGCGTGAAGAAAGCGGCGTGAGCGAGGCGCTCCAAACTTTGGCGTGACCTGCGGTTCCGGTCAGAACAGCTGGCAGCTGAGACGCACAGAGCTGATACCTCTAACATCCAGGTGGCCAGAATCTTCCTCATGTTGGGAGCGATGTCCTTCTGAACACACTTGAAGTAGTTGGGCGCCGGCAGGTAGTTTTCCTCCGCCTTCAGCATGGTCCGCAGGACGCGCTCGTTCAGCAGGTTGACGTCCTGGTGGGCTCTCCGGATGGAGTCCACCTCGCAGCACAGCAGCTGCTCCTCCATGGTAGCAGGACGAGAGCGGAGTCCGCCGGCGGTCCGGGCCGTGTTCCCGCGGGCAGGAGGCTGCACACACCAACTTTCAGCGCCCTTTCTTCTCGCGTGGCTTCTGCTGCCGCGTGCTGCTGCCCCTTCGGTCGCGCGAGCCCTCTGAGGGCCAGACCTCTCTGCTCCCGAAGACAAAACCCCCGATCCGTGCGCGCGTGGCGTGCGCGACCACGAGCACGCGCGCACACAAAGTTGATCTGCAGAGCGCACAGTGGAGAGGTGGTGAGAAACGGTGGATGCGCGCGGTGACGTCAGCGGTTGTTAGGGCGGGGGGTATCAAAGACACATGCAGTCTGCTGGGGAGCGCGCGGAAGGGATTGTTTTATGTCCATATGTATGTGCGGGGGGAGGGCTCTGGTGCAGAGGTGGGAGGTCCGGCCCACCGGCGAAAGCTTCCATCCTGTGGTCGGTAGGGGGCGGTGGCGATCCTACACCCCCTCACCCCCACCCCACCATATGTCTTCCTGGGATTGAATGAAACCGGCACCATGAGGTTTCCACGAAAGGACAGGGACACGCCGTTTGCTCCATTCAGGAGATCCCACCAACCTTTGTGGCTGAAAGCAAACAGGGTTCGAATCCAAGCAGTCAGAGAGGAACCAGGTTCGGGGCGCGTGCACACTGCATCCCCACTTCAGACACATGAAACAGATTCCGGTCATTTCAACCAGATCAGCATCTTCTTCTAACTTCTGGAAGTTGCGAAGCTCAGTTTGGATGAAAACGTGACAGGAGCTGATTTTACCTCAAAAGATTCCTGTGAGACGTTCAGACACAGACAGGAGGAGACTAGAGTCGCACCAATGGGAGGAATTGCTGTTACTAGGCAGATGTTGGTGTAACTTTCATGTGGGGAAAAGTTCATTGCTCTGAAAAAGTTGACCCTGATAACCCTCACAAAGTCCTTTCACACAAACGTCCAAGTCAACATTGCAGTTTTGTGTTTGTGGACAACTTCCTGATGCAGAGTTCACTTTGGTAAAACAAAAAAGAAGAAGCTCTGTTTTCTCTTCAGTCTTATAAGTTGTAAATCAGGTAGAAAAAGGCTCTTTCTGTCCTTTATTATACATTTAGGCACTTTAACGAAAATGTAAAAAGTACAAACAGAGCACTTTTTAATCCAGTTTCAATATGAATCAGAGCTTTTTGCATTCCTGAAATTCCACTTTGGGCCGTTTGGTTGACTACCGTAAAGACTGAAGAGGGGGTCCATGTGCTGAAAGAGCTTAAAGTCACATCTACACATTCCCAGTCTCCTGCTTTTTAAGGACTAAACATCTGAAGTGAAAGTTGCTGTGTGACAAAAAACAATCCTCATTTACCTGTGCAGGAATAAAGAGCAGATCCCACAAACTCCCAGGATATACTGAGAAATCCTCTCAACGTTTATGTCTGTTCCTTCGTTTTTAAATATTCTAAGAGTTGTCTACTTTTTGAGTGTCCGGGTTTTGATGTTCATGCATTGTTGGTCTGAAAGCGGAATCTTACCTCTGCGTAAGTTCTGATGGAATAAGGTGATGAACGTGAGCAACAGAATTGTCTGATTCAAAACATTTATTTTTAATAATTTAATGGAAAGGCTTTTTTGTGTGACCCCATTTCACAAACAAAATCCCCTTAATATCCAATTCAAATACAACTTTATATCTTTTAAATGTGCCCTTTATTGTTACTTTTAAGACATTTTCTAAACTTTATCTGTTGCTTTTGTGTTATTTCGTAACTAGTTATGAACCGTTAACACTGCTTTCAATAGCAAAAAGCATTGCTCCCTCTTTTCCCCTCATTTCCTTCACACAAACATTTCTCATTTGAGTCCTTTCAGCCCCCTCTCATGTAAAGAAAGACAGGGGCTTACTGTGGGAGACAAAGGGAGCTGGAGCATGTGACTTTTGGCATGAGCCTCTTCTATCTGCTTTATGGTAACGGCACAGACGTTTAAAGGGACAGTGGGGAGTTGGCCTAAAACCAACTGGCAGAATGCTTCCTACCCCACAGGAACACACAGGAACACATTTTGTGAGGCAGCAGTATAAAAACATAAAGGACTTTGCAATTCCCAATAGTGTTTACTTATAGAGCCAACAACTGCTGAGGCAAAATTGATCATTTGCTAATTTTTAGCAATAAAAGTGTTACTGATGTAAAAAAAGTGTTGCTTTTTCGATATATTAATATTAAAGAATAAATAGAAATGTAAGGGGATGTGATCAGAAAACAAACGTGTTTTACAATGTCAGTTTTTTATAAACTTCCAGTGCAACCAACTGATCTCTAATGGTGTGATGTGTGTTTTTGTACTTTAGCATGTCGAGTATTTTATGAAGTAGATCTCCTTCATAACATCTAAACATCAGAATCTGAGGTGGTGAATCAAAACTATACAAATATGTAACCATTCACAATTTGCTGTTAAAAGCTGCTCTGTGTTTTAGGATTTCATCTGGTTAACAGCTGGGGTTAACCAACAAAGACAGAGGCAGTGTAATTCCCACTTTGTGGTTTTCCTTTATGTTACGAACCTCTCAGTGTGCTTTTATGCCGTGCATTACCAGATCTGACTAACAAGTCTGAACACATGTGAATCCTGCACAGTTAAAAGATAACTTAATACCATAAACTGTTTACAGGAACTGGACTGAGTGGATTTAATGTTGCATAGAAAATGCCTTACCTAATTCAATCACCAGTTTTCTCCAAGACGGACTTTGCTATGTTGGAGCCAGACAACAGTGATTGGTCCGAGTTGTTCTGATGTTACGTATCTATGGCAACTACTGTCGCCAATCATGAGTGTGCTTGTTCAAAGTCCACACCCATCGAAAGAGGGCTCAGGAGAATTTGAACGCTTGTTCAAGGTGGGGGCCAGCAGGCTCCACATGCTTTTACTGAGGCATCTTATTGATCAGTTTATAAATAACTAACTTGCCATGAAGACAAAATGTTATGAAAAACAAAGTGGACCATCAAGAACGTGTTTTTAAAAGGTATCAGAGCAAGAATGGTAATTCTGATCAATAGAATGACTGAGTAACAGCTGTTCATTTCTCTATAGAGGTTTATGGGATTTTGGCTTCTTGGAGCCTGCAGGTACTTCCTGTTTGGAATGCCAGGGGGGAGGGACCACTTTGTCCGGCACTTTATATACAGTCAATGCTTAATACTCTGCCTGATCACAATGTCTAGCCAAGATGAGCAGGATTCATACATTTGCACTGCAGTTTTCTAAGTGCCAAACCACCAACTTGAAGTTGACAAAACAGCAATTAGTTAACAGCAATTTGAAGTAAACAAAATATTTATCAACCAAAACACCATATTGGTTTGCATGATATACCTTTGAGTTGCTTGGGTGAAGTCTTATCTCTGGTGTAGACTTTAATGACAGAAAACAATAGTATTTCATTGTACCGTGGTCCCTCAGTTCACCTTTCAAAATCTTGCTGCGAGTGTCTTACTGCCACTTCTAAATCACCTGCAGACCCTTACTAACAACTACAGTGTGGCGTAATGTACTGCATTACAACATCAACCAGATGCAATAACTGCTTACTCTATCCTCACAAATACTTCATGATAATGGTACATTCCATTTTCATAACATCCCTCAAGGTGGCCACATGAGTCTCAAGGGAACTGCAAGACAGTCTTTATAAAATGAGGAGTGTCGGGTCCGGACAAGCCAAAAACCAGCGCCATGTGACTAAGGCACAAGCCATGTAAAGTCTACGGTCCTTTAGCAAAATGAAAATGCTTAGAAGATGTCATTTTGAAAAACTAATGTTGGATTGAATTATGGATGAGGTCATTCTAAGACTTAATGAAAAAATGCCAAAGCTGCTTGCAAGCATGCTTTGATTGCTTGTTGAGTTAAACTAGATCAGGTTCTGGTGGTGAGAAGCAAGACAACTGTTGCATTACTTTTTAGCAAGCCCTTGTCTTATGTCATAAGCTAAAGTGAAGAACTCCTAAAAGTCTCCACCACCATCTCATCAAAACCTTTTATTGTTGACATTGTGCAATTATATTTTGGCATTCAATTTGACTACCCTGCCATTTAAACTTTGTGACCAAACACAAGTTCTTAGCTGTTTCAAGACCAACAAAGTAAAGATTAGTTGCAAGAACTTCATTTTGGGGGGTGGGGGTGGGGGGTCTCCATTGCAGGAGCCATTGTTCCAGCTGATGTTAGTGCACACAAAACGATGCTGGGCTTTTCCAAAATGTGCCTTTATTTAAGGCAGACTTTTAGTAGTTGTCAACCACGACTTTGTTTTTTAAACACTGTGGTCTCCCAGTCTGCTTATACTTTAAGAGAAAAGTTAGTACATTGGTTTGCGTCACTATTAGATTCATGTTTGTCGTTTGATTGTATATCTTTCAGAAGAAATGCTTTCATGGACTTTAAGAGTTTCTTTTTAGGTTAGTTAAGTTCTGAAACACCATCTCAGTGCGATGTAGACATATCTTTGAGCAAACATCCTTTTAATACCTGCAAACACAATGGTTGGCCAATACATTTGTTTGTGTGTGAATTATCTTAATGACTCGTCCTATTATCCACCTGTGCACATTTCCCTTTGTTGTTTATTTGCTGGGAAATCTCCTGGAACATAATAGTCAGTTTTACAAACTATAACTAAAAGGAGGCTGTGTGTGTCTGCAGGAGTGTTGAAGTGGTGACATTTGTCTTCACCCACATTCTACATCCAGCTTTGAAGTCCTAGTGCCTCTTCATATTCTAAATATGACCTCCAACAGCACATGCAGTGTGTGAGGGCTTCCTTCACTCACTGAAAGGGAGAAGGCAGAGAAGAAGGGGCTTTCCCCTGTGAATGAAGCTCCTTTCTCAGCTGAGGGCAGGTCCACAATGACCTCGCAAAGATGGATAGGGAGATTGTCCTGTGAAGTGATCCACGAACAGTGATAGGTGGGGGTCGATTTGTGTGCGTGTGTGTGTGTGTGTCCTGCACAAAAAGTGACCTAACAGCACCTCTGTTCTGGCAAGATGGGTGGGTGCTCAGAGGCCATGTAGGGCCAAGGGCAAGGATAAGAGGGAAAACAACCCCAACACAATGGGTCAGTAGGAGTTTGAGAAAAGGGAGTCGGGGGTGGCTGGAATGCATGAATCCCATATCTCAAACACACATACACTCAACCCAAATCTACAGGGTGCTCCTTTGACAACTATGTGTGAATGAGTCTCATGTCAGCTACTAACCAGGCTACAACTGCTGCACATTTGCATGTAGGTATGTTGCATCCGATAAGACCTCTTAGAGGTACAATGGCAATTTCTACACCAAAAATTAATACTTTTTAACAATCCCTAATTACAACAATTTCTCATCTCAACGTCACATTGTGCCATGGTGGTAGGCAGCTATGGGATCTACTGTGTTTCATTCACGTCATATGCTCCTTTGATGGAAGAGAAGAACTGGTTAAAAAGCATGAAGGTTACTTTTAAGCTAATGCCTTTATACATAAAACATGTCATTTTAAATCGCTTAACTAAACCTGTTTTCTTGGCCACAAATATTGGATAACTGAAAGTAACCTTCCCCTACTCCTACAGCTTCTCCCTATCCTTACATTCATTATAGTGTCTTCAAATCTGGACATTGCTGCCACTCAATGACGCCACCAATATTCGCCAGGTCATCCAAATTAGCACATAGCTGCCAGCGCTTGGTAAACACACAACAAAATTGGTTTTAGAATTGAAAAAAGTCATGCAAAAACAAAAAGTCAATACTTACATTTAAATGTAAACCTCTGCTTCAGAGCACACCTAAGAGAAGAAATGTGTTTTTCCTCCGCACTACAGTGCAACGCAGATCACCCTACCGGGCCTAAGTTGCTACGGCTCCTCAAAAACCACGTTTACACTCCATTACACCTTCAAAATGCCCCTTCAGTTAGAGCAATAGAGAGGAGCCAGAGGGGTAGGTAAGCAATCAGGATTCAGCCTTCCTTTTCCTTCATGGTGGAGGTCAGAGAGAAGATCAGACTGTCTTAACAAACTGGATTTATTTAAAAAGTCTAGGTTTGTAATGATTCATTATTACATTTGAATTCACATCGTAATTTGTGGTTTACGATACGAATTATAGTTAATATTTGTAGTCAGTAATTTTAAACGATCCAATTCACTGACCTAAGATGGATCTAGGACATCTTTTGCTTAAACTTCAACCAGTGTGACTCAGAGGTAAATACCTGGTACTGAACGGTGAAGGTGACATTTTCCAGATTCCGTGTGCTTCATTCAAGATAATCAAGTGTAAATTAAACATGTGTACAAACAAATAAGTAAACTTTCAGGGCAAGAGAGAAAACACCCAACATATGGGTGTCTCGCTGAAGAGACACCCATAATGTCAATTAAGACCAGTCCCTTTCAGACGCTTAAGGTCTGCTTTGCATCATTTAGTAATATTTTACTAATCAACTGAAATATATACCCTAAAACAAGATTATGCATTAAGGGGTAAAAGAAATAATCAATTAATCAATGAATCAACTTCTATTCCTACCTTCACACCAGATCGATCTATCTAAGGCAGGATGAAATCGAATCTAATAGAATTGACCTAAACCATCAAAAAAATAATTTCTAAAGTGAGATAAATCGATAATTAATATAGGAAAATACCATTTAGATGAGAAACGTTAGGTCTATTTTACCATAACATAAAAACTACCAAGTGCATCACAGCAGACAACACACATGGGATGTCAGCAAAAACTGATCAACCATGATTCCAGTCCAATGTGTGGAAAGACTTTGAATGTAGCAAACACATGTGACCACACAGTGTGCTAGAATGTTCGAATGCCTTTGGATTCTTTGGATGTGGAAAAACAAAAGTAGGCTGAACTTTAGGAAACTAAAATGCAAATGGATCAGTATAAACTGAATTAGATCAGTTTATACATAATATTGTAATTAAATACTTCACTTTTTGTTTTGTTTTTACATCTTTTTATGTTACTAAAGCTACTGTGCCAGAACAATTTCACCCAGGCTAATGACATGAGATTTTCTTAAAAACTGTTGGGGATGTAGAGAAGTTGTGGCATGACTCGCTGCTGACTTAACCCTTGTGCTATCCTAGGCCCTTTAACATTGGGAGTTGGGTCATCTAGACCCACTAGATCAGGGGTCGGCAACCCATGGCTCCGGAGCCACATGTGGCTCTTTCATCCTTCTGTTGTGGCTCCCTGTGACTTTGGAAAATGAGTATTTTATAATAATTACATTTTTTTTTAGTTTGTTCATTTTTCATGGCATTTCAAAGGCGCTGCTGGCTCCGTACGAAGTGCGAGCCACGTAAAAAACAGCTACGTAATGAATTGTATTTATCGGGCGAGACCTGCAGAGCTCATAGCAGGAGGAGACACGCGGGGCGGCTTCAATAAACACTCCGATCTTCTAACGGGAACTTGATGTACCACGGGGCAGAGACCAACTCGCTGATGACAGACTAAGAGTTTGCGCAAGCGTTGCCAGATAGAGCCACAGTTTTCCAGCCGAAAAGTCATCTGAAAACCGCCAGACCCAGCCAAAAACCGCCCAACACAGCTTTTGTTGATGTTTTTCGTACTGGACTGATAAAATAAAAGATTTTTCTAAATAAAAGATAGTTCTGACCAATAATAAAATGTGTACACTATTGAATATTTCTTCAGCAGGCCGCCTTCTTCCATTCATTTGCTTAACCCGCTCTTTCACCGCCATAACCTTCGTCCAGCTCTTTCATCCTTGTGCTGCACTGGAGCGACCCGACTATCGGTGTCATCCTGCTATGACCATATTTTGCTCTCTGTGTGTATAATACACTGGGAGCGCGGGGGAAACAACTCTCAGCTGCAGAGGATGTAAACAGGTGAACAGGTAGAGAGGAAAAGCAGGTAAACAGGCGGAGGAGGGGCTTTGGCTTCAAACTCTGTCAGAGATGCAAACACAGGACGCAGCTTACCCTGCGGGAGTTGAAGCAGAGACTCTCTCCGGGATGATTTTATGAATCATGGAAACACGATTACCAAGTAGAACTTTTCAAAATAGTAAACCTGATCTCTCCACATTCTCAGTGTCTACCATGCATTGACAAACACACAAACACATCGCTCCATGCAGCGATCAGACCAGAACCAGTAGCTCCTCCCACATGCGGCCGCGGTATCATCCTTTAAAGAACATAATGTGCATTTGCAGCAACGTATGCTTCAGACGATGTCCGATTGGCCAATCTACATGTCAATCAAGTCCCGTACTTCTCAGTGTGGATTTTGATTGGCTGGTAGATTTTTAAGAAGTACTTTTTTTTATCTTTTCTGGCCCGCGATCTACGCTCATGTCATTGAAGATTGACGTCATGAGCACCTTTGAATAATATATACATGCATAATATATATAGTGATGTCAAAACGGGTTGTGGCTCCGGGTGCTTTCTTTTTTATTAGGGGCGGTCCCAAATGGCTCTTTGAGTAAAAAAGGTTGCCGACCCCTGCACTAGACAGTGCGCTGAACCTTTTTTCTTCAATGATTTCTGATCTTCACTGGTGTCCATGGATTACATGAAATCTTTCCACCTTTATCCACCTTTGTCATGGTTGGGAGAACACGTCAATGTAAGGGTGGGGTCATCTAAGATAGCACAAGGGTTAAGGTGTTAACATCACCACTACCTACTGCACTAGTGCAAGTCTTAGTGGCGCTCTGGTGTAGAAAAGAGATGTTGATTAGAGCTAGGAACTGAGGGTAAACAATTTCTTATGGCGTCATTGGCATGGAACGGTACATATAATGGTTGCTATGAGTTGGTCCCTCGATGTGTGATCCTGCTCCCTAGTACTGCTGGGAAATACACCATTTGCATATCTATACTCTGTTTCAAGGTACTACTAGGAAGATGAAAGGAGTCCTGTGTTAAAATATGAACCAGAAATTGGACTGTTCACCTTGCAGCGAATGATTTCTGACCTTTGCTCAGGTACAGAGTGAATCAGTCTGCTAACTGTCTCTAGAAAATGTCACACAGACACATTTTTTTGTCTTCATTGCTGTGTCTGCTCTGTTTTATCAGGAGGTTCCTTCAGCTGAAGAAATCAGTGCTTCGTGTTGAATCAGTCCATTGTATTTGCACAACTTTGCATAGATTTTGCATAAGCAGGAATGAAACTACTTTAAAAGTCTTTACAGAATCCCCCTCAGCACTTGATTTGAATAGCATGGAAAGTCCTTGTAAGTCTAAGTTCATTCACAAAATGAACCTCCTGAGTTGGGGAAGACCCAGTAGTAAATTCAACTAATCATCTACAGCAGAGGTGAAGGCATGTTGATCTACATGTTAGCTTCATACCTGAGGATTCTGTATTTTGCCAAGAGTGTGTGTAAACGCTGCAGGACAACATTTACAGGCACAAAGGATTTTTTTGTGTCATTTCAAAGTAAAAGAAACATCAAAATGTTTGAGAATTTATTTAGTTTATAGAAGATTTAAAGAGGTTATCAATCTGACTCTAGCCAGACTTTACAGATCTAAAAATTGTACTTTGACGATGTTTTCAAAAACTAAAATCTTTTAAACTCTCCAAAAGCATCACAATCAAGGTAAACATGAATTTTTGACAGTGATTTAGGATTTTTTTAGGACTCAAACTGGCACAAATCCTCTGATCATCCACTGAGCTTCCCTGTTGCTCTGCTCTTCTTGTCAGCTTTCTTCTTATCTGGTAATTGGATTGCCCTGAACCTGGCAGAATCACAGCTCTAGCTGTTTGTTGCAGCTGTTTGTATCGTGAAATGGCCTAATGTTGTGCAGCTGTTTTTTCATTGTGACCTGTTTTTGGATTTCAGGTATACAGGCTGATTGTCTGTAAATTCGACCTAAGGTTGCTTGTCCTGAGTGTGGACTGCTTTTTTGTCAACAATCCATAGTATTTATGTGGAAAACTATTCAGTGGAGGGACATCTGCAAGACTAAAGAATTGGAGAAAAGAAGTTCAGGACAACTATTACATAGTGGAAGTTGTACCATAAACCCCAGTTTTTGCCAGAAAAAGTGCAGTGCTTCATCCTCTGCTCACGCCATTTCACATCTGTGGCAGAGCAGAGTTGTCATGAATAGGAAAACCTCGGAATGGGTAAAGGTAACATGTGGAGTACTCTGCTAACACCTTTGCTATAGTTAATGTTTGTTGATGACCTCCCAGAGGTTGTGACATCATCTGAATGTGTCATGTATCATGACAATGTCAAGTTATACTGAACTATCACCTCATCATCTGACTGTACAGCTCTTCAAAACGACCATAACAACCTCAGCAAATGGGTTTCAAACTGGCTTTTAAAACTTAACCTACAAAAATGACCCACGAAATGTACAATTACTCTCACAAAGGTTCCTATATGCCAGACATGTGACCCACAGTAGGTCACCAGCTACCTTATACAACACTGCAAAGGTAATCAAAAAAACAAAGCGACTCATTATAAACACATCAATCCAAATTAGTCCACAGCTGAAAGCCAAGGTAGGCAAAACATCAGCCTGGATGCAGCGTTCTTATAATTAAATACAAATAAACATTCTAGTAACATTTAGACAGAAGTCATCTTTACCTTCTGCTGTTCATCAAAAAAGACACTAACAGAACCAGGACTTGTGCTTTTCTAATAGATTTTTGGCAAATGTTTAAACAAAATAGAGAGCAATATAGCAAGTATAAAAATTGAAATAAGCCATACAAATATAGCAGAAACCTCAGCCATTCCTACCTCCTAAAGTCTCAATCTCATGCCAGTGTCTAACCACACTTGGT
>CM074489.1:5019413-5035194 GCA_037389245.1 Oryzias sinensis | reverse complement strand
TTACGTCCTCCAAATCCTCAACGTGTCTGTTAGACCCAATTCCCACTAGACTTTTTAAAGAAACTTTTCCCCTAATCAATGATCCCATATTAACAATGATAAATGCCTCTCTGGAAACGGGTTACGTGCCACAGTCTTTTAAATATGCAGTTGTTAAACCTCTTCTGGAAAAGCCCAGTTTGGATCCTAGCATCTTGGCCAACTATAGACCGATATCAAACCTGCCCTTTATTTCTAAAATCCTAGAAAGAGTTGTAGTTAAGCAGCTTTACTGCCACCTATAGGACAACAGCCACTTTGAAGACTTTCAGTTGGGGTTTAGACCCCACCACAGTACGGAAACTGCACTAGTTAGAGTCTCTAATGACTTGTTCTTGGCCTCAGAAAAGGGACTACTTTCTATTCTGGTCCTGTTGGACCTCAGTGCAGCCTTTGACACTATCGACCACGGTATTTTACTCCATAGACTAGAGCAGGACATAGGGATCAGAGGATCTGCTCTCCAGTGGTTTAAATGCTATCTGTCCGATAGGTATCAGTTCGTTAATGTAAATGGACATTCCTCTCAGTGCACTCGAGTCAACTATGGAGTCCCACAGGGCTCAGTCTTGGGACCGATCCTGTTTACGCTTTATATGCTACCCCTAGGAAACATAATCAGGAAACACAGCATTAATTTTCATTGTTATGCCGACGATACGCAGTTGTTTTTATCCATGAAGCCTGACCAGAATGACCAGATAGAGAAACTGAACGCTTGCATCAGTGACATCAAGACCTGGATGACAATTAATTACCTCCTCTTGAACCCAGAAAAAACTGAGGTCATTATACTTGGACCTAAAAACCTCAGAGATGCTCTGTCTGCTCAGATAGTCTCCCTGGATGGCATAAGTATAGCCCCCAATTCCACAGTTAGAAACCTTGGGGTTTTATTTGACCAGGATTTATCATTTAAGGCTCACATATCTCAGGCGTGTAGAACTGCCTTTTTCCATCTGCGGAATATTGCTAAGATCAGAAATATACTTTCTAAGAGTGATGCTGAAAAACTCATTCATGCATTTGTTACGTCGAGGCTGGATTACTGTAACTCCTTGTTAGCAGCGTGTCCTAGGAGTTCCTTAAGAAGTCTCCAGCTTGTTCAGAACGCAGCAGCTAGATTGTTAGCAGGAACTAGCAGAAGAGATCACATCACTCCTGTGTTAGTTTCGCTCCATTGGCTCCCAGTTGATTCCAGAATCAAGTTCAAGATCCTCCTGTTAACCTATAAGGCCTTACATGGAATGGCCCCGTCCTATATTAAGGACCTCATAGTCCCTTACCATCCAATGAGAACACTTCGCTCGCAAAATGCAGGACTGCTTGTGGTTCCTAGAATTAGTAAAAGTACGGTTGGAGGTAGAGCGTTTAGCCACCAAACCCCTGTCTTATGGAATAACCTCCCAGCTCATGTAAAAGAGGCCGACTCAGTTTCTACATTTAAAGTTAGACTGAAAACATTCCTCTTTGGACAGGCTTATTGGCAGACTAGTTAGTATTCAGAGATTATTTAACTTAATGTTAATGTGTTTAAATTAAACTTAACTATTTCTTTTAAAAGGCTGCTAGAAGTTGAAGCTGGGGTAACTATGGTGCACTGGGGTTCTGTCTTCTTTTCTTTTCTACTTCTACCCTTCCTCTCCTCCATTCCTGATCATAATTTATCATTTAGTTCTCCATGCCTCTGTTTGGAACAGTGCGATTCATGTATTGTCCCTCTTTTCCTCTCCCCTCTTGGGGAGTGGGAGTGCTTCCAGACTCCAATTGGCTCATCCGTGCTCCAGTTCCTGACCGTCTACCTCGCCTTTGCTCCACTCCTACACCTGGCTGTGGTTCCTGTCTCTGGCTCGTCCCTGCTCTGTACCTGACCGAGTACCTCGTCTCTGCTCCTGCTCCTGGCTGTGGTTCCTGTCTCCAGCTTGACTCGCGCCTTTGACTGTCCCCACAACCACGACTGGATGAAGCTCGTCTGCTGGACTTTATATATGTAGTTGTAGATTTAGATAAGTTAATTATTCTCTAAGAGTTCTGGTACATCGCCTGTCCGTCCTGGGGGAGGATCCCTCCTTCATGTGGGCACCCCTGAGGTTTCTTCGTTTTTTCCGGAATCCGGTTTTTTGGGAGTTTTTCCTTACCGCGAAGGGGGGTCTAAGGGCAGGGATGCCAGTATAGCTTAGTCAGTTTGTTAGTTCATTTTTGTATTTTCCTATTGAACTCTTTGTATTCATGATCCTTTTGAGTTCATGTTTTACTTCGAAGCCCATCGAGACGACTGTTGTTGTGATTTTGGGCTATACAAATAAAATTGAAATTGAAATTGAAATAAAGAACCATATCAACTGGATTAGTAACAGGGTGGCATGTTTAGGTTTAAACTTACATCACTAGAAAACATGAAGCTGTTCATCACATTGTTGACCTAAACATGTAAACATATGCTTGGCTCAGAGGTTAGGAAATGGTATTTGGGAATCTCTTCATACCAGGAGCCAACCTGGCCATTAGAACATCGCCACAGTGCCTATTCAGACTGGGACAGCAACGAGGTCCACTTCACAGCCGTGACGTTGCAAAGTTTAACTCCAGCTGCCCCAGCAAGGGAGACAACTGCAGCAACATCCAGTGACAAAGCCGCCAAGCCCTGGCAGAAAAGACCCCCACAAGAAACACTGGCTCAGGCAGGCTGGTCAATAAAAAAATATAGTTTTGCCATTGTCTTGCAGCTCACAGATCAAGTGATTTAGTTTTCCAGTAATGTCAGTCAAGAATGCAAGTTCAGATTCACCATATTCATATTCACCATATTCAGCAGACATTTCCGCCAATAGCACCTTAAAAATACTGTGCTGTTTTGCTTGGTTTTGCACAAGTGTGTTTTAAAATAACTTATGTTTCAACTATCCACACCAAGTTTCACAGGCATATAGCTGAACATGTCTAAATGCTCGCTGAATATTTTTTACAGATATAAAATGAACTGGTCAACTGTAGGATTTCATTTCCTCTTACATGCTTCAGCCTTTTCCTCATGCTCCAGCTTTTCCCTCAGTCTGCCCTGTTGCTGGAGTCAAATTTCACCCCCCCCCCTGCCTGTTCATATGCTAACTACCCAGGAGTGAGATGACAAGAGTTTAGCCACAAGAGGGAGGCCAGACTGCTTTTTCATTTGTTTTGTATGTCCTTTATAGATTTTTATGAATAATCATTGCTTTTTTAGTCATCTAAAATGCAATTAACTTAATATTTTATGTTTTTGTTTTTTTTTACAAACAAATCATATGAATGTGCTCCAAAACAAAACCCAACTCTCAGTACAGTTCTACAGATGTAACATAAGACTAAGACAGTAAATGTCTCTTTTATCCTTTTTTAATCAATGCTGCAACTTCTTTTCCTTTCTATACATCCAATGAAATTAAACTACAAAACCAAAAAACACCACAAATAGCAAATTTCTCTAAATAAATTATGTGTATATACAATATGTAGCACTTTTTTAAACAAAATAATAACAAATCCTTCCAATACAAGCACAAAAAATGGAACACAAAATTTAAAACCCAAATTAGAAATGGCAATTTTAAAAAGATCATTTTTTCAGCCTGCTAAAAGTGCACCATTGTAAAAGCTATTTTATATAAACAACTGTTTGGTTGCTTAGAGCTCTAAATATAAAAACAATGCCTTTATATCACTTAGACACAGATGGAGAACCATATCAACTGGATTAGTAACAGGGTGGCATGTTTAGGTTTACTTAGGTTAAAAACTTACATCACTAGAAAACATGAAGCTGTTCATCACATTATTTACCTAAACATGTAAACACATGCTTGGCTCTGCGGTTAGGAAACAGTATTTGGGAATCTCTTCATACCAGGAGCAAGCCTGGCCATAGGAACATCGCCACAGTGCCCACCCAGACTGGGACATCAACGGGGTCCACTTCACAGCCGTGAGGCTGCTGTGTTTAACTCCAGCTGCCCCAGCAAGGGAGACAACTGCAGCAACATCCACTGACAAAGCCACCAAGCCCTGGCAGAACAGATCCCCACAAGAAACACTGGCTTTGGCAGAATGTTCCATAACAAAATATATTTTTGCCATTGACTTGCAGCTCGCAGTTCAAGTGGTTTAGTTTTCCAGTAATGTCAGTCAAAAATACAAAGTCATAATCACCATATTCATATTCAACGGACATCTCCTCCAATAGCACCTTGAAAATCCAGTTCTGTTTTGCTTTGCAGCTGAGGTTGTATATGATTTTCACAATAGGAGTCATTATGTGTCCAGAGCCAATCACTTCTGCACATAAGGCCTACTGGTGAATGACGCAGCAGTAATGCAGACATTTTGAAAAGTCTGGGTCAGCTTTACAGTGAGTGATGAAACCTGTTTGTCTATTGATCATAGCAGGAGCCCCGTCTGCAGTCACTGCTACCAGCTTTTCTAATGGTACCTTTTTCTGAACAAAAATTCCTTCACCATGTTATACATTTCAACTCCTCTTGTAGTTGTCTGTCAGGGCAGATGTGTCAGGAGTTCTTCTCTTGTGGAAACCAAAAGCTATGCTGTACTGCTGCTGTCCACAGACTCATCACACTGGACATTAAACCACCTAAACTTTGCAAGATCCCGGTCCAGCTAATTGGCCAAGTTATCAGACATAGCTGACACTCATCTAGACATTGTAGTGGAAATTAGAAAAGTTCAATTGTTCTCATCCTTAGGGACAGTGATAGCAGTTATCATCATTGCTTGTTTCTCAATCTGATAAAAACATTCTTCTCCTTGATGAGAAAATGAGCAGGTCTAAACGAGGCTTAGGTTTAAGATTTTTTTTCATGGTGTATGCAAAAGTCTTTACCCCTAAAGGCAACAGATTACAGTCCCCCCCCACCCCCCACAGGCTGCTGTTGTGTTAACAGTAGCTTGGAGCTCCAGAATGGACAAGAAAAAACGGTGAGAACGGCTTGAGCGGGGCGTTGCTCGCCGGACGGTCACCCGTGCCAGGCGGTCGCACGTGCTCGGGCCCGCTAAATGCTACCTGTAGCTTTAATTTCTTTTTTGAAATCTGACAATTTTAATTGGAAGTTCTAAATCTATTGGATTATAAATATTTAGTCATGAATAATTCCTGATGATCAATGACATTTCAATTCCTTGTCTGTTTTAACTTCATTTCAAGTCATTTCTAATCTATTGCATTTTCATTCCTGATCATGTTTTTGGGTCCAAATCCAAAAGAAATGAGCAAACAGTGAAAATGTCATCTGTCAGTCTGTCATCAGGGCGGGTCCCACCTGACTGAATGGACCAAGTTCCTGGACCTCCAGCTGCATCACTGCTCCTGAACACACTTTTCTGTCTGATTGCAGGTTGGGGAACTGCAGTTTGTCAGAGATCAGCTGTGAAGTTCTGGTCTCAGCTCTGAAGAAAAACCCGTCTAATCTGACAGAACTGGACCTGAGCTGGAACCAGAACCTGCAGGATTCAGGAGTTCTTCATCTGTGTGGTTTTCTGGAGAGTCCAGACTGCAGACTGCAGACTCTGAGGTCAGTAAAGAAGCTGAACTCCCTGAAGGATGAGAAGAACGGATCAGGTGAAGAACTTTCTGATGTTTCACTGGAAGATTTTCTGTCTACAGCCGTGTTTCAATTTCAATTTATTTGTTTAGAGGATAAGCCCCTTGAGATGTATCATCTCGTTTTCAAGGGGGTCCTCAAAATACAACAAAACAAGCAAATAAATAACCGACAGATACAGCTGAGTTTTACATATATCAAAACAAGACAAAAAGAACTTAAAATTTGAACTTAAAGTTTGAAACAAACTGATGATTGCTTCAGATTTTTCTTCATCAATTGAATTGATTGTTCTGATGATTGATAGAAACTGATCTGTTTCAATCAGGATCTTGTAAATCAGGATCTCCAACCTTTTTTAGAACACGGATCCATTTCATGTCAGAAAAATGTTCACAGATCGGCCTGTAGAAAGTTCAAGTTGGCGTCCAAATTAGTTTTAGCTTCCAGTTTTCAGAAAACCATTCAAAGGATTCTACATCAAATCTATTCAAAAATAATAGTTTGAAAAGATATTTAAACATTGAATCTAGAATGGACACTCCCTTTGAGTGTCACTAGTAAAACAAACACAGACAGTCTTCTTTGGGGCAGTTACTATCCTCATTCATGTGATGTTCATTTTAGCCTCAGGTTTCTGTGCCTGTTGTAAAGTTCTCTTTGAATTTAAGGTCTGCTGAGTCATCCTCACAGGTTTTATCGCTCGGGACAGATTTTTATTTTTAAGAACTTTATTGAACACAATACAAAACAACACCAGAACAAAATGTCACTTAAAAAAACGTTATTTTTCTAACTTTGTAGTCAGAAAAGTTTACTGAATACTAAAAAAATGCTGAAACCTGGGTATTTGCACTCATTTACTCTTTAAATAAATAAATAACTGATCCAATACACTCCCCGCCTGGCATTATATTAAGAATGTCACAACAACATATTTAAATGAACTAGTCTCCTGCAGATAGGAGGAGGATACACTCCGAGATGGGTCTAGTAAAAGTCTTAGTAGTTTGGTTATGGGCAATCTTTACCTCCACCTTTCTGACCACTCCATATTTGCTTGGAAAGGCCTTCACAATTACTCCAGTGTATTTTACTCCATTCACTTCTTCTTGTATGCTTATCTTTTAAAAGAACTATGTCCTCTTCATTCAAGTTTGGTCTCTTAACTTGCCAATTTTGACGACTCTGAAGTAGGTTGAAGTACTCCTTCTGCCATCATGTCCAAAAGGTGTCAGCAAGAACTTGAGCCCTCTTCCACTGAAATTTAAACATGTCAGTTTTTGAGAAGTCTCCCGCAGGAGGAGGGACTGCACCAACCTTTTGGGTGAGGAGCGTTGATGGGGTAAGGATCAGTGCAGCCTCTGGGTCAGACGAGACAGGCACTAGTGGTCTGGCAATAATAATTGCTGTAACTTTAGCCATCAGTGTTGTCATAACCTTGTGAGTCAGTTCAGGATGCCTTGCCTGAAGAAGCATCGAGTCAAGGATACACCGTGCAATGCCTATCATGCGCTCCCATGTGCCACCCATATGAGATGCATGTGGCGGGTTAAACACCCAGGTACATTTTTGACTGGGTAAGTACTTGTCCACACTCATCTCACCCGACTTCAGAGGATCCAGCTTTAATTCCTTGGATGCACCAATGAAATTGGTTCCACAGTCAGACCTGCACAGTCCGAAGTGCATTGATGAAACTAGAAGAGCTCATAGTCTCAATGACTTCAATGTGACCAGCTCTGGTTGCCATGCATGTAAAAAGAACCGCCCATCTCTTACTGTTCGCATGACCTCCTTTAGTACGGCGTGCAGTGACCTCCCAAGGTCTGAAAACATCAAGGCCAACATAAGAAAATGGGGGATCAGTCAGTAGGCGTTCAGCAGGCAAACCAGCCATGATCTGCTGCTCTACTTTTCCTCGTAGCTTTCTGCAAATCACACATTTGTGGATGAGGCTGCAGATACATCTCTTGGCTCCTATTATCCACAAACCACTTGCCCTTATGGCTCCTTCAGTGAAATGTCTCCCTTGATGCTCAACAGCTGCATGATGATGTCTGATCAGCAATGTAGCAATGTGATGCTTTCCTGGGATCGGGATAGGGTTGGTTTCATAGCTCGACAGCTTGGACTCCAAGGCGTCCTCCTACACGCAGTAGGCCATTGTCATCAATGAAAGGGTGAAGTTTGTGCAGTGCGTTGTTGGATGGTAGATGTTGTTATGCCATGATGCATTTGATGAAATCTGCATACACTTCACGTTGAACACATCTGATCACTGTTTGTTCTGCATTAGTCAATGCTTCATGTGTGAGACTTGTTTTACAAAGATACCAGCCTGTGCAACTTTTGCCCTTGTTAGATTTAATGAAGCTACGAGAAATATGTTGTAGATGTGCTTTTGCATTGATGAGAGAAGTCCACTTTGAAAAGCGCTCAAGGCGTGCAGACCCCCTGTGTCCTGCAGACAGTGTTGTAGCTAACACTGTTGCATTGGAGCGTATTTTAACATCACATTCTGGGTTAATGAATTCAAACAAGCCTTTATCAGGAGACATACTTTCAGGCTTTAGAAAAAATGCTGGGCCACACAGCCATGTGGTGTTGGTAAGGTTTTCAGCTGCGACAGACCGAGACCGAGATCAGCTGGATTTTACTCTGTTGGAACATATCTCCACTGTTCTGGCAAGGACAATTGCTTAATCCTCTCTACCCTGTTATGCACATACACATGAAATCTCCTGTGCTGATTATTTATGTATCCCAGCACCACTTTGCTGTCTGCGTAGAATGTAGTTTTGTCTATTTTCATGTCAAGTTCTTCTTTGAGCACCTCTGCCAACTCAACACCTAGAACAGCAGCACAGAGCTCCAGTCTGGGAATTGTGGGCTCTGGCACTGAAGCCAACTTCGCTTTTCCCATGACAAAGCCAACTTCAATGGGTCCATCTCCTTGACCGACTTTAAGGTATGCTACTGCAGCGATGGCCTTGGTTGAGGCATCGGAGAATACACAAAGCTCGGTGTATTCAGCTTGAGAGATGGAGAAGAGTACATATGTGCGTGGTATATGCAGTCTCTTAAGGTCCTGCAGTGAATCTTGCCATATTCTCCATTCATCATACATTTCTTGAGGTAAAGGGCAGTCCCAATCAAAGTTGCCCCTTGAGAGTTCTCTGAGGAGAAGTCTTCCTTTAATGGTTACTGGAGCAACGAAGCCCAGCGGATCAAACAGACTGTTCACTACCGAACCTAACCCACGAAGAGTAAAGGGCTTTTGGTCTTGTGGAACATGAAAGGTAAATTTATCGGACCTGGTGTTCCAATTTACTCCCAAACTGTCCTGCTGAGGAAACTCCTTTTTAGTGAGATCCAATTTTTAGATTTCTTTGGCCCTGTCCTCTGGGGGGTAGAAATTAATCACTTCCGGTCTGTTTGAAGCAATCTTGTGGACGCGTAGATTAGAAAGTGCAAGCATCTTTTGAGCTCTCTGGAGAACATCAATTGCCTCAGCTTCAGTTGGAAAGGATTTTAGAGCATCGTCAACATAGAAATCTCGCTCTATGTAGTGTCATGCGTCTGTGCCATACTCATTTTCTGCCTCTCTTGCTGCCATTCTCATCCCGAAGATTGCTACTGCTGGGGAAGGACTGTTCCCGAAAACATGAACTCTCATGCGGTAGTCAACCACCTCGTTGCTGAGATCATTGTCTGCATACCACAAAAACCGGAGGAAGTCTCGATGGTCTTTCCGAACAACAAAGGAATAGAACATCTGTTCAATGTCAGCTGTGATAGCAACTGGTTCCTTTCGAAAACGGAGGAGAACGCCCAACAGAGTGTTGTTCAAGTTGGGCACTGAAAGCAGTACATCATTCAGCGAAACTCCATCAAACTTTGCACTTGAATCAAAAACGACGCGAATTTTCCCTGGTTTTTGTGGTGGTAAACACCAAAGCTAGGAAGATACCACCTCTCCTTCCCTTTTCCACAAGGTGGCGCAATTTCGCATGTTTGTTATCGATCATTTTCTGCATAAACTCAAAAAAAAGGGGGCTTTCATGTCTTCCTTCTTGTCAAGCGTGCGTCGCAGAAACATAAGCCACTTATAGGCATAGGATCTGTTGTCTGGCAGTAAACACAGTGGACTCTTAAACAGTAATGGAGCAACCCAGCTATTCGTTTCATCTTTGAACATTTGTCCAGATCATGTCTTCCACAGATGGAGCAAGTTGGTTGTCGTTAGCAGCCTGGCAGAAAACAGTCTCTCCTATATTGTCTGTGATTGGCTTGAAGTATGGGTTTCCAGCTTGTAGACAAAGGAAAGTGGCTTTTGTATGGCTTGTCAGGCCAAAGTTTTCTTTCGTACTAAAGCGGTTGTCACAGGGGGGGAGAAGGCTGGGTTGGCCATTATCTAAGATATGGGTTTTTAAAGCATGTACTTCGGTTGGCTTGTGTACGTTGCCAAGACACACATCACCAACAATAACCCAGCCTAGGTCAAGTTTCTGTGCATAAGGGTCGTTGTGTCTATTGTCCAACTGTTTTCTCACCTTGTGAGCTCTGAGACAATTCCGTCCAATGAGCAGCAGGATGTCAGCCTCTGGGTCAAGGGGTGGTATCTCTGCAGCTATTGACCTCAGATGGTGGTGGTGTTGTGCAGCTTCGGGGGTAGGTATTTCTTCTCTGTTGTTAGGGATAGCATTGCATTCAATTAGTGTAGGGAAAGAAAAACTAATTGTCCCATCTAGTGAGTTCACTGTGTAGCCACAAGCTCTTCTACCTGATGTTTCAGCTACACCAGCACAAGTCTTCAAAGTGTATGGTTCTGTTGAGCCCTGAATGTCAAACAAATCAAAGAACTCTGTCTTTGCAAGAGACAAATTGCTTTGATCATCAATAATCGCATACATCTTTTTTATTTTGTGTTGCTGACCTTCTGGAAAGATATTGACCAGGCAAATCTTGGAGCAGGATTTTCCTGAGAACTTATTTCCACATACCTTGGTATAGGTGGCTGTAACTCTTAAGCCTGATGAGCTTTCTCCCTCCCCGCCATGATCTGTAAAGGAAGAGACAGGCTTTTGCATCTTTGGTGCTGGACCAGGGTGCAGAGCTCCCAAGTGTCTTTCACTGTCACACTCTACACATTTGATGGTTACATCACAGTCTTTTGCCTGATGGCTGGTGGATGCAAGGCAGCAGTAGCAGATGTTGTGGTCCTTGATGTACTTTTTTCTGTCTTCATAAAGCATAGTTCTGAAAGCCCTGCATCTTGCCAGTGGGTGGGGCTTGTGGTGAATAGGACATTGATTGTTTAAATCTTCAGTTGTTTTTCTACAGTTGGCATCATGTCTGCAAAGACCGCTGTCTTGTGCACTGTAACTGTTGGCTTTACGTTCCAATTGTCTGGATGTTTTCTTCTTTTAGGGTCAACTGAGAGGAGATGGGCAGTGGTGAAACTAGGGTCATTCCTTGCTCTTGCTTCTTTCCTTACAAAATTGGAAAAGAAAGAGAATGGTGGAAAGGCAAGGTTGTGATCCTCTTTGAACTTAGACCCAACCATTGTCCATTTTTCTTGAAGATGAAAGGGCAGTTTTTCAACAATTGGGCTCACTCCTCTGGCTGTGTCCAAATAACTTAAACCAGGTAAATAGCCATCAACCTTTGCAGCTTCCAGTTCACTCAGCAAGTCTGATAGTTCACGGAGCTTTTGAGGTTCTTTACTAAAGAGCTTTGGAAAGTTTTCTATCCTGAAAAACAAGGATCTTTCTATTGCTTGTGGTGAGCCAAAACATTCCTCAAGTCTTGCCCAGATCATACTTAGGCCAGCAGATGGATGGCGGATGTTAACTGCTTTTACTCGTTTTGCGTGTTCAGAAGACTCAGGGCCCAGCCACTTAATAAGCAAATATATTTCTTCACTGGCAGTAAGACCAAAGTCAGCGATGGTGCTTTGAAATGTAGCCTTCCAGCTTAAATAAGTTTCTGGTTTATCGTCAAATTTACTCAATCCTCCAGTCACCAGCTGACTTTTTGCTAATAATCTGATGAGACCGCTGGTGCCACTGTCAATAGCTGGATAATTAAATGGTGGCGCAGTAGGAGTGAAACTGTCTTGAGCTGGGTTTCTTGACAGGGTTGACTTGCCCCCATCTAGTGGTAAGAAATGGTATTGCTTTTCCTCTTGTTTGATGTAAGAAGGCGAGAAAGCTGGTGAAGGTTTTACTTGTCTCTGGTCATGAGAGATGTAATCAAACATATCAGTCTGTCTTTGAGCAGGTTCAAGATAGTCACATTTGTTTATGTAGTTGACAACTTTCTGCTTAGGGCTTATCTGCAGAGGTAAGAACTCTAACTCTCCACTTTGTTCTGCAACATCAAAGTTGGCTGCAGCAGACTCCATCACTTGTGCTTTGGCTATGGCAGCATCAGCTTCCTTCTGGAGTTGAAGTGCATCCAGAGTTGCTTCCAAGCAAGCCTTTTCCGTTCTGATGTTAATTTTTCTTTCAGCATATGCTATTCTGACTTTAACAGCTTGAGCTTCAGCTTATGCTTGCGCGGTAGCCATACTTACTCTTGTTGATGTAGATGACCTTCTGGAAGATCCTGCTGATGATCTCACAGTCATCCTTCCTGGTGATTTTGAGGACTTTAGGGAGTGTCCAGATAGCGACTTGGTCTTCTCACGATCTTGACCGGTGGCCTCTGATGGCTCCATTTGATTGGCTGAGTAACTGGATCTCCAGTTAGTGTCTAATAGTTTGCAGATATCCCTTGTAGAGTGCTTCAATTTCACTGTACTGTTACACTCAATGTGACCTGAGTCATTTACTGAGATTCACAGCCAGCTAAACTCTTCTTTGCATTTATTCTCCAAGTAACAGACAGGTGTTGTAGTGGAAACTGGATTTAATATGCAGAAGTGTGAAACTGAAAATAATACATACAGAAAAACACATTTAGTTCAGTTTCACTATAAATGAAATAGAAATGCTTGTATGTCTTGCTTGTAAATATATCACACCAAACACAACCAATAAGGCAAGTAAAATTAAAGTAAAACTAAAGTCAGCATGTAAAGTTATTATGCTGTAATAAGTACAAACTTAGTAAATAATGCTATATATAAAAAATAAGGCTAAATATTTACAACTTTCTTAACAACCAACTATATAACATATCTCCTTACTTGAATTGCCACTCAAAGGGCTGGATGACTGATGATGACAGAGAACATTGGCATAGAACATCCTCCATTTTTTTATAGCAGACAACTTCCTGTCGCCTCATTTCCTGTTGCTAACTACAGGTAGAATACAATCAGCATCAGTAAATGACCTTCTAGAGGCCTGGAAGTACTAAATAAATAACTGATACAATACAGCTCCTGAACACACTTTTCTGTCTCATTGCAGGTTTAGGTACTGCAGTTTGTCAGAGAATAGCTGTGAAGTTCTGGTCTCAGCTCTGAACAAAAACCCGTCTAATCTGACAAAAGTGGACCTGAGTGACAACCAGAACCTGCAGGATTCAGGAGTTGTTCATCTGTGTGGTTTTCTGGAGAGTCCAGACTGCAGACTGCAGACTCTGAGGTCAGTAAAGAAGCTGAACTCCCTGAAGGATGAGAAGAACGGATCAGGTGAAGAACTTTCTGATGTTTCACTAGAAGATTTTCTGTCTACAGCCGTGTTTGAAACAAACTGATGATTGGTTCAGATTTTCTTCATCAATTGAATAGATTGTTCTGATGATTGATAGAAACTGATCTGTTTCAATCAGGATCTTGTAAATCAGGATCTCCAACCTATTTTAGAACACGGATCCATTTCATGTCAGAAAAAATGTTCACAGATCAGCCTGTAGAAAGTTCAAGTTGGCGTCCAAATTAGTTTTAGCTTCCAGTTTTCAGAAAACCATTCAAAGGATTCTACATCAAATCTATTCAAAAATAATAGTTTGAAAAGATATTTAAACATTGAATCTAGAATGGACACTCCCTTTGAATGTCACTAGTAAAACAAAAACACACAAAGTGTTCTTTGGGGCAGTTACTATCCTCAGCCATGCGATGTTCATTTTAGCCTCAGCTTTCTGTGCCTGTTGTAAAGTTCTCTTTGAATTTAGCCAAGTCTGCTTGCTTATCCTCACAGGTTTCCATCACTCGGGACAGATTTTTTAAGAACTTTATTGAACACAATACAAAACAACACCAGAACAAAAGAAACTGTCACTTAAAAAATGACACTTTATTTTTGTAACTTTGTAGTCAGAAAAGTTTACTGAATACTAAAATAAGCTGAAACCTGGGTCTTTGTACTGAGCCAGGGCCTTGGACATTTTTATCAAAGATTTAAATCTATTGGATTATAAACATTAAGTCATAAATAATTCCTGATGATCAATGACATGTCAATTCCTCGTCTGTTTTAACTTCATTTCAAGTCATTACTAATCTATTGCATTTTCATTCCTGATCATGTTTTTGAGTCCAAATCCAAAAGAAATGAGCAAACAGTGAAAATGTCATCTGTCAGTCTGTCATCAGGGCGGGTCCCACCTGACTGAATGGACCAAGTTCCTGGACCTCCAGCTGCATCACTGCTCCTGAACACACTTTTCTGTCTGATTGCAGGTTGAGGAACTGCAGTTTGTCAGAGATCAGCTGTGAAGTTCTGGTCTCAGCTCTGAAGAAAAACCCGTCTAATCTGACAGAACTGGACCTGAGCAGGAACCAGAACCTGCAGGATCCAGGAGTTCTTCATCTGTGTGGTTTTCTGGAGAGTCCAGACTGCAGACTGCAGACTCTGAGGTCAGACTCCATGTTTCAGTGTTCAGATCAATATGATGACAAAGTTGTGTTGACCCACAGTGAGCAGAAATGTCCAAATTCTGATCTGCAGCAGCATCTTCCTGCAGCTGCTTGTTCTCTTCAAAGATCTGCAGAAGAACTTCTTCTTTTCTTCCTGCAGCTGCTTGTTCCAAAGCTGTCTGCTGACATTTGTGCTCCACAAAGTTCTGCTTGCAGCCATCAGCTCTTCTTTGTGTCTTTGCTCCAACAGACTCCTTTAAAGCGCGTGCAGAAGAAGAAGCCATGCACGCTCACATGCACTCTGAGTCCTGCTGCTGTGTTTCAGCAGATGCAGCTGAGAGTCCAGCGGCTGATGTTTGTGAGCAGACAGTGACAGAGTCCTGCTGCAGCTGGATGCTGCTCTGACAGACACATCCTCCACAAACATCCTCACCTTTTCATCCACAAACATCATCACATCATCCATCAAAGCTCCCAGCAGCTTCTGACACTTCATTCAGAGCTGAAGTCGTGCTTGATCAGGGATCAATGTCCAACATCTGCTGCTGACTCTTCCTCATCACTTCCTTCTTCTCTCTGCTTTGATCTGTTGGAGCTGAAAGTCTCTGCTTGAAGGGCTGCAGCAGAGAAGGACTGGAAGATCATCTCCTGAAAACTGGGAGGAAGACTTTCCAGCATCCTGCTGCTGAAATTCTCCCATGATTCAGTGCTGTTTGGAGAAGAGCTGAGCAGAATGAGGAAGTGGACTTTTTCTGCTGTTGCTGCAGAAACATCAGTTGGTTTGGATGCAGCCACAGGCTGATGTTTGACTTTCACACATCTGGACTTCTTTCCTGAAGCAGCTGCATGTTGTCCTGAATGTTCCTGAATGTTCTTCTTCTCTGCTTCTGCTGGACTCTTCTGATCTGCTGCTGTTGCTTCACATCTTTCGACTTTCTCTAAACTTTCTGATCTTCTTCAGCTCTGAACCCTTTAGAATAAGTGAAGGATGAAAAACAGGAACTTTGTCTTTAAACTCAACTCTTTCTTCTGGATTCAGGTTGTGGGACTGCAGATTGTCAAAGTCCAGCTGTGCTGCTCTGGTCTCAGCTCTGAAGTCCAACCCGTGCTACCTGACAGAACTGGTCGTGAGCTGGAACAACCTTCAGTCTTCAGATGTTCAGCAGCTCCAGGATCTGGTGGAGAGTCCAAACTCCAAACTGCAGACTCTGAGGTCAGTAGAGGGTTGGAGTCAGTCCAGCTGCTTCCAGATGTTTGGTCCTAAAGTTAGTCTGAGAGCAAAGATGCAGAGTTTCCTGTGAAGCTGCAGCTTCTCAGTGAAGCTCTGAGGAGAATGATG
>CM074489.1:4939038-5017461 GCA_037389245.1 Oryzias sinensis | reverse complement strand
CAAGTGGTTCAAGAAACATGATGAGGAGAAGTTCAACTTTTTCTGTTTAAAGTGAAAATCTGCTCACTGATCACATAATTCCTATATTATCTGGTTATATTTTTCATAAAAGAAGACAATGTTTATATTATGTTCATGACCTTAGTCTTTTATCTGCTGGTGTTATTTCCATCCTTTTTATTTTCATGAGAAGTTATCTGTTCAAAGGGAAAATCAACTCAATGATTACAGGCTTTTTTTTAATTGTTTTTACTGAGTTTTTTTTTTTATTATTGGTTTAATGAGATGCTCTGAAATATTTAAAATAAAAGCTTAAAGAAACGTTTTTGAAGTTTTTCACTTTTTCATTTTTAAAATGTGTGCTAGGGTGAATCAGACTGTGACTGTAAAGAGCTTTGGGCCTCAACCCACCAGACACAATTGTGACTGTAAAAAACATTCAGTTTCTTAAACTCTAAAGTTTCTATCCAGTGATCTATTAATGCATTTTCAGCATATATTGAGATAATAAAGGGGCTCAATGAAATGTATGTAGTGTTTTATGCATACTGTAAATTGTCACATGACCAGAGCTGTTATGTACATATTGTTTTGCTCTCAGTTGCAATATTCATTATAGTCAGTTATAAGTGATGAGTGATGCATTGTGACGTTTGCCAATGAGAGGTTCTGTAATGAACACGTAACATGAAGAGGAAGCAGTTATAAAATAAAAGTTTTGTGTGAAAAGTTGAAGTTACACTAATGTGGAGAAGTCTCTTTATTTTTCCTCCGTGTTTGAGTCAGATACTGGGTACACACGCCTGGACCAAAGCGGGAATAACAAGTCTGCTCACGGGTTATGGGCCCAGTTTACCCGAAACTTTCCACTGGGTGAAAAGTCTTAATGCACCATGCGTCCCGGTGAGCATTTGAACTGTCTTTTAGCGATAGCAACATGAGCAGAAACGAGGTCTCGACTCATTTTTGATGGAGATGAAAAGAACCAGGAGCTGTGGAAGACAAAATTCCTTGGCCACCTTCGACTGTTGGGTCTAAAGGAAATAATTTTGGAATCAGTCAACGAGTAAGAAGATGGAAAAGCCGGAAAATGATGGGACCTACGCTAGATGAATGCAATTTTTGGATGTTAAAAGCCTATCGTTGGTGATGCGGGAGGCAACAGATGATGGAAAGAAGGCACTTCCGATTTTGAGGAATTATTATGCCGGAAAAGGTAAACCCCGGATGATAAGCCTGTATACTGAACTGACTTTGCTTAAGAAATCCAGCAGCAAGAGTCCATGATTTAGCTCAAGAAATTAAGAAAACAAACTTAGGTATCGATATTAATAATTGAGCAAACTACTTTATGCTGATGATATTGTTTTGATAGCTGATGAGGAAATAAAATTACAAGGAATGTTAAATACAATGCATGACTGGTGTAATAAATGGAGACTCACTATCAATGGTGATAAAACTTAAATAGTTCATTTTAGAAAGCCTTTTGCACCTCAAGTTAATTTCAGTTTTATTTTGGTAAAATTACTCTTATGTATACGCATACTTATAAATGGGAGCCGGTTTAGCTCGTACTGGTTTGCAGCGCCTTCCGTCTGTGAAACCTGGGTTCGAATCCGGGCTGCTCCCTGTTCCCTTCCCTACTTCTGTGCCGGTCCCAAGCCCGGTTGCTTTGAGAAGGTTGCGTCAGGAAGGGCATCCGGCGTAAAACATTGCCAAGTAAACCATGCGACTTGTTCGCTGTGGCGACTTCTGATGGGAAAAAGCCGAAAGAGAAAGAAGATACGCATACTTATAAATGTCTTGGTTTTGTTTTTCATAAAAATGTGATGTTCTCAGAAGGAAAGCAGCTTTTTTCAGATTTTGCTGGGAGGGCGCTTGGTGCAGTGATAAATAAGATGAAGGTCTGTCCTGAGTTAAGTTTTGAAACATTTAGTAAATTCTGCGATGCCATGGTGGCCTCTGTGTTGTGAATTTAGCCTCCAGATCCTTTATTGTAGGAGTACATCAGATATGCTTCATTTGTAACAGCTGATGCATTAGACCTATGGTGAACAAGATAGTCTAACTAACGCACCAAATATCCTTTCTGGATTCTTGTTGTGTTTTGGAGCTGCTTTTGTTGTGCTTCTCACATGCTGTCCTTCATCCCAAAATTTCCGCCCAGGAAGATGTTCTTTGACAGACTTTTCCAAGTAAGTTTTGAGGGCAAGCAGAACTGGTTGGAGCAACTGACCACAAAGTTCATCATAATCACTTTTCTTGGTAAGAGATTGAAAAACTTCATCCTTTTCAATGAGGTGGTCTGGAAAGGGACTTGCCCCCTGCATGAAGGCGAAGAGAGAGTCTTCATTCTCAGAGTACTCTCCAAGGAAATCGACCAAGCTTTTGTAGTAGGTGTTTAGGTCAAGGATGTGTCCATCTCCTTCTGTTAGACGCCACAGTGGAGTGGTGACAAGTTTCCGCAAAAGCCCAAGAGCTTTGCAACCTGCGAGGTAGTATTCATTTTCAGCGTCTTTCAGAACTTGTTTGACAAGTCTGTTTGGGTCCTTTATTGTTTCCAAGCACTCAACAATGTGCTGAATTAAGAAAAACACATTCCCACCAAGAAAAAAAATTATATTGAACCTGTTCCCTTTAAAATTTAAGATTAGTGGGAGGTGCTGTTCTCCAGTGTCTGTGAACACCTGATTTCTCATCACCACCCTTGGATAGGACCTTGCACACAGTTCCTACTATTCTAATTGTTCCACTCTCCCCATGGGGCTTTTCACTTTCACCATCCAAAAGTTCCTTTGTAGAAAAATGCAGCTGCTCATGGGCCAACAATGCTGCAGACACAGTGTCTGCCATTCCAACAAGGAGATGTAAACCACAAAAAAAGTTATGCAGCTTTGATACACTTGCCTTTTCCTTTTCTGTTAAATCATTATATGCATCCCCCTTTGTAGAGGGGCAGAAATTCCTTCCTATAATTTTCAAGCAAGGTGTTGAATTTTATTTCGGTGGCTGCCCTATAGTTGAAGCAATGTTGCATAAGAGCTTGTGTCCTGGAGCCTCAGATTTCTCACTTTTTTCAGCCATTGTGCATGAATCATTTACATCTTCCAGTATTTGCTGAAAGGTCTGTGGGGTTGTGGATGCTGACTTGTCCGATATATGTCGCATACCTAACAGATATGAATTTTTCTCCTCATTATCCAAGACATATGCACAATATTTTTCTCCATATTTGGGGGTCTCGTCTGTCTGTAAATTGGTGTTAATTTGGTCTCTAATTTCACAAAGTTGCTTTTGAGCAACAAGGAGCCTTTGCTTGTCCGTATTTCTAACAGTGGATTCACAGGGCAATGAGTTGCAGCTTTTTCCACATAACTGAAACACTGTCTTCATCACAGGTCCAACCTGACTAAGAGCCACATTACAATTTAAAATGTCCCTCACACTTATTAACTTTTGGCAAATAACCCCCTGTTTCATTAAAAAGCTTAACAGAATCGTCTTTAAGTTCTTTAATCTGATCAATCAAATTAGCATCAACCTCCCTGAGCTGTTTATTTTCCTACAAAATACTTTTTAACTTGTCTGACAGTTCATGACATCCCTCGCATTGCTCCTTTTCTTCTGCTTCAAATTGTAAGCGTGCCATCTTTGATTTTAATCTGCTAGACTCCGATGATAACCTTTTTACAGAATTTTTTTTTCTTCTAGCTTTTTCTATGAGTGACTCATTTTGAGTTTGAAGATGCTTTTTTTCTGAACGCAACTCCTTGATATTTTCACTGTGTCGCTTTTCTCGCCGTTCAGCATTTTTGGTTTTGTTTGGTGATTGTCTCTCCTTTTTCAGCTGGGCAACCTCTTTGGCTAACTGCTTATTGACATCGTTAAGGATCAATTATTCCCGTTTAGGTACAGCATCTAAAGAACTATTACTTTCTGTTGACCGCTGGCCAAGAACATTTGGAGGGGTGTATGGTCTCAAATTCCATTCATCGAGGTTTTCCGATAACCTTCTCTTTTACTAAGTAGTCTCTTCCACTGCCTGTCCAAGTTTTTCTCTGTAATATCTGGTGAAAAATTTAGGATTAAACATCTCATTCACCTGAGGGCATCCTTATTTGAAAAGATGTCAACCCTTTCTTTTTCAGTTGGCTTAGCTGAAAAATGTTCCTATTGAAGATCTGCCTTGGAGCTCTGACAGCTCCCTGACTTGAGTGCTGCTAAGATTCCCTCAGTCAGATCTACATGCAGCCCTGATGAAGCCATCTGAAAAAAACTAACATTTATTCAAAAATGGCTCAAATCAAGAAAAAAAAAAACGTTCAACATTTTTCTTATATTTGCTATTTCTTCTTTAAATATTATCTTAAAATCTTTGAAAAGATGAAGACACTAACACAACTGGTGGGGAAAATCTGATAGTCTTGTTGATTCTTGAGTCCCGACAAAACATGCCACACACAGAAAAGTGTCAATAATATTAAAGTAACTAATAAGTTAGATCTGAAGTAACTGTGAATAATGGCATTGTGTTTTTGCATAAATAATTACATTTTGGGTGTATTTTTGCTTTGTGCTTTGATAGCACAAAAATTGTAAATAACAGACATTTTTATCTACATTAACAGGTAACCCTTAATAAAAAAAATATTTTTTTCTATGTATTTTCTTACAACTCTCTAAAATCAGTGATCAGTTTAACTTTGCCCTTGTAGTTTTAATGTAAAGTGAGGAAAATAATGTGCCTCTTTTAACAAGTGATCGCTCATTTTCGCGCTCATTTACATAATTCTTCTAGACGTTTCTATAGAGAATCGAGTCTGTAGAATCGAATTCCGGGGGTTTCCAGATGTTTCCTTAATGTTAGGGTGTGATTTTGGAGATTTTACTCACCTTGGGAGATCGACCCAAAATCAGAAAAAAAACCGGGGTTGGCTAATAAAAATGTCCGGTAAAAACACTTTATTTTTCTGAATGAAAGTCGAAGTAATTGATATCCCAAAATGCACCGTGATGCATATATTAACTACGTATATTTTCCGATGAGGAAGCCAAGTTTGTCAATGGCAGACTGAACATGCACGAACGGTATGCGCAGTGACACGCTTTGCGATCCCTACTTATTATAGCATATTAACTTTACATGCTGACTTTAGTTTTACTTTAATTTTACTTGCCTTATCGGTTGTGTTGGTGTAATATATTTACAAGCAAGACATTCAAGCATTTCTATTTCATTTATAGTGAAACCGAACAATGTGTACATTTTTAGTTTGGTATTGACGATCACAAGAGCTTGTTTCCATATGTAAGTGCATAATCTCTCTATTCATGTGTTTTTCTGTATGTATCATTTTCAGTTTCACACTTCTGCGTATTAAATCCAGTTTCCACTACAACACCTGTCTGTTACTTGGAGGATCAAATCAAATCAACCTTTATTTATATAGCACTTTTTCAACAACATATGTCACTCAAAGTGCTCTGCATAAAATACAATAAAACTTAGAAACAAGATGACAACACAAACAGTGCGACAACCCCCCGGAAAAACATATACTGTAGGAAAATATCTTTCGCTTTGAGATTTTTCCATGCGTGTTCTATTAGTCGGGAGAGATAAAACGACCAAGATTCAGCCGGATAAAGTCACAGAAGGTTTATTGCCCTAACAATAGTTCTAAAACAAAAGTCAAACAGATCTGGGTTCTCGATGTAAAGGCCTTCAAAACGTAAGAAGTTTACATGCGCTTTACATGAAGGCAACAGGAGAACAACAAAATAGTCCTCTGCTACAGTTTTTAAAGATGATTTGGGCTCCCTCCTCCCGTGGAAAACATGATGTCGAATCTCCGCCCTGGAATCACTTGGATTGGGTGACCGATGATCCGCCTTCGTCCATCAGCCAATAGTCGACGGTCACTCTCCGGACCCAATCCATCTCCCCAGGGGATTACTTCAAAGGTACGCCTGGTGCTGTGATAAACTCAGACTCTTCCTGTCCGTAACAAATCAGATTGACAGCAAGAAATCCATGGAGAGCCTAGGTTAAAGATCAACCTTTTGTTCTTCTCTGGAACCGGACATCTAGAGCGGTTCTCACAGGCATACTCTATTCCTCAGGTGGTTTAGATTAGAGTGCTGGCTCCAATTCTGCTGACTGCTGTTGACCAGTGCCCCGAGAGGTCAACATCCCCCTTCTCTGTAGGGGAAGGGGTCGTAGCTGCAGTCCATAGGTCACATCTCCTTCAATACGCACACCACAATTAAAAAAAAGAAAAGAAGAAAAAAAAAGTGATAAAATTATAGAGACCAGGCTTTGTCCTGAAGTGGGGAAACGATATCTTGGGGGCATGTCCACATCAGCGACCCCCCACCCAAGTTCATGGAGAACACTACGACAGAACCCCCCAGATCCGATCAAAAGAGTCGGACCCGGGAGTTCCCACTGCAGCAACCCCGCTCACTGAGAAGGGTCAGTCACTAATGTGGAGGATCCTTCAGGGGAAAACACTGGAGTTAAAAATAAAATGTAAAAGGAATAAAATTAAAATACATATAAAACATGAACAAGAAACAAATAATTACATAAAGCTTAATAGACATATGAAATGGTAAGAGCGACTTAAAAATAAATAGAATAAAATAAATAAATACATTTATTTACATACACATATAAAACTAGTAAAAAGACAAAATAAATAATTAAAATATCAAATAAATTCCTAAAATTCAACTAAAAGCTAAATTAAAAAGGTAGGTCTTAAGCCTTCCTGTAAAAACATGAACAGTCTCTGCGGCCCTGAGGCTCTCTGGGAGGCTGTTCCACAGGCGATCCGTAAAAACTGAATGAGGCCTCGCCGTATGTTTTACTTCTAACTTTTGGAATAACCAAAAGGCCTGTATCAGAGGACCTCAGGGTCCGTGAGGGCTCATACTTTAAAATCATGTCAGATAAATATGAAGGCCCGAGACCATAAAAACATGATGAATGCAAAGAAGAGTTTAGCTGGCTGTGATTCTCAGTAAATGACTCAGGTCACATTGAGTGTAACAGTACAGTGAAATTGAAGCACTCTACGAAGGATATCTGCAAACTATTGGACACTAATTGGAGATCCAGTTACTCAGCCAATCAAATGGAGCCATCAGAGGCCACCAGTCAAGATCGTGAGGAGACCAAGTCACTCTCTGGACACTCCCTAAAGTCCTGAAAATCATCAGGAAGGATGACTGTGAGATCATCAGCAGTACCTTCAAGAAGGTCATCTACATCAACAAGAGCCAGTATGGCTGCCGTGCAAGCACAAGCTGAAGCTCAAGCTGCCACGAGCTGCTGAACGGAAAAAGCTCGCTTGGAAGCCACTCTGGATGCACTTCAACTCCAGAAGGAAGCTGATGCTACCATAGCCAAAGCACAAGTGAGGGAGTCTGCTGCAGCCAACTTTGATGTCTCAGAGCAAAGTGGAGAGTTAGAGTTCTTACTTCTGCAGATAAGTCCTGAGCAGAAAGTTGTCAACAACATAAACAAATGTGACTATCTTGAACCTGCTCAAAGACAGACTGATAAGTTGGTTCAGCCTGATTACATCTCTCATGACCAGAGACAAGTTAAACCTTCACCAGCTTTCTCAAACAAGAGGCAAAGCAATACCACTTCTCACCACTAGATGGGGGCAAGTCAACCCTGCCAAGAAACCCAGCTCAAGCGAGTTTCACTCCTACTGTGCCACCATTTAATTATCCAACTATTGACAGTGGCACCAGCGGTCTCATCAGATATCTAGCAAAAAGTCAGCTGGTGACTGGCGGATTGAGTAAATTTGACGATAAACCAGAAACTTATTTAAGCTGGAAGGCTACATTCCAAAGCACTATCGATGACCTTGGTCTTACTGCCAGTGAAGAAATAAATTTGCTTATTAAGTGGCTGGGCCCTAAGGGATACTGTTTGAAGTTAGAATCCACCAAATGGGTCATTATACAACACCCCCTAATGAACTTTTTATCATTGTCTTGAATTTTTACCTCCTTCTTGCGTTCTTAATAAAAGCGGCACAGGGAGAGTGTGGCGGGGTCCCGCCGAGAAAAGATGCAGATCTTTGAGAAGAGAAGCGTGGTAGACGTTTTCTGTCACCCTTGCTCCTCTCCCTCGTGCATGAGAAACTTGATTCTTGTTGTGGTCTATTGTTTATAATTGTATTTTTTTTTATGTCTAGATGAATTTGTCTGACATGAAGAAAGATAAGTTAAAGATAATGTTGCAGGAGTCGGGTGCAATCCTGAAGAGATGAAACATCTAATCCAGATGACCTTTTATACACAACGTAAAGAAGTAAACCATGGCAAAGCAATACAATCCCTCCTGGAAGAGTGGCCATTTTGGTTTGAAGAACCTGGCATGGCAGTCCATTTCAAGGAGTTAACTGGACTTGACCTGAAACAAACTTTCTTACGAAATCTTGATTTGAAGGGCAAGTGGCTCCTGACCTACTTCAGTACTAAATGTGTGAAGAAAAGCAAGAAATTCCAACGAATTTACTAAAATTTAAAGTGATCCGGGGTCAACAAGGAGATGCCTCAGCAGATGTTACGGAGATTATGCTTCTTCTGTTGTCCTACTTTGATGAAAAAGAAGAAGAAATGTTCTGCCATCTAGATGATATGTGCCTTCCAGAAGAAGTAAAGACAGATGACCTGAATTTGACTCCAACCATTTTTATATGTGGTAAGTAATTCATTTTTTCTATATATGCAAATCTACCATGGTGGTGTGACAGATCTGTGACTCTATTGTCAAGTTGTGACTTCTTTTTGCATGTGCTGTTTTTTTTTTTTTATTCTTATGTTAGCTTGGGGTTGTTAAGAGGTCTAAGCTAATGTGACAAAGTTTATCAAAGTAATGCTGACACATCAACGCTGGGTTACTTCCACTCCGTTCGTCGGAGTGGAACTATAACCGTATTTCTTATAAGCTCCTGTTGCACCACAGAAACAATGTCCAGAAAAATCACAGGCTTTTTTATTTGTGCTCAAAATTGCATAATCAAAATTAATAAACCACGGAGAACGACTTTACAAAATAAATAATATATAGTTGGAGTGGGACTAAGAGTGAGTTAACTAATTAGATGAGTAGAGGGTAGACCTGTTTTTTTTTTTTTATTATAGAAAACAATTTTTTGGTTTTTTCTCCCACATATTATTCTTGTACTCTTTCTTCATTTTTAGGGAATTCCTGCTTTTCGGCAAGAAAGTTCATGCTTACTCTGGATCGAACCTTGTGCAGGCCAACATTACTTCCTTCATGTCTGCACTATGCATGATGTTTGCAAGCTACTATTGCTTTAACATCCACTACCCACTGGAGCTGGCATCAACTTTGGAGTTTCTACAGAGGTTTGTCTTTTTAACTTTTTCGTTACAATGTTACAGATTTTGATTGCTTCTGAACGGGGCGGGGGTTGGGATGCAGGGTATTTTAAGAGAAACACCGAAAGACCTTTTCTGAATATATATCTGTATATACTATATGTGTGTATGTATAATTACATGTATAGGTATGTATGTGTGTGTACATTTGTATGTATATCCTTACGTACATGCCAATTACTTACTTTGACACTTTTTTTTTTCTCCACTCTTTCTAAAGATGCTTTTTCACCATCAACCCAGAGAAAGGGACCAACATGCAGAAGAAGGGCAAGTCTCGTCTTAATGTAAACCCAAGAGTCCCTACCTTGATTTAGCAACTGTCGGATTTTGAGAGGAGAGATGTGTAAACACTCCAGAAAACATTGCATGCATAGTTTTAAGGTATGTTTGTTGTTAACCTTATGCAAAAGAAGAAACAAAATTGTTTCCACAGTTTTTTGATTTAGTTACAAATGCTACATTTGTTTTTTTATAGAGAATTTTGTTATCTAAAAATGGTAAAAAAATAAAATAAATAAAATAAAATAAAAAAAACACTTGCTGTGTTCAGAGGCAAAATGTTGCGTAAAATAAATATGTAAAAAGACATCCTTGTGTTGGAGTGATTCGTAAGTTTTAATTTTGCTAGTTATTTTTAATCTGGGTAACATTTTTATTACACATTGTTATTAGGCCTTAGCACAGGGGTGGCGAACAAGTTTGACACCAAGAGCCGAATTCAAGTCAAAGAGCCACACCACAATTGACCTGCCAAGACGTACACACACAAACACGCAATTAAAGCTGTTTTATTTTCCAGAACACACTCCTCTCCCTACAACACAACAGCAAGTATTGTACAATACATACATCAAATGCAGCTTAGCCAGAGTTAACACGGCGACTACCCTGGAGGTCAGAGACCCCCTCCACACACACAGGCACCTGTCTCTCATCTCATACACACACTCTCTCTCTTTCTCTCTCTCTATCTCACTCTTTTATCTGCCTCTCACTGACACACACTACTACTCAGTGACGGGCGGTGAGGTTAATGCTGGTGACTCCTCTGAAGTCAGATTTACGATGATAAAAACTGAATATTTCACATTTCACCCAACAGTATTAAACTGGTAATTCTTTGTATCTCAACATTCCTCTTTCAATGATACTTACACCAACAAATACACAAACATCTGGACAGAGCACCCTTCTGGTGTCTAAGTGATTCCTATTCACAATAAACTCATTACATACATTACATTTCAGTTGTGTGCAACTTAAATTAATTTTTACCTTCATTAGAATGTCTTGCTTTTTTATGTTTTTTATTTAAAATTGAATGACTGACTTTTTGCATCAAAAGCAAATAATTTCTTAAATGTTAATACATTGCAATGACTCAGTTCATTCTTCAATGTAGTAAGCAAACAAGTGCTAATTTACCCCCCCTTGTCCACATTAAGAACCCATTAACTTGAAAACAAACACACTTATATGGTGTCAAATTAGAGCCTAAAGTATTGCGCATCAAAACCGTAAAACCGCGTATCAAAACACCAAATCTGCGAATCAAAATGCATAAATTGAGAACCAAAACCCACAATTTGCAACCAAAAGCCTTTCCCCAAAGCACAATCCTATTCCTCAGCTGCCGATTTGTTTTCTCGCCATTCTGAAATCCTGTTTTTGAGTTGCAGTTTTATTTTGAAATTATCTTTTTGAGTTGCGCTTTTATTTTTTGAGTTGCGCTTTTATTTTTTGCGGTTTTGATTCTAAAACCTGTCGACACGTAAAAACAGTGTCATGTCAGTCAAGGGGAGGGGAGGCGGGACATCCCTGATATCCAGAAGCTCATTGGCTGCCGAATAACACAGTCTTACGTCAACAGACCAGTTTAGAATGTGCCGGTAAGTTTTTCATGTTTTTCAAATCTTTTACTATATTAAACGATCAAACTTGTACTTTATTTAACCAGAGGACGCCAGCACAGTTAGATGAGGAGCTCCACCAGTAGCTGTTAGTGAAAAAAGATGTTAGAAAGTTAGATGTTGCATGACAAACTATCACCATTGTTCTCCCGTGTTAGCATGCTAGCTAGCTCAATGCTAGCGGGGTTTCCAGCTCTTTTCATGACTTTTATGGATTAAACAAAGTCGATTTTTTACCACAGTGTCAGAATCGGCCATGTAAACCTGGGAATAATTGTAGTAACAATTGTAAAATTTTAGAATCAAAACCGCAAAAAATAAAAGCGCAACTCAAAAAGATAATTTAAAAAAAAAAAAAACTGCAACTCAAAAACAGGATTTCAGAATGGCGAGAAAACAAATCGGCAGCTGAGGAATAGGATTGTGCTTTGGGGAAAGGCTTTTGGTTGCAAATTGTGGGTTTTGGTTCTCAATTTATGCATTTTGATTCGCAGATTTGGGATTTTGATGCGCGGTTTTACTGTTTTGATGCGCAATACTTTAGGCTCTAATTTGACACCATATTCATGGCTCATCTCGAAGCACCTTGGTTACCAACACTTGATGACATAATTTGGGGTCTGAATGATTAGTTTGTGCCCCATTTGTTTTAAAATGGGAAGGAGTGTGTCTTTTGTAGGCAGTTGCCCACAGTAAAGTGATCAAAGTAAATCAAGCAATTTATCACTTTCCACTGAGTTAAAGTCCTCCAAAGCCTTTACAATAACATATTTTTCCTCTTGCGATACATACATCAAAAGGGATTCTTTCTTCCAGAAAGGGGACTGCAAGTTTCACTGGGAAGTAAGAAACTTGTTTCCAGCCCACTGTCAGAGGGGTGGGGGTGAAGCCAGTTAGCAATCAAAAGTTTTAGGGATGTGCTGGGGAGTTTGCTAGTCGCTCCAGAGACAGCCAAAGCCTTGATAGTTAAAAGGTTTTAGTAACCCACCTTGAGTCAGATAGTCCCGAACCTGACAAACTGTGGGGTCTCTCTGCTGTTCCATTCTCCACAGGCCAGGGTTCCACCCCCAACCATTAAAGGGCTCTTCTGTCTCATCCAAAACCTCCATAACATGTACCATCTGGGTGCCAACAGGCCCTGGGCCTGTGGAGGCAATGTGGAGTCTAGACAATACATCAGCATTAGTGTGGTCCTTCACCGGTCGGTACTGGATGGTGTAATCAAAATTGGCCAGCTGGGCAGCCCACCTCTGTTCCACAGCCCCTAGTTTTGCCGTCTGCAGGTGTACAAGGGGGTTATTGTCCGTCACAACAGTTATCTTTGCACCCCACAAAAAATCTTTGAATTTCTCCACCAGAGCCCATTTCATTGCCAACAGCTAAAGTTTAAAAGAGCTGTAGTTGGCATCGTTGCGTTCTGAGGGGTGCAGGCTCCGACTAACATATGCAATGACTCGTTCTGCTCCATCCTGTTCCTGGGCTGAAACAGCACCTAAACCGCAGTTACTGGCATCTGTATAGACAGTGAAAGGCTTTGTGAAATCTGCATATGCCAAAATTGGTGCTTGTAGCAAGCATTGCTTGAGCTGCTGAAATGCAACTTCGCACTCATCAGTCCATTGGACAGAGGGTGATTCTCTGCACCTGCTCCTTGATGAGCCCCTCAAAAGTTCATTCAGAGGTTTAGCAATCTTGTAAAAGTATTTAACAAACCGCCTGTAGTAGCCCACAAAACCCAGAAAAGATCTTACCTGCCTAACTGTGGTAGGACAGTCCCAACTCTGGACAGCTGCGGTTTTCTCTGGGTCAGGCGACACTCCATCACCACTGACTTCGTGGCCCAGGAACTTTCTTATGAAACAGCTTGCATTTCTCTGGGCGAAGAAGAAGACCATAATGCCCCAGGGACTCAAACACACGCTCCAGATGGTCCAGGTGGGTTGCAAAGTCTTTGGAATACACAATAACATCATCCAGGTATACAAGAGTAGAGTCAACAAGCTGGTCCCCCAAACAGCGCTGCATCAGTCTTTGAAAGGTTGCTGGGGCATTACAGAGTTCAAAGGGAATCCTGTCAAACTCAAATAAGCCAAAAGGTGTTGTAAAGGCAGTCTTTTCTCTGTCTTTCTCCTCTACCTCCACTTGCCAGTATCCACTGGCCAAGTCCAGAGTGGAGTACCAATCTGCTTGGTTGAGACTGGTCAGGGAACCTTCAATTCAAGGCAAGGGGAAAGCGTCTTTATGAGTGACTCGATTCAACTTTCTGTAGTCCACACAAAAACGCCAGGCACCGCACTTCTTCTGTACCAGCACTATGGGTGCAGCCCACGGACTACTGCTCTCTCTAATGACACACTTTACATTTTCTGGGTTGACCTAACAGACCTTGGCTAGCTTCTGAAATCTACTAATGATCACAGCGAAGGGATTCAAGTTCCTTACTCGCACAGGTAATCTACCCTGGTCTACAGTCACTAGAGTCCGTGCAACCTCTATATTGCCGCTTTCTGCGAACGGCTCCACCATTGCGCAAACTTTTGGTCCACAGGGCCAAGGCGCTGTCTTTGCCCACAGCATCACTTCGCTGTTTGCCGGTACAGTCACTGGTGCTCGGCAGGCTGGACGAGCTACCCTGGTCAAGGGCGCCATAGCTGAAAACAGCTTGGATACGCTGACATTCAGCAAAAACATCCTCCCATGCCCCTCTAAGGGGCTGACGTTTTATAAGAGGTGGTCGGTGGTTTTGGAACAGTTCTTCCCAACACTCAGAAATTACATTCATGCCCAAGATGGCCTTCTTTTCACCCAAATAGCCGTCTTCTACCACCACAACCCCACAATTCGGGACCCGAACCCCCCAGTCATTACTCCAAAATCTCTAGGAGGAGTTCGTTCTAGAAGGAGGCCTACAAATGTCCAAAATAGAGCAAAAATGACATATTGACACCAATATAAGAGACTTCCTGTGCGACTGGACAGCTTGGTACCAAGAGACTTTTTGTAGGTTTTCATCTACGTATGTCCTGAAAAAAATCAAGCTTGTATGGAACCCATCAGGTCCAACCGCTTCCTGGTTTACTCCTGCTGAACATCCGGTAAGCACGCCCATATAAAGGCATTGTTTTTTATATATAGAGCTTAAGCAACCAAACAGTTGACTATATAAAAGAGCTTTTACAATTGTGCACTTTTAGCAGGCTGAAAAAATTATCTTTTTAAAATTGCCAATTCTAATTTGGCTTTTGAAATTTGTGTTCCAATTTTTTGTGCTGAGAGTTGTTTGTTTTGGTTATTATCTATATGTTTTGTTTTGTAAAAAAGATAAAATATTAAGTTAATTGCATTTACATGACTAGAAAAGCAATGATTATTCATAAAAATCTGGTATGAAAGACATACAAACAAATGAAAAAGCAGTCTGCTCCTCTCTTTTTGTGGTTAAAATCTTGTCAACTCACTGCTGGGTTAGTTAGCATATGAACAGGCAGCTGGTGTGTGTGTGGGGTGAAATTTGGACTCTGAGCAACAGGGCATACAGAGGAACAGTCTGCAGCGTGAGTAAAAGGCTAAACCATGTAAGAGAAAATGACATCCCAGCAAAGGACTAGTTCATTTTATATCTGTAAATAATATTCAGGAGAATTTAGACATAAATCAATTTATATGTAGGAACTTGTGTGGATAGTTGGAAACATAAGTAATTTTAAAACACACTTGTTTGGAGTCCAGACGGAAAAAGCACAGGTTTTGGGATGAATTGGGATTTTTAAAAAATCATCTGTTTCACCTGGACGTCTGAAAAAATATGGAAGGCAAAGAAACACAGATCCCTACATTTAAAAAAAAAATGGTGTTGATATATGATGAATAAGTTATGAAAAACGATAGGTGTTTGTAGTTTTGCCTAAAAGACGCTGACCTTTTTGACAAAAGGCTCTCTACATGGCACCGTAACTTCAATCATTCTGGAATTTTTTAGGAAGCATTAGCACATAAATGCCTATTAAACTGTAGTCTTTTTGTGCTGCTGATAACCTATACAGAATTTATGCTAAAAATCTTTGTTCAGTCCAAAATTTACAGGAAAAATACAGGTATTACGCCGAGACCCTATAGTGCTGTTTATCAAAGTTGAGATTGTAAGAGGCATCTAACTCTGAAATCTCAGCTTCCTGAGACAAACGGCTGATTTGCTATGAAGCTTTGTTTTATGAGTAAGTGCATTTGACCACTTCCTGTTTGGGGGGGCCTTATGAAGGCACCCGTCAGATGTGTACACCTTATGAAGAAATTTTAGGGATGATGAGAGAGGACCCTTCTGAGTATCTCCAGTTTTAATTTCATGCACGTCGGACGGTTTAGAGAAAAAAATAGGAAGAATGCGACAAAAACTGTGTTTTTCAATAACTAGGTGGCGCTATGGAGCCGTCCAGAATTGTCATATCCATGGGTTCAGAATGGCGCTTCCCATCATATCCATTGAATTTCCAGTGAGATTGGACAAGGAATGTGCACGTGAGAGCAACTTCTTTATGTGCATGGCGAGATTTCCAACTTTTACGGCTCTGTCACGCACTGGCCACACTCTGCATTGAAAGTTATGGCTTTTTATCAGAGTAAACTTCAATGGCTTTTCAACAGGTGGACATCATTTTGAGGCTTGTCGGCTCATCCTACTCGAAGCAGTGATGCTCCAAGTCAAACATGTCATTTCCTCTTGCCTGCAGGTGGCGCTACACTTTTCCAGATTCTTTCACTGCAGATGTACCAGAGTCAGACCACAATCATGCATATCAACTTTGGATCAGATTGATTAGCATGGCTGAGTTATGGCCATTTTCCTTTCATGGCGTGGCTTTAAACAACGCTGAATTTCTAGACAGCCGCCACGGTCACAAACAACCCTAAAAACTTAAAAGCTTCGCAATTTAACATCGGACATGTGTTTAGTTTACAAAACAAAAGTTTGGAGTCATTGACACAAATCTATAGGAGGAGTTCGCTTCTAGAAGGAGGCCCGCAAATGTCCAAAATAGAGCAAAATGACATATAGACATCAATACATGACTTCCTGTGCGAAAGGTGACAGGTGGGTCCTTTCAGACTTTTTTGTAGGTCTCCATCTGAAGAACGTGCCCTGTTGGCAACTCGGGTTAGACGCTAAAGCGCATATGGCCGGGACAAAAAGTCACTGTAGGTGGCGCTTGTCGAGCCATTTTGCACACCTACGCCAATTTCTCGATAAAATACGAAATTTTTCACGATCCCTGATGTGTGTGCCAAATTTGGTGAGTTTGGGGTGCGTTAAAGGCCTCAAAATGCGATTCTTCCGCAGAAGAAAAAATAATAATACTAATTAAAGCTACAAGTAGCATTTAGCGGGTCTGAAAGCATCGCAGCGATCACTTCAAGAATGGGCGACGCTTCCGTGAGCAGCGCTCCTTGTTTATTCTCGCTTATTTTTTTCATTCATCTCTGAGCTCCAAGCCACTGCGTTAATATGAAAGCAAATTTCTGTGTATGGGGGCTGTAATCTGTTGCCTTATGGACAAAGACTTTTGCATATAGCATGAATAAAAATTTCTTAAAACTAAGCCTCATAGGACCTGTTTATTTTCTCATCAAGGAGAAGGTTTTTATCAGATTAAGAAACGAGCAATGATGATAATTGCTATCACTGTCCCTAAGGATGAGAACAGAAGAACTCATTCAATTTCCACTACAATGTCTAGATGTGTGTCAGCTATGTCTGATAACTTGGCCAATTAGCTGGACCGGGATCTTGCAAAGTGCAGGTGGGTTAACGGCCCAGTGTGATGAGTCTGTAGCGCACAGCAGCATAGCCTTTGGTTTCCTGACAAGAGAAGAACTCCTGACACATCTGCCCCAACAGACAACTACAAGAGGAGTTGAAATGTATAACACGGTGAAGGAGCTTGTGCAGAAAAAGGTACCATTAGAAAGCTAGTAGCAAGTGATCGCAGACGGGCCTTGCTATGACTGGCTAGGTCAAACAGGTTTTATCATCACTGTAAGCTGTAAAGCTGACCCAACTCCTTCAAATGTCTGCATTACTGATGCGCTATTCACCACAGCCAAGAGAAGTGATTGGCCTTGGACACATAATGACTCCTATCGTGAAAAATCATATACAACCTCAGCTGCAAAGCAAAAACAGAACTGGATTTTTAAGCAAAAGCATGGAGTGGAGATGTCTGCTGAATATGGTGAATATAAATATGGTGAATCTGAACTTGCATTTTTGACTGACATTACTGGGAAAGTAAACCACTTGATCTATGAAAGCCAAAGATACCATAAAACCATATTTTTTTTGACTAGCTTGACTGAGCCAGTGTTTTGTGTGGATCTTTTTTGCCAGGGCTTACGGGGTTTGGTCGGTGGTTTTGCTGCAGTTGTCTCCCTTGCTGGGACAAATGGAGTTAAACACAGCAGCCTCATGGCTATGAAGTGGACCTGTTGTCAGCCCCAGTCTGGATGGGCACTGTATGTATGTTCCAATGGCCAGGTCACTTTCCTGGTATGAAGAGACTCTCAAATATAATTTCCTAACTAAGAGCCAAGCATATAAGCTTACATGTTTAGGTAAAATATGCATGAACAGCTTTATGTTGTTCCTTGTGATGTAAGTTTTACCTAAGTAACCTAAACATGCCAATTCTGTTACTAATTCAGTTGATATGGCCTCATCTGTGTCTAAGTGATAGGAAATCATTTTTATATTTAGAGCTCCAAGCAACAAACAGTTGTCTATATAAAAGAGCTTTTACAATTGTGCACTTTAGCAGGCCCTGAATACATGTGACCAAATGCATGGTGGATTTTCACAGACTTTGTTTAAAAACTGAAGTACATAGACTTTGGAGAAGGGGCTACATTGTTCTGGACTTCTTTGTTTCATCCACAGAAGAGTAATGTGATGGTTTTTGAAAAGCTGCTGAAAATGTATCTTTTTTAAAATTGCAATTTCTAATTTGGGCTTTACATTTTGTGTTCCATTTTATGGATTTATTAGAAAGATTTGAGCTGGTGTCGGTTTCATCGGTTTCTGGAGCAGTGATGCTCCAAGTCAAATATGTCATTTCTGTTGCCAGCAGGTGGCACTATATACACCTGTTCTGGATTTCCAATCGCAGATGTGTTCAGAGTCAGACTACAATCATGTACATCAATTTTGACTCAGATTAGATTATGCATGCCGAGTAATGGCCATGTTTCCTTTCATGGCGGTTTTCAAACGACTTCCACTTTGACGCCGCCACGGTCACAAACAACCTTAAAACTTAAAAGCCACGCCAATTTAAGATCAAACGGTGTTTAGTTTACAAACCAAAGTTTGGGAGTCATTACTCACAAATCTCTAGGAGGAGTTCGTTCTAGAACGAGGCCTGCAAATGACCAAAATACAGCAGAAATGACATATTGACACTGATAAAGACTTCTGCAAATTCCCACAGCTGGTCCCAAGAGACTTTTGTAGGTCTCTGATCTGATGAACATGTCCTGTAAGCAACCGTTTGTATGTTGAAGAACATGGCGGCTCGCGAAACAAACATTGTAGGTGGCGCTTATTGAGCTGTTTTTGCACTTATGCAAGTGCTGGGTCTATATGTTGGAGATATGTAAGAGGCATCTCTCATTCTGAAATTTCAGCCTTGTGATACAAATGGCTGATTTTTTATGAATTTTTAATTATCAGCCTGCAACGTAATCAACCACTTCCTGTTTGGCGGTGGCTTGCGCAGGCACCGTCAGGTACACCCATGAAACTTTAAACAGATGAGAGGAAGACCCTGTGAGTATCTCCAGTTGTAATTTTATGAACATCGACAAAGCACAGAGAGATAGGCAGAATGTGCCCCATGCACAACTAGGTGGCGCTATAGAGTCGTCCAAAGTTGGGTTGTTATCCATGGGTTTAGAATGGAAGTCACCATATCCATTAATTTTCTAGTGAGATCGATTGAAAGAATAAAAAACGGAGAGCAACATTGGTGGCTATGACTAACTTCTTGCTTTTCAGCTTGTCACGGTATTCACACCCCCGCTTTTGAAAGTTATGGTTTTTATCAGAGTAAACTTCAATGGTTTTTTCAACAGGTGGATGCCATTTTGAGGTGTGTTGGTTTTGATCTACTTGGAGCAGTGATGTTCCAAGTAAAATATGTCATTTCCTGTTGCCAACAGGTGTTACACCTTTGCCGGATTCTTCCACTGCAGATGTGTTCAGAGTCAGACTACAATCATGCACAGCAATTTTGGATCAGATTGGATTATGCATGGCTGAGTAATGGCCATTTTTCTTTTCATGGCGCAGGTTTTTGAAATGACTCCATTTTCTAATCTGCCACCGTCACAAACAACCATAAAACTAAAGTTTTCGCAGCACTTAACATTGGACTTAAGGTTTATTTATAAGACCAAAGTTTGGCAATTATTCACAAATCCCAGGAGGAGTCTGCCCAGAACGATCTCCGGCAAATGACCAAAATACACCAAAATGACATATTGACACCAATATAGCAGACTTCCCAGTAACTGACAGCTTGGTCCCAAGAGACTTTTTGTAGGTCTCATCTGATGAACATGTCCCAAAAATCAAGCTTGTATGTTGAAGAACACAGGCTCAAGGAAAAACAAACATTATAGGTGGCGCTTATTGAGTTGTTTTTGTGCAAAACGTGCGAGTGCTGTATATCTAAGTTGGAGATATGTATCGGGAATTTATTCTGAAAATCTCAGCCTCGCGGATACAAATGCTGATTTTCTATGAATTTTAATTATCTGATTGCAACGCAATCACCACTTGTTTGGCGGTGGCTTGGCGTGAGGCAATCAATAGGTGTACACCCATGAAACTTTAAACGGCGCGAGAGAAGACCCCAGAGTATCTCCTGTTGTAATTTTATGAACATCGGACAAAGCATGGTAGAGAAAAGATAGGGCCAGAATGTGACAAAAATATATTTGTCAACATTCAGGGTGGCGCTATGGAGCTGTCCAAGATTGTCACCAAGTATCCATTGGTTCAGAATGGAAGCCTCATCACCTCCATCGAATTTCAGTGAGATTGGACAAGGAATAAAAAGTACTGAGAGCAACTTTTTGTGTGCATGGCGACGCCCAACCGCTTCCGTTTCTCGCCTTCTAATTCACACCCCCTGCGTCAAAAGTTGCGGTTTTCTTTTATCAGAGTAAACTTCAATGGCTTTTGCAACAGGTGGACGCTATTTTCAGGTGTGTCGGTTTCTCCTACTTGGAGCAGTGATGCTCCAAGTCAAACATGTCATTTCCGGGCCACAGCAGGTGGCGCTACACTTTTCCGGATCCTTTCACTGCAGATGTGTTCAGAGTCAGACTACAATCATGCACATCAATTTTGGATCAGATTGGATTATGCATGGCTGAGTAAAGGCCATTTGTCTTTTCATGGCGCAGTTTTCTTTAAATGACTTCCATTTTTGACGCTACCGCCACGGTCACAACATCCGGTGAAAAAACTTAAAAGCTTTGACAATTTAACATCGGACATGTGTCTAGTTTATAAAACCAAAGTTTGGAGTCATTACTCCAAAATCTCTAGGAGGAGTTCGTTCTAGAAGGAGGCCTACAAATGTCCAAAATAGGAGCAAAATGATATATTGACACCAATATAAGAGACTTCCTGTAACGAGATACAGCGCTTGTTAAGAGACTTTTTTTTGTAGGTTTCCCCATCTGATGAACATGTCCTGAAAGCGCAACTGCTTTGTATGCTAAAGCATATGCGGGGCTCGGGACAAATGCTCACGGTGGCGCCTGTCGAGCCGCTTTTGTGCGCCCATGCCAATCTCCCAAATAATGCAAATTTTTTCGCTGACTCCTGATGTGTGTGCCAAATTTGGTGAGCGCTTTAGTATGTTAAAGGCCTCAAAGGCGTACCGGCCGGAATAGAAAAGAATAATAATAATAATTAAAGCTAAGTAGCATTTAGCGGGTTCGAAAGCACGGCGGCCTGCCTGGCACGAGCGATCGCCTGAGCAGCGCCTGCTCGGGAACCATCTTCGCCATTTTTCTTAGTCCATTCTGGAGCTCAAAGCTAATGTTAATATGAAAGTTGTACTGTGGCTGGGGCTGTAATCTGTTACCTTAAGGACAAAGACTTTTGCATATAGCATGAATAAAATTCTTAAAACTAAGCCTCGTTTAGACCTGTTCATTTTCTCATCAAGGAGAAGAAGGGTTTTATCAGATTAAGAAACGAGCAATGATGATAATTGCATGCACTGTCCCTAAGGATGAGAACAGAAGAACTCATTCAATTTCCACTACAATGTCTAGATGTGTGTCAGCTATGTCTGATAATCCTGGCCACTGAAGGACCGGATCTGCAGAAGTGCAGGCAGGGTTAATGTCCAGTGTGATGAGTCTGTGGAAGGCAACAGTACAGCATAGCCTTTGGTTTCCACAAGAGAAGAACTCCTGACACATCTGCCCCAACAGAAAACTACAAGAGGAGTTGAAATGTATAACACGGTGAAGGAGTTTTTGTGCAGAAAAAGGTACCATTAGAAAAGCCAGTAAAGAGTGACTGCAGACGCTCCCTGCTATGATCAATAGACAAACAGGTTTCATCACTCACTGTAAGCTGTAAGCTGACCCAGACTTTCCAAAATGTCTAGACATTGATGCGCCATTCACCATTAGGCCATATGTGCAGAAGTGATTGGCTCTGGACACATAATACGACTCCTATTGTGAAATCATATAACCTCAGCTGCAAAGCAAAAACAGAACCGGATTTTCAAGGTGCTATTGATAGAGATGTCTGCTGAATATGGTGAATATGAATATGGTGAATCTGAACTTGCATTTTTGACTGACATTACCGGGAAACTAAACCACTTCATCTGCGAGCTGCAAGACAATGGCAAACCATATATTTTTTGACTAGCTTGACTGAACCAGTGTTTCTTGTGTGGATCTTTTCTGCCAGGGCTTGCTGGCTTGATCGGTGGTTGTTGCTGCAGCTGTCTCCCTTGCTGGGACAGCTGGAGTTAAACACAGCAGCCTCACGGCCATGAAGTGGACTCTCTCTGTTGCTGTCCCAGTCTGGATGGGGGCAATTGTAGCGAGCAGAAACCTAATGGCCAGGTTCGCCTCCTGGTATGAAGAGATTCCTAAATATAATTTCCCTAACCGCGAGAGCCAAGCATATGTTTACATGTTTAGGTAAAAATATGTGATGAACAGCTTTATGTTGTCTTGTGATGTAAGTTTTTACCTAAGTAAACCTAAACATGCCACCCTGTTACTAATTCAGTTGATATGGTTCTCCATCTGTGTCTAAGTGATGGGAAATCATTTTTTTATATTTAGAGCTCCAAGCAAACAAACAGTTGTCTATATAAAAGAGCTTTTACAATTGTGCACTTTTAGCAGGTCTCTGAATACATGTGACCAATGCATGGTGGAGCCACAGACTTTGTTTAAAACTGAAGGTGACATAGACTTTGGAGAAGTGGCTACATTGTTCTGGGACTTCTTGGTTTCATCCACAGAAGAGTAATGTATTTGCTTGAAAAGCTGCTGAAAATGTGTATCTTTTAAATTGCAATTTCTAATTTGGTTTTAAGATTTTTAGTTCCATTTTTTATGATTTTATTAGAAAGATTTGAGCTGTGTCGCTCATCCCACTTTGGAGCAGTGATTCCAAGTCAAACATGTCATTTCCGTTACAGCAGGCAGCACTACACCTGTTCCGGATTCTTCCACTGCAGATGTCGTAAAGTCAGACTACAATCATGCACACTAATTTTGGATCAGATTAGATTATGCATATTGAGTAATGGCTATGTTTTCATATGGTTTTCAAACAACCTCCAATTTTGACGCGCCGCCACGGTCACAAACAACCTTAAAAACTTAAAAGCTTCGCAATTTAAGATCAAACGTGTGTTTAGTTTACAAAACCAAAGTTTGGAGTCATTACTCACAAATCTCTAGGAGGAGTTCGTTCTAGAACGAGGCCTGCAAATGACCAAAATACAGCAGAAATGACATATTGACATCAATATAGCAGACTTCCCAGCAACTGACAGCTTGGTCCTGAGACTTGTAGGTCTCCATCTGATGAACATGTCCTGTAAAAATCAAGCCTGCATGTTAAAGAACATGGCGGGGCTCGCGAAAACAAACATTGTAGGTGGCGCTATTGAGCCGTTTTTGTGCACTTAAGCAAGTGCTGTCTATATGAGTTGGAGATATGTAAGAGGCATCTCATTCTGAAATCTCAGCCTCGTGATAGAGCTGCCTGATTTTGGAATTTTTAATTATCTGCCTGCAACGCAATCAACTACTTCCTGTTTGGCGGTGGCTTTTCTGCGCAGGCAATCTGGCCAGGTGTACACCCATGAAACTTTAACAGACAGACGCACTCCTGTGAGTATCTCCTGTTGTAATTCTTATGAACATCGGACAAAGCACAGAGAAAATACAGGGCAGAATGCAAGCCCCTATGCACAACTAGGTGGCGCTAGAGCCTGTCCAAAGTTGTCACATCCATGGGGTTCAGGAATGGAAGCTTCATCATATCCATGATTTTCAGTGAGATCGACAAGGAATGTGCACGAGAGCAACTTTTGTGTGCATGGCGAGACGCCTAACTTAGCTACTCTGTCACGACCACACCCCCGCTTAGAAAGTTATGGTTTTTACCAGAGTAAACTTCAATGGTTTTTCAACAGGTGGACGTATTTGAGGTGTGTTGGTTTCATCCTACTTGGGAGCAGTGATGTCTAAGTAAACATGTCATTTCTTGTTGTTAACAGGTGGCGCCACACCTTTTGGCCGGATTCTTTCCACTGCAGATGTGTTCAGAGCTTCAGACTACAATCATGCCATAAATTCCTTGGATCAGATTGATTATGTATGGTGGCTGAGTACGGCCATATTTTTTTTTTTCAGCATGGGCTGCCAGTTTAAATGATTCTCCATTTTTCAATTCACGCCACGGGTCACAAAACAACTATAAAATCCAAAGCTTCAAGTAATTTAACATCAGACTTGTGTTTAGTTTATACACTGCTTGGAGTAATTATTCACAAATCTCTAGGAGGAGTTCGTTTCCAGAACGAGGCTCGCGAATGACTAAAAATACACCAAAAATGACATATTGACACCAATATAGCAGACTTCCTGCGCAACTGACAGCTTGGTCCCAAGAGACTTTTTTGTAGGTTTCCATCTGATGAACATGTCCTGTAAATATCAAGCTTGTATGTTAAAGAACATGGTGGGCCTGCGAAAACAAACATTGTAGGTATGCCATTGAGCTGCTTTGCACCCGCAAGGAAAGTGCTGTATATCTGTTGGAGATATGTATCGGGGAATTTATTCTGTACCTCAGCCTCGCGGATACAAACTGCTTTCTATGAATTTTAATTATCTGACTGCAACGCAATCAACCTACCTCTCTGTTTGGCGGTGGCTTCATGCGAGGCACCCCCAGGTGTACACCATGAAACTTTGGGAACGATGAGAGAAGACCCTCAGAGTATCTCCTGTTGTAATTTTAAGGAGCATCGGACAAAGCACAGAGAAAAGATAACAGAATGTGACAAAAATATATTTGTCAATATTTCAGGGTGGCGCCATGGAGCTTCGTCCAAGATTGTCATATCCATTGGTTCAGAATGGAAGCCTCATCACTTCCATCGAATTCTTCAGTGAGATTGGACAAGGAATGTGCATGAGAGCAACTTTTGTGTGCATGGCGAGACGAACTTCGCCTCTGTCACGCACCACACCCCTGGCGCTAAGTTATGGTTTTTTATCAGAGTAAACTTCAAGGCTTTGCAACAGGTGGACGCCATTTCAAGTGTGTCGTTTCCTCCTACTTGGAGCAGTGATGCTCCAAGTAAACATGTCATTTCCGTCACAGCGAGGTGGCGCTTTCATTAATTTTTCCGGATTCTTTTCATCAAGTAGATGTGTTCAGAGTCAGACTACAATCATGCACATCAATTTTGGATCAGATTGGATTATGCATGGCTGAGTAAAGGCCATTTGTCTTTTTCATGGCGTGGTTTTCTCGAATGACCTCCATTTTGACGCCGCCACGGTCACAAAACATCCGTAAAAACTTAAAAAGCTTTGCAATTTAACATCGGATATGTGTCTAGTTTATTAAAACCAAAGTTTCAGCCACATCTAAAAATCTCTAGAGTATGCTTGGTTCTAGAAGGAGGCCTACAAATGTCCAAAATAGAGCAAAAATGACATATTGACACCAATATAGCAGACTTCCTGTGCGACTGACAGCTTGGTGCCAAGAGACTTTTTTGTAGGTTTCCATCTGATGAACATGTCCTCAAAAAATCAAGCTTGTATGTTAAAGCATATGCGGGGCTCGGGACAATGTCATTGTAGGTATGCTTGTCGAGCTGTTTTTGTGCTACCATGCCAATCTCCTGTAAAATACGCAATTTTCATGACCCTGATGTGTGTGCCAACGAGAGTTTTGGGTATGTTAAAGGCCTCAAAGGCGACTCTTCCGCCGGAAGAAAAAGAATAATAATAATATTAATTAAAGCTAAGCAAGTAAGATTTACGGGGTCTGAGCACGGCGACTGCCTGGCACGAGCGACCGCCTGCGGAGCAGCGCCTCTGCTCGAACTATCTTCGCCATTTTTTCGCTCCATTCTGGAGCCTCAAAGCACGTTAATATGAAAGGTACTGTGTGGCTGGGGGGCTGTAATCTGTTACCTTATGACAAAGGACTTTGCATATAGCATGAATAGTGCCTCTAAAACTAAGCCCCCTGCTTAGACCTGCTCCGTTTATTTTCTCATCAAGGAGAAGAAGGTTTTATCAGATTAAGAAACGAGCAATGACGAGCACTGCTATCACTGTCCCTAAGGATGAGAACAGAAGAACTATTCAATTTCCACTACAATGTCTAGATGGAAGTCAGCTATGTTCGATACCTGGCCAATTAATGGACCGATTCGCAGTGAAGGTGGTTAATGTCCAGTGATGAGTCTGTGGAAGGCAAATAGTACAGCATAGCCTTTGGTTTCCACAAGAGAAGAACTCCTGACACATTCCAACAGAAAACTACAAGAGGAGTTGAAATGTATAACACGAAGGAAAGCTTTTGTGCAGAAAAAGGTACCATTAGAAAAGCTATAGCAGTGACTGCAGACGGGGTTCCCATATGATCAATAGACAAACAGGTTTCTATCACCACTGTAAGCTGTAAGCTGACTCCAGACTTTCCAAAATGTCTGCATTGATGCTACCATTCACCATTAGCTATATGCAGAAGTGATTGGCTCTGGACACATAATGACTCCTATCAGGAAAATCATATACAACCTCAGCTGCAAAGCAAACAGAACTGGATTTTCAAGGTGCTATTGGAGGAGATGTCTGCTGAATATGGTGAATATGAATATAGGTGAATCTGAACTTGCATTTTTGACTGACATTGGGAACCAAACCACTTGATCTGGCGAGCTGCAAGACAAATGGCAAAAACTATATATTTTTGACTAGCTTGACTGGAACCAGCAGCTTTTTGTGTGGACTTTTTCGCCAGGGGCTTGCTGGCTTGATCGGTGGTTAAGCAAGGTAGTTGTCTCCCTTTGCTGACACAGCTGGAGTTAAACACAAAGAGCCTCTCACACGCTATGAAGTGGACTCTGTTGTTGTCCCAGTCTGATGGGCACTGTAGCGAGCACCCAATGGCCAGGCTCGCTTCTCCTGGTATGAAGATTCCTGGGAATATAATTTCCTAAATCAAGAGAGCCAAGCATATGTTTACATGTTTAGGTAAAATATGTGATGAAACAGCTTTATGTTGTCTTCAGGATGGGAAAAGCAATTTCCAAGTAAACCCAACATGCCAATCTCATATTTAATCTAAAGGATATGGTTCTCCATCTGTGTCTAAGTGATGGGAAATCATTTTTTATATTTAGAGCTCCAAGCAAACAAACAGTTGTCTATATAAAAGAGCTTTTTACACTGTGCACTTTTTAGCAGGTCTCTGGAATACATGTGACCAATGCATGGTGATTTTCACAGACTTTGTTTAAAAACTGAAGGTGATGCAGACTTTGACAAGTGCTACATTGTTCTAATTTTTGTTTCCATCCACAGAAGAGTAATGATGAGCTTTTTAAAAAGCTGCTGAAAATGTATCTTTAAATGTACTTTTAATTTGGGGTTTTACATTTGTAACCCATTTTTAAGAGATTTTATTAGAAAGATTGAGCTGTGTCGGCTCATCCTACTTGGAGCAGTGATGCTCCAAGTCAAACATGTCATTTCCTGTTGCCAGCAGGTGGCACTACACCTGTTCCGGATTCTTCCACTGCAGATGTGTTCAAAGTCAGACTACAATCATGCACATCAATTTTGGATCAGATTAGATTATGCATGGCTGGAGTAATGCGTTTCCTTTCATGGCGGTTTTCTTTAAACAACCTCCAATTTTGACGCGCCACGGTCACAAACAATCTTAAAACTTAAAAGCTTCAAGAATTTAAGATCGTAGTTTAGTTTACAAAACCAAAGTTGAGCTATCACACCCTTTAGGAGGAGTTCGTTTAGAACGAGGTCGGAATGACCAAAATACAAAGAGGAATGGATGATATCAAGATAAAGCAGACTCCCAGTAACTGACAGCTTGGTCCTAAGAGACTTTTGTAGGTCTCCATTCAGATGAACATGTCCTGTAAAACTGCTTGTATGTTAAAGAACATGGCGGGGCTCATGAAACAAACATTGTAGGTGGTTTATTGAGCGTTTTGTGACTTATGCGCCTGTCTATATGTTGGAGATATGTAAGAGGCATCTCATTCTGAAATTTCATTCGTGATAGGAAATGGCTGATTTTTATGAATTTTTAATTATCTGCCTGCAACGCAATCAACCACTTCCTGTTTGGCGGTGGCTTGCGCAGGCACCGTCAGGTGTACACCCATGAAACTTTAACAGATGAGAGACGACCCTTGTGAGTATCTCCTGTCAATTTTGTGGCGAACATCGGACAAAGCACAGAGAAAAATATAGGGCAGAATGTGCCCCATGCACAACTAGGTGGCTTTCTAGTAGAGCCTGGGTCCAAAGTTGTCATATCCATGGGTTCAGAATGAAGCTTCTACTATATCCATTGATTTCAGTGAGATCGACAAGTGAATGTGCACGTGAGAGTAACATTTTGTGCATGTATATAGACGCCTAACTTTACGCTTCTTCTGTCACGCACTCCACACTTCGCTTAGAAAGTTATGGTTTTTTACCAGGAGTAAATCTCTCAATGGTTTTTCAACAGGATGTCATTTTTGAGGTGTGTTGTTTATCCTACTTGGAGCAGTGATGCTCCGCAAACATGTCATTTCTTAAGCTGCCAATAGGTGTGCTTACACTTTTGGCTTTGGATTCTTCCACTGCAGATGTGTTCAGAGTCAGATCACAATCATGCCGTTACAAATCTTCTGGATCAGATTGGATTATGCATGGCTGAGTAATGGCTATTTTTTTCTTTTCATGATGCCATTAAATGACTTCCATTTTCGACTCCACGCCACGGTCACAAACAAACTATAAAACTTAAAGCTTCGCGAATTTAACATCGACTTGTGTTTAGTTTACAAGACCAAAGTTGAGTAATTATTCACAAATCTCTAGGGAGGAGTTCGTCGAACGAGGCCTATGACGACTAAAATACACCAAAATGACATATTGATACCAATATAGCAGACTTCCGGTGCAACTGACAGCTGGTCCCAAGAGACTTTAGGTTTTTCCAGATTCGATGAACATGTCCTGTAAATATCCGTAAGCTCAGGGAGTGTTAAAGAACATGGTGGGCCTCGCGAAACAAACATTGTAGGTGGCGCTATTGAGCCGGTTTTGTGCACCCGTGCGAGTGCTGTATATCTAAGTTGGAGATATGTATCGGGGAATCTCATTCTGAAATCTCAGCCTCGTGATACAAAAGGCTGATTTCTATGAATTTTAATTATCTGACTGCAACGCAAGAATCAACCACTTCCTGTTTGGCGGTGGCTTGGCGAGGCCAGGTGTACACACCCATGAAACTTAAACGATGAGGCTGATCTCAGAGTATTCCTGTTGTAATTTTTATGAGCATCGGACAAAGCATTGCAGGAAAAGATAATGAATGTGATGTAAAAAAAATATATTTGTCAATATCTAGGTGGCGCTTATGGAGTCAAGGTCCTGGGATTGTCCGCATCCATTGGTTCAGAATGGAAGCCTCATCACCTCCATCGAATTTCAGTGAGATTGGACAAGGAATGTGCATGTGAGAGCAACTTTTGTGTGCATGGCGAGACGCCCAACTTCGCCGGGCCTGTCACGGCCTCACACCCTCGCGCTGAAAGTTATGGTTTTTTATCAGAGTAAACTTCAATGGCTTTGCAACAGGTGGACGCTAAGTGTGTCGGTTTCCTCCTACTTGGAGCAGAAATGATGCTCCAAGTAAACATGTCATTTCCGGGCTGTCAGCAGGTGGCGCTTACACTTTTTCCCGGATTCTTTCACTGCAGATGCCCAGAGTCAGACCAATCATGCACAATCAATTTTGATCAGATTGGATTATGTATGGCTGAGTAAAGGCCATTATTCTTTTTCATGGCGTGTTTTCAAATGACTCATTTTTGACGCGCTGGCCATCGTCACAAATATCCGTAAAAACTTAAAAGCTTTGCACTTAACATCGGATTATGTGTCTAGTTTACAAAACCAAAGCTTGGAGTCATTACTCCAAAATCTCTAGGAGGCGTTGGTTCTAGAAGGCGAGGCCTGCAAATGTCCAAAATACAGCAAAAATGACATATTGACAACAATATAGCAGACTTCCTGTGCAACTGACAGCTTGGTCCCAAGAGATTCAGGCGTTTCCATCTGATGAATATGTCCTAAAAAATCGCTTAAAGTGTTAAAGCATATGGGGGCTCGACAAATGTCATTGTAGGAGCGCTTGTCGGCTGCTTTTGTGCTCATGCCAATCTTCCTGTAAAATACTCTAAATTTTTCATGACCTGATGTGTGTGCCAAATTTATGAGTTTTGGGGTATATAAAGGCCTCAAAAGGCTACCATTTGTATTAAAAGAATAATACACTAAAGCTACAAGTAGCATTGTATGTGGCCCGAGACGGCGACCGCTTGGAGACGTCGACTGCCCTGAGCAATACTTCTTGCCTTTGTTTCATTTTCATCAATTCTTGTCCATTCTGAGCCCAAAGCTAATGTTAATATGAAAGCACTGTAAAGGGGAATAAAATTGTTGCCTTAAGGGACAAAGATCTTTAGCATGAATAAAATTTCTAAAACTAAGCCTCATGTAGGATCTGTTTATTTTCTCATCATGAGAAGAAGGTTTTTTATCAGATTAAGAAACCCAGCAATGATGATAATTGCTATCACTGTCCCTAAGGATATGAACAGAAGAACTCATTCAATTTCCACTACAATGTCTAGATGTGTCAGCTTATGTGTCTGATAATCCTGGGCTAATTAGTTGGGACCGATTCCTGTAAAGTGCAGGTGGGTTAATCACCAGTGCATAGAGTCTGTGGAAGGCAACAGTACAGCATAAAGGCCTTGGTTTCCACAAGAGAAGAACTCCCCACACATCTGTCTCAACAGACAACTACAAGAGGAGTTGAAATGTATAACACGTGAAGGAGTTTTTAGCAGAAAAGGTAACACAGAAAAGCCAGTAGCAGTGACTGCAGGACGGGGCTCCTCCCTAAGGATCAATAGACAAACAGGTTTCTTATCACTCACTGTAAGCTGTAAAGTTGAATTCAGACTTTCCAAAATAATCTGTACTGATGCGGCCATTCACCATTAGCCATATGTGCAGAAGTGATTGGCTCTGGACACAGCACGATTCCTATTGTGAAAATTATATACAACCTCAGCTGCAAAGCAAAACAGAACTGGATTTTTAAGGTGCTATTGGAGGAGATGTCTGCTGAATATGGTGAATATGAATATGGTGAATGAACTTGCATTTTGACTGACATTACTGGGAAACTAAACCACTTGGATCTGGCGTAGCTGCAAGACAATGGTAAAAACTATATATTTTTTTTGACTAGCTTGATCAACCAGTGTTTGTGTGGATTCTTTCTTGCTGGTGGGCTTGCTGGTTTGGTCGGTGGTTGTTGGGTTGTGAAGAATTCCCCTTGCTGGGACAGCTGGAGTTAAATTTCAGGCAACCTCACGGCTATGAAGTGGACTCTGTTGTTGTCCTAGTCTGGATGGGCACTGTATGACAGAAACCCAATGGCCAGGCTCGCTCCTGGTATGAAGAGATTCCCAAATATAATTTCCTAACCGCAGAGCCAAGCATATGTTTACATGTTTAGGTAAAATATGTGATGAACAGCTTTATGTTGTCTTATGATGTAAGCTTACCTAAGTAAACTTAAACATGCCAAATTCCCTGTTACTAATTCAGTTGATATGGTTCTCCATCTGTGTCTAAGTGATAGAAATCATTTTTATATTTAGAGCTCCAAGCAAACAAACAGTTGTCTATATAAAAGAGCTTTTACAATTGTGCACTTTTAGCAGGTCTCTGAATACATGTGACCAATGCATGGTGGATTTTCACAGACTTTGTTTAAAACTGAAGGTGACAAAGACTTTGGAGAAGTGGCTACATTGTTTTGGACTTCTTTGTTTCATCCACAGAAGAGTAATGTATGGTTTTTGAAAAGCCGTTGAAAAATGTATCTTTTAAAATTAAATTTCTGATTTGGGTTTTACATTTCCAGTTCCATTTTTATGATTTTATTAGAAAGATTTGAGCTGTGTCGGGTTCATCCCACTTGGAGCAGTGATGCTCCAAGTCAAACATGTCATTTCCTGTTGCCAGCAGGTGGCACTACACCTGTTCCGGATTCTTCCACTGCAGATGTGTTCAAAGTCAGACCACAATCATGCACATCAATTTTGGATCAGATTAGATTATGCATGTATTGAGTAATGGCCATGTTTTCATGGCGAGCCAACGACTCCAATTTGACGCCACAGTCACAAACAACCTTAAAACTTTGGGTAAAGCTTCGCACTTAAGATCAAACGTGTGTTTAGTTTACAAAACCAAAGTTTGGAGTCATTACTCACAAATCTCTAGGAGGAGTTCGTTCAGAACGAGGCCTGCAAATGATCAAAATACAGCAGAAATGACATATTGACATCAATATAGCAGACTTCCTGTGCAACTGACAGCTTGGTCCCAAGAGACTTTTAGGTCTCCATCTGATGAACATGTCCTGTAAAAAGGCAACCAAGGTTTGTATGTTAAAGAACATGGCGGGCCTGGCGAAAAACAAAACATTGTAGGGTGGCGCTTATTGGAGTTGTTTTTGTGCACTTATGCAAGTGCTGTCTATATAAGTTGGAGATATGTAAGAGGCATCTCATTCCTGAAATTTCAGCCCAGGATAGAAATGGTCACCTTTTTTATGAATTTTTAATTATCTGCCTGCAACGCAATCAACCACTTCCTGTTTGGCGGTGGCTTGCGCAGGCACCGTCAGGTGTACACCCATGAAACTTTAACAGATGAGAGAAGACCCTTGTGAGTATCTCTCCTGTTGTAATTTTATGAACATCGGACAAAGCACAGAGAAAATATAGGTAGAATGTGCCCCATGCAATAATCTAGGTGCTTATAGAGCTCTGTCCAAAGTTGTCATATCCATGGGTTCAGAATGGAAGCTTCCATCATATCCATTGATTTTCAGTGAGATCGTGGACATGAATGTGCACGCAGAGCAATATTTGTGCATGGCGAGACGCCCAACTTTGTCAGCTTCTGTCACGTACTCCACACCCCCGCTTTGAAAGTTATGGTTTTTTATCAGAGTAAACTTCAATGGTTTTTCAACAGGTGGGATCGCCATTTTGAGGTGTGTTGGTTTATCCTACTTGGAGCAGTGATGCTCCAAGTAAAACATGTCATTTCTCGTTACAACAGGTGGCGCTACACCTTTCCGGATTCTTCTACTGCAGATGTTCAGAGTCAGACTACAATCATGCACATAAATTCTTGATCAGATTAGATTATGCATGGCTGAGTAATGGCCATTTTTCTTTTCATGGTGTGTTTTCGAAGTGACCTCCATTTTCGACCCGCCGCCACGGTTACAAACAACCGTAAAAACTTAAAAGCTGCACTTAACATCGACATAAGCTTAGTTTTACAAAACCAAATTTTGGAGTAATTATTCACAAATCTCTAGGGAGGAGTTCGTCGCAGAACCAGGCCTTAATGACCAAAATACACCAAAATGACATATTGACACCAATATAGCAGACTTCCTGTGCAACTGACAGCTTGGTCCCAAGAGACTTTTGTAGGTTTCCAGATCTCCGATGAACATGTTCTGTAAATTACCGCTTGTATGTTAAAGAACATGGCGGGCTCGCAAAAACCAACATTGTAGGTGGCGCTATTGAGCCGTTTTTGTGCACCCGTGCGAGTGCTGTATATCTAAGTTGGAGATATATATGGGGAATCTCATTCTGAAATCTCAGCCTCGTGATACAAAATCTATTGATTTTTTTTATGAATTTTTAATTATCTGACTGCAACGCTAATCAACCACTTCCTGTTTGGCGGTGGCTTATGAGGCAACTGGCCAGGTGTACACCCATGAAACTTTTTAAAACCATGACAGAAGACCCCTTGTGAGTATCTCCTGTTGTAATTTTTATGAATGTCGGACAAAGCACAGAGAAAAGATAGGTCAGAATGTGACAAAAAATATATTTGTCAATATCTAGGTGGCGCTATGGAGCTCGTCCAAGATTGTCATATCCATGGGTTCAGAATGGGAAGCTTCATCACCTCCATCGTAATTTCAGTGAGATTGGACAAGGAATGTGCACGTGAGAGCAACTTTTTGTGTGCACGGGCGAGACGCCTAACTTCGCCATTTGTCAATGCACCACACCCCGCATTGAAAGTTATATTTTTTATCAGAGTAAAACCTCAATGGCTTTTTAACAGGTGGACACTATTTGAGGTGTGTCGGTTCATCCCCACTTGGAGCAGTGATGCTCCAAGTCAAACATGTCATTTCCGGGTTGCCAGCAGGTGGCGCCACACTTTTTTCCAGATTCCTTTCTTCACTGCAGATGTGTTCAGAGTCAGACTACAATCATGCACACATCAAATTTGATCAGATTGGAGTATGCATATTGAGTTATGGCTATTTTTCTTTTCTGCTTTTACATGGTTTTTCTAAATGACTCCATTTTGACAAAGGCCGCCACGTCACAAACTTCTGTAAAACTTAAAAGCTTTGCACTTAACATCGGATATGTGTGTAGTCTACAAAACCAAAGTTTGAGTCATTATTCACAAATCTCTAGGAGGAGTTGGTTCCCAGAAGGAGGCCTGCAAAATGTCCAAAATAGAGCAAAATGACATATTGACCTCAATATATCAGGACTTCCCAGCGAGTGACAGGTGGGTCCTTTCCAGACTTTTTTGTAGGTCTCCATCTGATGAACATGCCCCAAAAAAGCAACTGCTTGTATCGCTAAAGCGTATGCGGGGCGTCAGACAAAAAGTCAGTGTAGGTGGCGCTGTCGAAGCCATTTCCAGCGACCCATGCCAATTTCTCATAAAATACGAAATTTTTCATGACCCCCGATGTGTGCCAAATTTGGTGAGTTTTGGGTATAAGAAGGCCTCAAAATGCGACATTCCGCAGAAGAAAATAAGAATAATTAAAGCTAAGTAGCATTTAGCGGGGTCTTTGTTAATGCATGCACTCACCTGGTAACGGGCGATCGCCTGGTGAGTAACGCCTGCCTCGAACCATTCGCCATTTTTTCATTCATCCTGGAGCCCAAAGCATGTTAATATGACAGCAGCCTGTGGGGCGTAATCTGTTGCCTTAAGGGACAAAGACTTTGCATAAAGTATGAATAAAATTCTAAACTAAGCCTCGCTTAGGACCTGTTCATTTTCATCAAGGAGAAGAAGGTTTTATCAGATTAAGAAACGAGCAATGATGGATAATTGCTATCACTGTCCCTAAGGATGAGAACAGAAAAACTCATTCAATTTCCACTACAATGTCTAGATGTGTGTCAGCTATGTCTGATAACTTGGCCAATTAGCTGGACCGATCTTGCAAAGTGCAGGTGGGTTAACGTTCAGTGTGACGAGTCTGTGGAAGGCAACAGTACAGCATATAGCCTTTGGTTTCATTAAAGAGAAGAACTCCTGACACATCTGCCCTTAAACAGACAACTACAAGAGGAGTTGAAATGTATAACACGTGAAGGAGTTTTTGCGCAAAAGGTACCATTAAAAGCCAGTAGCAGGATCAGCAGACGGGCTCTAAGCAGGATCATCAATAGACAAACAGGTTTCATCATCACTGTAAGCTGTAAGCTGACCCAGATCTCTTTCCAAAATGTCTGTGACACATGCACATTCACCATTAAAGGCCATATGCAGAAGTGATTGGCTCTGGACATAATGACTCTATCAGGAAAAATCATATACAACCTCAGCTGCAAAGCAAAAACAGAACTGGATTTTTAAGGTGCTATTGGAGTGAGATGTCTTAAGGAATATGGTGAATATGAATATGGTGAATCTGAACTTGCATTTTTGACTGACATTACTGGGAAACTAAACCACTTGGATTCAAGTAGCCGCAAGACAATGGCAAAAACTATATATTTTTTGACTAGCTTGACTGAACCAGTGTTTCTGTGTGGATTTTTCTGCCAGGGGCTTTGCCGGGTTGGTCAGTGGTTGTTGCTGCAGTTATTCTTGCTGGGACAGCTGGAGCACCACAGCAGCCTCATGGCTATGAAGCACCTGTTGCTGTCCCAGTCTGATGGGGCACTGTGGCGACAGTTCCAATGGCCAGGCTCGCTTCCTGGTATGAAGAGATTCCCAAATATACCTTTAACCCAAGAGCCAAGCACATGTTTAAGCATGTTTAGGTAAAATATGTGATGAACAGCTTTATGTTGTCTTCAGATGTAAAAGTTTTACCTAAGTAAACCTAAACATGCCACCCTGTTACTAATCCAGTTGATATGGCCTCCATCTGTGTCTAAGGATAGAAATCATTTTTTTTATATTTAGAGCTCCAAGCAAACAAACAGCTGCTCAGTATAAAAGAGCTTTTACACTGTGCACTCCTAAAGAGGTTCTGAATACATGTGACCAATGCATGGTAGATTTTCAAGCAGACTTTTGCTTAAAACTGAAGGTATAGACTTTGGAGAAGTGGCTACATTGTTCTTGGACTCCCCTTGTTTCATCCACAGAAGAGTAATGTGATGGTTTTGAAAAGCCGCTGAAAAATGTATCTTTTTAAAATTGCAATTTCTAATTTGGGTTTTACATTTTGTGTTCCATTTTTTATGATTTTATTAGAAAGATTTGAGGTGTGTCGGCTCATCCTACTTGGAGCAGTGATGCTCCAAGTCAAACATGTCATTTCCTGTTGCCAACGCAGGTGGCACTACACCTGTTCCGGATTCTTCCACCGCAGATGTGTTCAGAGTCAGACTACAACTGCACATCACCCTTGGATCAGATTAGATTATGCATATTGAGTAATGCCAGGTTTCCTTTTCATGGCGTGAAGCTAAACGTATTCAAATTTTGACGTATACCACTACCACAACAACCTTAAAACTTAAAGTCAAGAATTTGCTGATCAAACCTGTGTTTAGTTTGCGATAAAACCAAAGTTTGAGTCATTACTCACAAATTCTAGGAGGAAGTTCGTCGAGAACGGTGGCCTGCAAATGACCAAATACAGAAATGACATATTGACATCAATATAGCAGACTTCCTGTGCAACTGACAGTCAGTCCCAAGAGACTTTTTTTGTAGGTCTCCATCTGATGAACATGTCCTGTAAAATCAAGCTTGTATGTTAAAGAACATGGCGGGCTCGTAAAACAAACATTGTAGGTGGCGCTTATTGAGTTGCTTTTGCACTTATGCAAGCGCTGTCTATATAAGTTGGAGATATGTAAGAGGCATCTCATTCTGAAATCTCAGCCTCGTGATACAAACGGCTGATTTTAAATGAATTTTTAATTACCGCCTGCAACTAATCAACCACTTCCTGTTTGGCGGTGGCTTGCGCAGGCACCGTCAGGTGTACACCCATGAAACTTTAACAGATGAGAGAAGACCCTTGTGAGTATCTCCTGTTGTAATTTTATGAACATCGGACAAAGCACAGAGAAAATACAGGGCAGAATGTGCCCCATGCACAACTAGGTGGCGCTTATAGAGCTCATTCAAAGTTGTCATATCCATGGGTTCAGAATGGAAGCTTCATCATATCCATTGATTTTCAGTGAGATCGGACAAGGAATGTGCACGTGACAGCAACATTTGTGCATGGCGAGACAATCAACTTTGCTGCTCTGTCACGTACCACACCCCCCGCTTTGAAAAGTTATGGTTTTTATCAGAGTAAACTTCAATGGTTTTTCAACAGGTGGACGTCATTTTGAGGTGTTGGTTTTATCCTACTTGGAGCAGTGATGCTCCAAGTAAAACATGTCATTTCCTGTTGCCAACAGGTGGCGCTACACTTTTGCCGGATTCTTCCACTGCAGATGTGTTCAGAGTCAGACTACAATCATGCACATAAATGTTGGATCAGATTGGATTATGCATGGCTGAGTAATGGCCATTTTTCTTTTCATGGCGTGTTTTCGAAATGACCTCCATTTTCGACCCGCGCCACGGTCACAAACAACCATAAAAACTTAAAAGCTTCGCAATTTAACATCGGACTTGTGTTTAGTTTACAAGACCAAAGTTTGGAGTAATTATTCACAAATTCTAGGAGGAGTTCGTTTCTAGAACGAGGCCTGCGAATTTATCTTCAAAAATACACTAAAAATGACATATTGACACCAATATAGCAGACTTCCTGTGCAACTGACAGCTTGGTCCCAAGAGACTTTTTTGTAGGTTTGCATTTGATGAACATGTCCTTTAAATATCAAGCTTGTATGTTAAAGAACATGGTGGGGCTCGCGAAAACAAACATTGTAGGTGGCTCTATTGAGTCAGCTTTTTGTGCACCCGCAAGTGAAAGTGCTGTATATCTAAGTTGAGATATATCAGGGAATTCATTCTGAAATTCCTCAGCCTCGTGATACAAACGGATGATTTCTATGAATTTTTAATTATTCGACTGCAACGCATCAACCACTTGTTTGGCGTGGTCAAGCAAGAGGTACCGCTGTAGGTGTACACCCATGAAACTTTAGACGATGAGAGAAGACCCTTGTGAGTATCTCCTGTTGTAATTTTATGAATGTCGGACAAAGCACAGAGAAACATAGGTCAGAATAGACAAAAAAATGTGTATTTGTCAATATCTAGGTGGCGCCATAGAGCTCGTCCGGGAGATTGCCTTCATATCCATTGGTTCAGAAATGGAAGCCCATCAGCTCCATCGAATTTCAGTGAGATTGGACATGAATAAAGACGAGAGCAACTTTGTGTGCACGGGCGACGCCCAACTTCGCCGCCTGTCACTCACACCCCCTGCGTTGAAAGTTATGGTTTTTTATCAGAGTAAACTTCACATGGTAAACAGGTGGACGTCATTTTCGCGTGTTTCGCTCATCCTACTTGGAGCAGTGATGCTCAAGTCAAACATATCATTTCCTCTGCCAGCAGGTGGCGCTACACCTGTACCGATTCTTTTTAATGCAGATGTGTTCAGAGTCAGACTACAATCATGCACATCAATTTTTGGATCAGATTGGATTATGCAGAAGGCTGGAGTAATGCCATTTGTCTTTTCATGGCGAGCTAAATGATTCATTTTGACACACACGGTCACAAACATCCGTGAAAAACTAAAAGCTTTGCAATTTAACATCGGACACGTGTCTATTAAGAAAACCAAAGTTTGGAGTCATTATCTAAAATCTCTAGGAGGAGTTGGTCTTTAGAAGGAGGCTCATGTAAATGTTCAGTGCCAGAGCAAAAATGACATATTGACACCAATATAAAGAGACTTCGTGCGACTGACAGCTTGGTGCCAAGAGACTTTTTTGTAGGTTTCCATCTGATGAACATGTCCTGAAAAACTGCTTGTATGTTAAAGCATTATGCGGGGCTCGACAAATGTCACTGTAGGAGCATTGTCGAGCCGTTTTAGCGCCCCATGCCAATCTCCCCAAAATACGAAATTTTTTCATGACCTGATGTGTGTGCCAAATTTGGTGAGTTTTGGGGTATAAGTAAAGGCCTCAAAGGCGCGCATTCGCCGAAGAAAAGAATATTAATAATTAAAGTTGGCTAAGTAGTGACGAAGGGCCCGAGCATCGCGGCGACTCCTGCATGCTGGGCGCACGCCTCTACGAGCAACGCCTGCTCGAGCTTTCATTCTCGCCATTTTTTCTTGTCCATTCTGGAGCTCCAAGCCATCGTTAATATGACAAGAAATTTCTGTATGGGCTGTAATCTGTTGCCTTAAGGACAAAGACTTTGCATATAGTATGAATAAAATTTCAAACTAAGCCCTGCTTAGACCTGCTGTTCATTTTATAATCAAGGAGAAGAAGGTTTCTATCAGATTAAGAAACGAGCAATGATGATAATTGCTATCACTGTCCCTAAGGATGAGAACAGAAGAACTCATTCAATTTCCACTACAATGTCTAGATGTGTGTCAGCTTAAGTGTCTGATAACTTGGCCAATTAGCTGGACCGATCTCAGAAAGCGTGCAGGTGGGTTAACGCCCAGTGTGATGAGTCTGTGGAAAGAACAGTACATAAAGATACCTTTTGGTTTCATACAAGAGAAGAACTCCTGACACATCTGCCCTTAACAGACAACCCATAAGAGAGCTGAAATGTATAACACGGGGTGAAGGGGAGTTTTTGTGCAGGTACCATTAGAAAAGCCAGTAGCAGGACTGCAGACGGGCTCCTGCAATGATCAATAGACAAACAGGTTTCATCACTCACTGTAAGCTGTAAAGCTGACCCAGACTTTCCAAAATGTCTTCTATTACTGATGCTTATTCACTATTAGGCCATATGTGCAGAAGTGGGATTGGCTCCTGGACACATAATGACTCCGGCCAGAAAAATCATATACAACCCTCAGCTGCAAAGCAAACAGAACTGGATTTTTAAGGTGCTATTGGAGGAGATGTCTGCTGAATATGGTGAATATGAATATGGTGAATCTGAACTTGCATTTTTGACTGACATTACTGGGAAACTAAACCACTTGATCTGCGAGCTGCAAGACAATGGCAAATCTATATATTTTTTTTGACTAGCTTGACTGAGCCAGTGTTTCTTGTGGGGATCTTTTCTGCCAGGGCTTGCCGGCTTGGTCGGTGGTTGTTGCTGCAGTTATCTCCCTTACTGGGACAGCTGGAGTTAAATACAGCAGCCTCACGGCTATGAAGTGGACTCCTGTTGCTGTCCCAGTCTGGATGGGCACTGTGGCGACAGCACCCAATGGCCAGGCTCTCTCCCCTGGTATGAAGAGAGATACCCAAATATACTTCCTAACCAAGAGAGCCAAGTATATATGTTTACATGTTTAGGTAAATATGTGAGAACAGTTTATGTTGTCTTGTGATGTGTGCTTACCTAAGTAAACCTTAACATTCCATCTCCTGTTACTAATCAAGGATATGGTTCTATCTGTGTCTAAGTGATAAAAAGCATTTTTATATTTAGAGCTCCAAGCAAAACAAACAGTTGTCATATAAAAGAGTTTTTACACCAGCACTTTTAGCAGGTCTCTGAATACATGTGACCAATGAATGGTGGATTTTCACAGACTTTGTTTAAAATTGAAGGTGACATAGACTTTGGAGAAGTGGCTACATTGTTCTGGACTTCTTTGTTTCATCCACAGAAGAGTAATGTGATGGTTTTTAAAAAGCTGCTGAAAAATGTATCTTTTTAAAATTGCAATTTCTAATTTGGGTTTTACATTTTGTGTTCCATTTTTTATGATTTTATTAGAAAGATTTGAGGTGTGTCGGCTCATCCTACTTGGAGCAGTGATGCTCCAAGTCAAACATGTCATTTCTGCCAACAGGTGGCGGCACCTGTTCCGATTCTTCCACTGCAGATGTGTCTTTAGAGTCAGACTACAATCATGCACATCAACTTTGGATCAGATTGGATTATGCATGGCTGAGTAATGGCCATTTTTTTTTCATGGCGTGTTTTCGAAACGACCTCCAATTTTGACGCGCCGCCACGGTCACAAACAACCTTAAAAACTTAAAAGCTTTCGCAATTTAACGTCGGTTGATGTGTTTAGTTTAAAAACCAAAGTTTGGAGTAATTATTCACAAATCTCTAGGAGGAGTCTGCCTTGAACGAGGCCTGCACATGACCAAAATACAGCAAAAATGACATATTGACATCAATATAGCAGACTTCCTGTGCAACTGACAGCTTGGTCCCAAGAGACCTTTTTGTAGGTCTCCATCTGATGAACATGTCCTGTAAATATTAAGCTTGTATGTTAAAGAACATGGTGGGGCTCGCGAAAACAAACATTGTAGGTGGCGCTATTGAGCCGTTTTTGTGCACCTATGCAAGTGCTGTCTATATAAGTTGGAGATATGTAAGAGGCATCTCATTCTGAAATTTCAGCCTCGTGATACAAACGGCTGATTTTTTATGAATTTTTAATTATCTGCCTGCAACGCAATCAACCACTTCCTGTTTGGCGTCGGCTTGCGCAGGCACCGTCAGGTGTACACCCATGAAAATTTAACAGATGAGAGAAGACCTCGGTGAGTATCTCCTGTTGTAATTTTATGAACATCGGACAAAGCACAGAGAAAGAAGGAGGCAGAATGTGCCCTATGCAATAACTAGGTGGCTTATAGAGGTCGTCCAAAGTTGTCATATCCATGGGTTCAGAATGGAAGCTTCATCATATCCATTGATTTTCAGTGAGGATCGACAAGGAATGTGCACGTGAGCAACATTTGTGCAAGGCGCAGATGCCCAACTTTGCCGCCTTCTGTCACGCACTACAATTTCGCTTTGAAAGTTATGGTTTTTATCAGAGTACACTCTAATGGTTTTTCAACAGGTGGACGTCATTTGAGGTGTGTCGGCTTATCCTACTTTGAGCAGTGATGCTCCAAGTCAAATATGTCATTTCCGCTTGCCAGCAGGTGGCGCTACACTTTTTTCCGGATTCTTTCACTGCAGATGTGTTCAGAGTCAGACTACAATCATGCACATAAATTTTGGATCAGATTAGATTATGCATGGCTGAGTAATGGCTATTTTTTTCTTTTCATGGCGGTTTCAAAATGACCTTCCATTTTCTAATTCCGCTACACGGTACAAAACAACCATAAATTTTAAAAGCTTTTGCAATTTAACATCGGACATGTGTTTAGTTTACAAAACCAAAAGTTTGGAGTAATTATTCACAAATCTCTAGGAGGAGTTCTGTTCTAGCGAGGCCTGCTAACGACCAAAATACACCAAAATGACATATTGACACCAATATAGCAGACTTCCTGTGCAAATCGACAGCTTGATCCCAAGAGACTTTTTGTGTGTTTCCAGATCTGATGAAATATGTCCTGTAAATACTGCTTGTATGTTAAAGAACATGGCGGGGCTCAGCAAAACAAACATTGTAGGTGGCGCGAGAGCTGTTTTTTGTGCACCCAGTGAAAAGCAGTATATCTAAGTTGGAGATATGTATGGGGGAATCTCATTCTGAAATCTCAGCCTCGTGATACAAACGGCTGATTTTCTATGAATTTTTAATTATCTGACTGCAACGCAATCAACCACTTCCTGTTTGGCGGTGGCTTGCGCAGGCACCGTCAGGTGTACACCCATGAAACTTTAAACGATGAGAGAAGACCCTTCTGAGTATCTCCTGTTGTAATTTTATGAACATCGGACAAAGCACAGAGAAAAGATAGGCCAGAATGTGACAAAAAATATATTTGTCAATATCTAGGTGGCGCTATGGAGCTTGTCCAAGATTGTCATATCCATTGGTTCAGAATGGAAGCCTCATCACCTCCATCGAATTTCAGTGAGATTGGACAAGGAATGCATGTGAGAGCAACTTTTGTGTGCCGAAGCAGATCACCAACTTCGCCTGTCATTTAATTACCCTTGGCGCTGAAAGTTGCGGTTTTTGGTGCATCAGAGTAAACTTCAATGGCTTTGCAACAGGTGGACGTCATTTTCAAGTGTGTCGGCTCATCCTACTTGGAGCAGTGATGCTCCAAGTCAAACATGTCATTTCCGCTTGCCAGCAGGTGGCGCCTACACTTTTTTCCTCGATTCTTTTCACTGCAGATGTGTTCAGAGTCAGACTCACAATGATGCACATCAATTTTGGATCAGATTGATTTTTGCATGGCTGGAGTAATGGCCATTTGTCTTTTCATGGCGTGGTTTTCGAAAATGACCTGGAAATTCGACGCGCCGCCACGGTCACAAACATCCGTAAAAACCTAAAAGCTTCGCAATTTAAGATCGGACATGTGTCTAGTTTACAAAAACAAAGTTTGGAGTCATTACTCCAAAATCTCTAGGAGGAGTTGGTTCTTGAAGGAGGCCTACAAATGTCCAAAAATAGAGCAAAATGACATATTGACACCAATATAGCAGACTTCCCAGCGACTGACAGCTTGGTCCCAAGAGATTCTTTTTTGTAGGTTTCCATCTGATGAACATGTCCTGAAAAACTAGAGCTTGTATGTTAAAGCATATGCGGGGGCTCTGGGACAATGTCACTGTAGGTGGCGCTGTCGAGCCGTTTTTGGGCGCCCATGCCAATCTCCTGTAAAATACGAAAATTTTCGCGACCTCTGATGTGTGTGCCAAATTTATGAGTTTGGGGGGCGTTAAAGGCCTCAAAGGCGCACGCCTCCGGCCGGAAGAAAAAAGAATAATAATAATAATAAACATTATAGATAACAATAGGGTCCTTGCACCACGTGCTCGGCCCTAATAATAAACATTACAGATACAATAGGGTCTCTGCACTGTGCTCGGCCCCACACACAAACACAGATAAGCTACAGTCCTTGCACTCCGTGCTCGGCCCCAATAAACATTACAGATACATAGGGTCTCTGCACTCCGTACCGGGCCCCACACAAACATTACAGATACAATAGGGTCCTTGCACCCGTGCTCGGCCCCACAATAAAACATTACAGATAATAGGGTCTTGCACTGCGTGCTCGGGCCCTAATAAAGGAGACAACTTGAGTCAGATCAGGAAGAGTTTTCATTTTCTCCGGGATACGTTTGTTCTTTTCTGCTATGAACTATTTTACTACTTCCAAAAGCTCATAATGATAAACATCGTAACTTGCCATTCTGTTCAGTAAAAAAGTAAGAATCTTCCCTGTTCTTCCAGAAACGTCCTGCGTTTATCTTTATACTCTGAATTTCACCATTTTGACCATGAGGGTAACATTCTGCACACACATCAAATCTTATCTATGTGTTCCAGTATTACGAATATGCAAATGATTGGCGGTCACGTATGTGTCGGGAGCATCAAAACACACACTACCCAATTACTTTTACTATTATTTATTTTTAACTCTGATGGTTTGAGGTGGTTAAGAGGGAAAATGATGAAATGAGGCACAGTATATATATATGATGAGACGCAAAGAGCCGCACGCTCATTGGCCAAGAGCCGCATTTTCGCTCCCCCTGCCTTAGAAAAACTAATGAGCAGATATAATAGGACTCAAACAAAAAATGCAACTACTTGTATCAGGGTTGGAAAACAATGCTTTACTTCAAAAGTAGGATTAGGAAAAGCTTAAATTCAAATTTCCAAGTTATATTGTATAGTCACACTTCATAAAAAGGATCTTGGTTTAAAAAAGGAATTAGGCACAATATTATGTTACTGTGATTGTATTTTTAAGAACATGAAAAGAAGAAAAAATTCTGTTGTTTTTATGAAATGAAATTGGCAGCAGGGTTGCCAGAATAAAAATGTAAAAAATACAGTAACAATGTGAACAACTTTACTGAACTTGGTACAAATTTAACATAATAATCTAGTAAATACAACAACACACCATGACTGTGTAACATTAGGTTGCTGCAATAAATACATTTTTTAATGTGAAACAAATGTATTTTGTTTGTTTTTTTTAATTTCTAATATTAGTCAAATTAATTTAAAACTCAGTATTTTCTACAAAGTATTATTAGAAAATACAAAGTATTAGTAATGCCCAACAAGTTTAAAAAATGCATCTTTAGGTTTTATCAAAAAATAATTTTAAATGACAGTTTGTTTACGTAAATTAAGACATTAAATTATGTAATATTTATGGTGTGCCTGTAAAGTTGTTTACATAATTTATGTATTTTTTACATGTTTATTCTGGGAACCACAGCTGCCAGTTTTTCTATAAAAACAACAGGATTTTTCTTACAGTGTAGGTCTGAATGTGAGGGTATGTATTAGTGTGATTGTGGCCCTGCAACACAGTGACATGTCCAGGATGTCTGCTGCCTTCGCTCATGAGTGGCTGGGATGGGCTCTGGTTGCCCCACAACCCCGAAAGGGACAAAAAAGGTTTAGAGGATGAATTAATGAATAAACATTACACGATTTAAAGTTTTACATTGACTACTTTTTTCTCATAAATTTACAAGATTAAAGTTGAAGTGAGCATTAAGTGCAGCAAATGAATGCCACGCAGCAGCAAAGCAGTCAGACTAAACTTAAAGGATTCAAAGTAAAGAAACAGGTTTCCCTGTACAATTAGATGCTTACTTTGCTGTCTGCTCTGAATGCCTAAAAGTTAAAGGTTGTAAAAAGAGCTGACAAGGTCTTTCATTGGCCTCTCAGACATTTATCATTCTCTGCCTCACCTGCAAAGCCATCAGGACTGCAGGTGACCCATCACATCCATCCCAGAACCACTTCAGCCTTGTGCCATCAGGGAGGAGACTGCAAAGTCTCCAGGCCAGAACCAGTGAGATTCAAAGGAGAGAGTTTCAATCAGGTGAGAAACTCAACTCCTCAATGCCATACCCCCTCTGCCCCCTCCCCTCCATGTTACAAACTTATGCTGAGAATTGTCACTTTAACCATCTCATTGCTCTTTTGCACGATTTAGATTGTTGTTATTATTGTTATTTTTATAGGCTGCTTGCACTGTGGGTCGAGAGGAAAGAAATTTTATCTGTGCTGTATTTGTCATGTGTGTGGTGCATATTTTGACAATGAATAAGCACTCTTTGACTTTTTTGTTAAATTAAAAAAATAACGATGAGGTAGGATATATACAGGATATCTGAAATGTATGTTATGATACACGTTGATGTTGAATATTAAGGTGTAAGAGCAGTAATAATAAACAATGAGTATGTGCAAAGGAGCTGTTTGATGTTACAGACTCCCATCAGCTGTTAAGGAGTCTGATTGTTACGTCAAAACTCACACACACTTGGGAGAAGAAAAAAAACAAAAAGGAGAAAAAAAAAAGGCAGGTATATATACATTAAAATGGTTGAAGAAGAAAAATCGGGTGCAAATTGAATATTTGGAAAGTGAGTTATAAAATTTGAGAAAAAGATATTCAAAATGAAAAATATGATTCCAAAAATAGGTCAACCGCAACAGGTGAGATTGATTAAACCCAAGGCCAGCCGCTTATGGTAGATTTACGGTTCTCGCAGTAAAAAGCAGTGATCACCGATCTGACAGGCGCAGCTGAAGGAAGCAGACGTCGGGCCAACCGCCAGGATTAAAGAAAATCCACCCTGGGCGCATCAAAAAGTGGAGAGGCAGCCAATAAGATGCGGCGAAGACGGGTTGATCAGCTGTTTTGCGGCATTTCAGACATGCTTTTATCAGCTGTTTATTGTGTTATCGGTGCGCTTTAGACGTGAATTGGTTGAAATGTATTTTCTATGTCTGTTTGATTAATTGATGACGGTGCTTTGTTGTGTGTGTTATGTCTTGCTGCTGCTGCTTTGCTGCATCTCCTGGCAGGGCTAAATTTATCTTGATCAGCACCTGCCAGGTATTTGCCAGGAGAAGGCTCCCCAACCAAGGAGAGGCATGCAGAGTGTGTTAATGTGTTAAATGTGTACCCCAGCTATGACAGGGCCGACACGCATTTTGCAGTGGCTTCAAGACTGTTTGGCCACTTTTGTTGGCAAGTAGTCCTTACTGGGAAGGCGAGCAGCAAGGCCCTGCCAGCCACACTGCGAGTCTGGACTATGAGAAGGTGAAGGCTGTGGTGCTACATGCATATGCGCTTAAGCCTGAGGTTTGTGGAGGAGATGAGTGGATGTATCAGGAAAACAAATGATCTAGCTGAGGACAAAGCCCTGATAAACCAACATGTCGTTCCCATCTCTGTTAATCAGGTTTCTGATCTGGTTGTGAAACATCCTGAAGGTTTTCCTGCCAGAGCCAGAAGGCAGGAGCAGGACAAATCTACAGAAAAGGATTTTCTAGACCTAAGTGACAGCTTCGTGGCTCATCTGGATGCACCTGGCCTGCAGCCTGTCAAGTTTCATGTTTATACATTGGCGGCCATGAGGCTAGAGTCTCTGATCCACCTCCGCTTGGGTGTTTACCATTTTCTGAGACTGCTTTAAAGGGACTAAATTGAGTGTTTCTGAAGCAACTGATCTTAAGAAAATGTGTGATCTTTCATTAACATCGTAATCCTACTTAGTAGGTGCTCCATGAACCAAAGCAGGACTGGACTTCAGTGCCAGCTTCTGCAATGGATAAACGACTGAGCAGGTCACTGTAGACAGCAACTTATTAACAGGCACTGATGGTAAATACATCAGTTTCTTAAACATGAATCACATCTCTTCACAGAAGCCATCCTCAACGCACAAACAACCAAGGCAGACCTTTTACAGGAGAGGTGGCTCTGTGATGATGAACTTGAGAATTCTAGAGCATTTGTTTTTCAGAAAACTGGCCCCCATGTTCACAAGTTTATGGGTGGAGGTGTTATGTCTGCTGTTTCTGCTTTTGTTGCATCCCTGTCATTCTGCTCACCTGGCAGGTGAAGCACGATCTTGGATCAGCACCTGCCAGGTATTTAAGTCAGGGGAGGCCACAACCAACTGAGAGGCATGCAGAGAGGGCAGAGCAGGAGGCTGAGGAGCAGTTGTGTTGAGTTGGAGCTGTGCTGGTTGGTTGTTTCTCTCTTGATTCCCTCTTGGTCCTCAGCAGTCTTATACGGCTGGGTTTTGTAATTTAGTTTGGGGTTGGACCTTGCAGTCCTTATTTATGGCTTTTGTTTATTTTGTTTCAATAGTTAGAATCGTTAAGCAGCTCTAGCAGGAGCTGCTGACTCTGGACTGTCAATGTGGCTGGGCCGTTGTCTCCCTGACTTATTTTATGTTTGGCCAAGGCTCCAATCCCTCTGTTTTGTCTTTTATTGGGACCAGCACAGTAATTATTTATTTATTTTTGTTTTACAGGACACAGGTTAATTCTTCCACTCAAACGGTGATCCTAAACTTATTTGGTGTCCATCGTCCATATGTTTTGTCCACTTTGTGAATTCCCTTAGACCTGCGACAGGTTTGCTTGTCGGGGGCCGTAACAGTGGGAAATTTGATCATTTGTAATTGAAAAATGATATTTTGTTATTTGAAATTAAATGAGTTATTTGTAATTTAATTGTAAAACAGAATATATTTTCATAAGCATTATTTCTATACAGGTTTTTCACCTTGCTTGGTTTCTTCAACCGACTCACGTGGAAAAGTTCTGTCTAAAGCCAAATGTAAATAAAGAAAAGAGAGAAGTTCATGGAGTTTTTGAGTCATGAGTGGAGTCCTGCTAGCGTTTCCTCCATTTGATGCTTTCCCCTTCAAGTAAGGCAAAAACCTTGACACTGATGTCAGAGGGAAAGAATCAGTTCCTGAGTCTGGTGGTCCTGCACTTCACACTCCTGTACCTCCATCCCGAGGGAAGAAGAGTGAACAGACCATGTTGCGGGGGGTGGCACTAAAAATCCGTTGTAGGTAACAGTGAAAATGGAATTTCTGCAAAAACAATTACAGCTAATTGTAATTAATCAAAATTGTGTGTTTCAAATACCAAAACTAAAGTGTTTACTCAATATTTAAAATGTGTTAGTTGGTCATAAAAAATAAGATCGCACATTTGTGCAAACCATAAAATAAGTGTCTTTTTGTTTGCATAATACAAAAAACCTAGAACAAAATTTTTTGGGATTGTAACTATTTAAATAAATCTTCAACAGAATGTTTAACAGAATTGCCTACATTCAAAAGGTAAACAGAAGTACTCATCAAAATGATAATAATGAAAATTATTACAGTGCTAAATCAATAACAAATATTTTACATATTTGTGCAAACCATAATTGGTTTTTGCTTTTCTGGGAAAAAATACAGCCACCTTAAACAATCCTTAGATGAGCTGTAAGAAAAAAAAAACTGTACTTCAAACAATTATTTAACAGAATTGTCTGCTTTCAAAAAGGCAAAACAAAAACATTGGCTCATTTAATCAGCTGTACGTTTGAAGTTGTTTCTGCTTAAATAACGCCCATTACCCACATGGCACTGGTAAGTATGCTGTTGAATTCGCTGCGGAAATCAGGATATCTGTGGTAACCCATCGGTAGTTTTAAAATACATCCACATGTGTGAGACTGTGGCCTCCGGAGGAACTCAGAGGTTTCTACAAACTGAACACTTATTGACTTGTCCAAAACATCTGATCCAGTGCAGAAACGTAAGAAGAGAGGAAGAATGTTGGAATCGGTTTCCCCTATGTACCTTTTCAGATAATGAGGCAATCACTGGTCTGCTGTCATTTCCTCTGGAAAGTTTAGGTGTCGTTTTTTTTTTTTTGTGTAATGAACTCTTCCAGATCGTGTCGTGGAACTGAACTACTAATGGAGGGCAAAATTGGTTGCCAACACTTGATGACATAATTTTAAATTGAATGATTAGTTTAGCCCCATTTGTTTTAAAATGGGAAGGAGTGTCTTTGGTAGCCAGTTGCCAAGAGTAAAGTGATCCAAGTAAATCAAGCAATTCATCACTTTCCACTGAGTCAAAGTCCTCCAAAGCCTTTACAATAACATCTTTTTCCTCTTGCGATACAACATCAAAAGGATTACTAACTATGGGCTACTGCAGCACTTCTTCCAGGTGTGCGGGACTGCAAGTTTCACTCTGGGAAGTAAGAAACTTGTTTCCAGCCCACCACAAACACCCGAGCAATAGACTGCTGGCCTTCCAACTGAAAATCATGCCTGATGAATGGTCTTCACTTGAACTCCTAATGTGCAACAGTCAAGTAGAATTCTGTCCATAATAAAACACCTCGCTCTTTCCCTTGTTCAAGCTCCCACTTGGTAAAGACATGATGCTAACTTGATGTAAAAACTTTCAGGTCCTTAAAGGCACACATTAAATCAGTAAGACAATGACTTCTTCACACAATCACTATCACAGGAGAAAAATGTTGTTTAAGATTGGCTGGTCTGTCAGTAATGTTTGGAGCAGATGCTGAATGTTCCACTGTTTGAAAATCTTCAGCTACCATTGAAAGGGATAGCCTGATTGCTTTGCCTATCTACTCTCCGTCACACTGTCACGCAGCACGATAACAACTTTGTCTATCTTCATCTTCACTTTCTTACAGTAAAAATGTCCATCCCATACAAGTGTGTCATCTAACTCCAAATAAAGTTTTTCGAGTCACACTTTGTAGTCTAGACTAAAAGGAGACAGCATTTTCTAGCTCATATCTGGGGTTTAAGGTTTCAATTAATTAATAAACCCCATCTTGTCCACGGTATATATGGGTACCATGTCTTTGTCTATATGCAAAGCGACCGCTTTGGTGATTGTTCTCCATCGTGCCACTTTCCTAGCTGGCGGTAAATGGTTATCTCCGGGCTACATTCAAGACGGTAGTTCAAGATCTAACCTCAACGGTTCTGCTATTGGTACTGGAGAAGTCAATTTTTTTTGTAGCCCACAAGATAAAAACTAGAGCTGTGATGGTGATAACTAATGAACTAACTATAGGTGTTGTAGAATGAGTATGTGTACTCAATACAAGTGTATAGAAGGAGGGAGCAGCGTGCTGCCATGAGAGAGTGAGTGAAAGCGTGCACAAATGTTGTAGCTGGGGTCTTTTCCTCCATGTCTGTAGCAGCAAACTCATACCAGTTCCAAACAACAGAGGATTTTATTCCGCAAACTTCCCACTCTCACCGTTAGCCATGTTATCGCTATTGCTCTGGTTTGCTAAGATGTTGTTGTTTGTCGCTAGTTATACTGCCGTGTGAAACTAACGCTACAGAAGCCAAAAATGCGCCATTACACAAAAACTCGATTTAGTTATTATTTTTAAATGGTCCGTAACAAAAATCTTGAACTAATTTATTTAATCTTTTTTTTTGCAAGCCCTAATTGCAATAAACACCTGCATGAGGGACACACGCATCAATCACTCTCGTGATTCTTTCTCTCCTGCTTTCTGGGGTATAACACTGGCTGGGTGAGAAGGTCTAGCTCAGGGGTCGGGAACCTTTTAGGTTCTTTATTCTGCTACTGTAGACCGAAACAAACGCCGTACAATAAATTCAACAACTCCTCAATCTCTCCCACCGAGACGAGAGCACTCCTCCAACTTTATGTTCCCTCATTGCTGCAACAGCCCTCCCATTTCCCTTATTCGGCCCATAGCTGAACCCCATTGGTCCAAACTCCACAATGACTCTACAGAACTGTGTTAGAAGGCCAATCAGATCTCTGCATGATGCTCAATGTAATTTGAACTTATACACCACCCAACAGCCACTCAGTTAAACTCAATCTGTTACAATATGTTTAAACTAAATATACAAGTGAATGTGTGCATTTGATGTTATGTCAACATTTTTAAAGTACAATAAATCTGTGGATTATTTTTAATATTTTGATGCTGTTGCTAATAAATGATGAGTATTTCTTTAGTATGTTCTTTAGATGCGAGAAAGAGTGACGGGTTGTGTTTTTTAAGTTATGACAATGTGCCCACTACCCCCCCCCTTTCTTCTCACATCCCGTCCGTCCAACAGTGTTTTCTCAGAGACGGGAGAACGCTGTTGCACAGGTTGTTCACAGGTTTCCGGCTGGTACAAATTTTGTGAAATAAAAGATAATAGTAAACTGATAGTGCTGGCACAGAATTTTCTTCTCCAAACACCGATGCTACTAAAAGGCCCCATCGAGAAGGACTGGTTTAATGAAAAATATATTATAATTAAAGACGGTCTTAAGTAGCCAGATGTGACCATTAAAGAGCTATATGGTCATGAGCCATAGGTTCTACACTCACCAGAAGCTGTCTTTCCCCGCGCTCTATGTTATCCATTCTTATGGAGAGGAAATTAACTCCGCTGACCAGATGTTTCATCAAGAGCTGGGGTTTGTCTTGATCACCTCTTCAGACCCCGGTAGAATATTCCGGTGAGCGCATTTTCATCCCAACCAAACTCCACAGCGGAAATACGGAACTCAATGGAATACTCTGAGACAGAATCGAAACCTTGGCGTAAGGAGAGCGGGCGTATTCCAGTCTCTTTGTCTTGCAGAGGATGTTCAAAAACTTTGAGCATTTCAGCCGTGAATAACGCTAAGGAGTCGCAGTGGCACGCCCACTCCCCACATTGTATCATTTTATAATCAAACCACAAACAAATGCAGTTTCACTTAAATAACACAATTTAGAATCCAAAAAATAAGATCAAGACAAAGGAATAAGATTTTCACAAATCACAGATGTAGAGAGGGTATATTACTCATATTACTCTATATATACAATATACAGTATATACAGTGTAGAAACAACTATAAACAGCTTTTGTTGATTTTTTTCTTCCCCTATTGGACTGATTTAGCACGCGATACGGTGATTTTTCAAAATAAAAGAATTATCAAAATAAGATAGTTCAGACTAATTATAAAATGAGTAAAGTATTGAATATTTGAACATTCGGGCCTTCCATTCATTTTCTTAACCCCGGCCTATCCTCACTGTAACCTGCGTGCAACTCTTTCAGCCTTGTGCTGCGCTTGCGTCAGAGCGCCCCCACTACCGTGTCAACCTGCTGCTATGATGACCGTATTTTGCACCCTCTGTTTAGAACACACTGCGGAGCGCGGGGGAAAACAACTCTCACCTGCAGAGGATATGAATAGGTGAACAGGTAGAGAGGAGAAGCAGGTAGAGAGGCGGGGGAGGGGCTTTGGCTTCAAACTCTGTCAGAGAGATGGAAACACGGGAAACACGATTAAGACGCAGCTTCACTGCAGGAGTTGAAGCAGGTATCTTCTGGGATGATTTATAAACTCAAACATGGAAACATGATTACAAAGTAGAACTCTCCAAAATAATAAACCTGACCTCTCCACATTCTTCGGGTCTACCATGCATTGATTTACACAGACATTAGGTGGTAGCATTTCCCACACGCGTCCGCGGGGTCAAGTTTTAAAGAACACAATTTCTAAGCGGCGGGGCGGTGTGGGTACCGGATGTTCTCGGGTTGTCGTATGTTCTCGGGGTTTCTGGGTCCTTTTTTCACCAATGATGACGCCACACTATTGATTGGCTGTAAGTTGCCACTCTAATTAATGAGTTAACGTCATAAGTTTTTTAAAAACTTTATTGACAATTGCGGTATATACATTAACAATGACATTAACGCTAACAACGAACACAACAATGTGTAATCAATATTGCCTCAAGATCAGTCACCATTACAAACATAACATATTAACATAGAAAATAAAGAATAGAGGGGAAAAAAGAAACAATGAACATAACACACAAATAAATAAATAAAAGTAAAATAAAATAAAGGAACATAGAAAAATCTAACAGTCTAATACTAGTCAAGTTAGGGTACTCGTGAAGTTTGTATTTCTGGAACAAAAACCAAGTACTTTCAAGCCATTCTTCTTTTTCTATATAATGAAGTGATTGGAAAGTAAAAAACAGAGCTCTTTTATTAAATGTTATAAAAGTGGTTTGGTTCTCAAAAACTTGACCTCACCAAGATGGCGTGTGCTCTCCTCGTGATGTTCTCTAGTGATATAACTCATTGGAAGGACCCCGAAGGACCCGAGAACATACGGCAACCCGAGAACATCCGGTACCCACAGAGGCACACCCCAACAACAGATTATTTGACAGAGCCCGGTCCATTAAGCGTCTCTACCTGGTGAGTTCACACGGAGCTTCAGTACATAGAACTCCAACAGCCAAAGAGTCTAACTTAGACCGCTATTATATATTCATGAGGGAAAAGTTGAGAAGATACGTCCTCCAGGCGACCGCCTAGACCAGGGGTCGGCAACCCAAAATGTTGAAAGAGCCAAATTCGATAAAAACAAAAACAAATATGTCTGAGCCGCAGTCATTAGTGCTCCTGGTTTAAGCCAATGCAATATGTGTCTATATTAGATATTTTAGCCTACTATCAAAACGATTGTTGCTTGAAACACATAATGAGCATTATTAACGATTAAATACATTGCCCTGCAGTATTCCTGTAGAGAACAACGCGTCACGTGACTGCTCTGTTGTGCAAGTTTAACTTCATTACAATATTAATGAATTAGGTTTCATTGCTTTGATAAAATTAAAGAAATTTAATAAAGATATCTGATTTGATCTCATTTTTTATTTTGGAGGATCAACACAAAACAATAAAATGGAACGTGCATGACGACGCTTCAAGCATTTGCGGCGCTCAGCTCGTTTAGATGGCTTTTCACAGTCACATCCACCAAAAGTGCAGCTTCCAGCCACCCAGATCTTCCAAGTGCGGTAGTTCAGGTAATTTTGCTTTTACAGGAATGTTTTCACGTGTTCTAAACAGACGACAAAGTGACGGAAAGCGTCACCCCGGACAGCCATCGGACTTCGCTTTCAACTTCATCAAGCAATGCACGGAACTGACGGCAGTTCCATTTACATCAGCCAGCTGTTTAGCGGTCCACTGAAAGTTAAAAAAGCCGCACTGGTAGAAACGTGTGTCGTAAGCTATGACGCAAATCTCTGTTGACAGAAATGCTGAAGCCTAATATTGTAATGACCCAGCCGGACCGTCACCTGAGCTGCGTAGCAGTAGCTAAACTGGTTACTAAGAAACATTTTTAGAGAACTGTTCGTGAATCTCAATAACTTACAACCCTCAAGACAGTCTCACGACATATTGCTAGCAGGAGAGGCAGATTCTACTTCTCTGTCTCAAGTCCATTTGTTCCATTGCTCACAATCAGCACAAACAGCATGGACCTCACTTCAGTTCACAACACTCTTACCTCGGTTTACCTTATAACTCCCAATTTCCTTGAGCCTTAGGAGGTGAAGGCGTGGCTAGTATGTGTCATGTGCATTTTTAGGTCTGTTAGCAGCAAGGATTGGGAGAGGAAGCCTGGTGATTCCAACAGGGCTCAGCATGAGCGTTTCTGTTTGCCCACGTTTCTTTTCATGTGGGAGTTTTGTTGTTCCACCTTAGTTTATTCTTCCTGTTATGTTTGCTTCTTTTTGTTGGACCATGAGTGTGGAAGACAGAGAGGTTGATGACTACAGTGCAATGTCTAACGTAGTGCATGTTCAAAACCAATTAGGATTAGTACTGAAAAAGTAGCAAGTCAGCTTACCTCTCTTCTCCCTCCTCTGAGACTCTATGGAGCCGTGCGACTTGTTTGCAGAGCAGACAGTTGATGATGTACCAGCTGGGCATTGAATTATCAATACTGCAAGCTCTTTCAATATTTGAAAAAACAAAGAATACTTTGTCTTGTTATTCCTCCAACAGAAACCATATAAAAACAAAAAAGTATATTTCCTCTCTCTCCCAGCTTATTTACATTTAAAACATTTTGAAAATAGCCCAGGAGCCACCAGGGCGGGGCGCTTAAAGAGTCAAGATGCGGTTCGAGGCTGCGAAGGCTGCCACCCCCGCCCAGGATGATACTCTGGTGGGAAAAGGTGTTGGAGGGTGTTCATAATCTCCTGGAGTGCTTGGTCATGCCGTCCAACAAAAGCACCTTGGGAAGACAGGGCATGTTCCATGTTGGCGGGATTATTCTATTAGGTTGAGCGGATGGACCCCAAAGAGATCAGCCGAGGCATGTTGACAATTTATTCCTCAGGAACAAAAACTAAATCAGACATGCTGAATTCAGAGCTACTGAATTCTATTAATCTGGCAGGGAGAAAGAGAATGGTGCAGGCTTTTAAAGACATGCTGATGAGATGAAGGAAAATGTCAGCCACGCCCCCTTGCTCCACACTGACCATAATAGTGTGTTATATTGAAAGAAAAACCCATAAAGACACTTTTTTAGCAGTATTTTACTATTTTACTCTGCTGTACCGTCATGAATTTAAATGAAAATTCATAGAAATTACGCTTTTTAGGGTTGATTAATAAATGAACAATAAATAAATTAAGAATTAATTACAGGTCACAAATAATTAATAATTAATAAAATCAGATTGCTTTTAATAAATATTTTCAAAGTGGCATGACAATTACAATCTACAAAAACCCAGAAAACCTTTTTTTTCCATCTTTATTTTTCTACTTTTCGATATGGTTGCTTGACATAAATGAGACTATTCCTTTAACCAGAGCACACTTTATTTTCTGAATTGACATTTGCTTCTTTGTCGTGCAGCACTGAGGGTCTTATATTTCAAATCATTAAGTATTCTTATCAATAAACAAATTCCATAAAAGCATGCATCCTATGTTTATACAATTCAACAAGGTAAAGAGGTGTGGCACTCAACAGGTGTGTGAAAGTCTGAAAGGATGAGCTAAGGGAGAGCAGTGCTGAACAGTGCTGGAGTGTCAGTCAACCAAACAACCTCGTCCATGTAAGTTTCTACTCTGCTTACAAATTTGAAATAACGTGTCCGAAAGATCTATTACTGTGTTATTATTTATAAATAAGGTCTACAAACTAAGGAAACTGTTCAAATTTATCATTTTCTTTCAATTTTTCATCAATTAATGGATCAGAGTACTTCTGGTGTTTAAGAATCATGGAACTTTTTTATTGTAGCTCTTGAAGATATATAAAGCTCCATAGGCCACATCTGTTCTCTTTCCAAAGATATTTTCCTGTTTATTAGTAACATTACGTAAAGTATCAACAATTCCTGTTTTCTGTCCATCATAGTTTACTACTAGAAACAAAACATTTGTTCTGCTAAATCTGAATGAGTCATATCCCTTTTTACCTGAGTTTTACCTTTTAAAATAATCTTCAACCCATTTTCCTTATGGAAATGGAACTGTAGCAGCTAATGTGTTGGCTTCTGTTCTGTTTTTTGCTCCTTAACTCTGCTGGATGAAGAAACACTAAAGTCTAACTGGTAATCAGTCTGACAGAGCAGACATGCAGTGGAATCTGATTCTGCTCATTCTGATGGGTAAGAACATTTCTGATCTTAAAGTGTTTTATTTTAATTAGATTAAAAGTCTGTGTTCTCATTAACTGTCTCACTGTTGTGTTTTCCAGCTCAGTCTTGTTCCATCACAGGTCAGCTCTATGAGTATATATATGTGAATACAGAAATGAAACTCCAGATGCTCGGCAGTTCTGCATCCAACATTACACTGACCTGGCCACAGTGACTAACATGACAGACATGAAGAGGCTCAGGGAAGCAGCAAAGAACGATGTTCCAAATACAGGAGCGTGGATCGGCCTGCACCGACCCCAACCAACAAACAGGAAGTGGCACTGGTCTCTGCCTGGACTGGAGTTCAATGAAACTAACTGGGGTTTTGGTGAATCTAGCACAAAAGACGAGTATTGTGGGGCTATAAGTGAAAAACCTCACATGGGTGGATCATGATGTAAGCTTAATAAACCTTTCATCTGCTATAACGGTAAGAACACTGCTGCGGTATTTTCTCTTTGTAGATAAATATCTGTGAACAAAAACAAGTTTCTCACTTTGCCTGCTTATTTGTTTATTTAAACTTGGACAAAATATGGAGCTGAAATGGATTCTAGAGAAAAAAATATTTGCAAGTGATTAGGCTGCAGAATTTATGTTCCTGCTTAAGAAAAAAAGTCTTTGATGAAAGTTTGTTTGTTTGTTTTATTTATTTTCTTTGTTTACCAGACAGCTTATTAATATCTGGAGAGATTTACTCATTAAAGAAGTAAAGACCTGGTTTGAGGCTCAGAGGTTCTGCAGGGACAACTATACTGACCTGAAGTCAGTGGACTGCAGCAGCTACGAGATGAAAAACTAAAAACAATCATAGACTTTAAACCTTGTGATTTTGTTTTCATTGGTTTATTCAATGATGCCTGGGAGTGGGCCGATGGCAGCAGTTTCTCTTTCAGACAGTGGGATGAAAACAATTATGAAGATAAAGATGATCAAAAATAGCCATGTTAACTCAAACAGGAATGTCAAAAACTAAGAATAATGGGAAACCCTTCTTCTGTTATGAAGGTGAGACACTGTCATAATGTGATCAGCACATCTGTAATCAGTGAATGTTTCACAGAAAACATTAATATACATTAAGAAAAAAATGACCTGGTTTCATGCATGTTTTTCTCCTTCAGATCATGTGATCCTGATCAAAGAGAACAGAACCTGGGAGGAGGCCTTATACTACTGCAGACATCACCACCATGACCTGGTCACCATCACTAACATGGATGAACAGATAATCCAGGAGAAAAACCAAGAATGCCTCCTCTGCCTTTTTGTGGACTGGACTGCGCTACACCTGCTCTCTGGGGTTCTGGTTCTGGGTCAGTGATGAGGTGGTCCGCTACAAGAACTGGGCCTCACCTGAACAGGTGAATGAGTGTGACATGTCAGGAGCCATGCAGACAGGAGGAGAACACAAGTGGTTCAAGAAACATGATGAGGAGAAGTTCAACTTTTTCTGTTCAAAGTAAAAATGTGTTCACTGAGTCCTATTTTACCTGCGTAGAGTTTTCTTAACAGAAAATAATATATATCAGCAATTATGTTTATAACTCTATTTTTTACCTGGAAATGGTTGTATTCATCCTAAAACTGTCCTTTTAATTCAAGGTTTATTGAGTTTTGTTTTAAAGTATTGACAGATTATTCCTTTATGTTGGGATTTAATTGGGTGGTGTGTTTTTTGTTGTATTCTTTTATGACACAATAAAAAGTACAATAAAGCAGTTTATGTGTATGTCAATTTCGACAAAAGACGAGAAGAAAAAGCTTCAGAAAAATAACAGCTGTTATGGTCTCGCGAGACTAGGCAGACCCAAATGCTGGAACCCGGAAGGAAACTCAGATACGTAGAAATGGCTTAATTCACAACTGGTAAGTGAATGACAGGATTCTTGATGCGGCGCGGCGGCTGGCTGGAGGTTACGGCAGTCGGAACCTGAGGACGAGACTTCGGCAGGATCCGTGGCTTGGACATGGAGCGAGGATGGTCGACAGCGACCCGTGGAACAACCGTGGTGAGATTTCCTGTGGGTGAGTCAAGGAAGAACAGTTAGCGAGGAGTACTCAGACAAAGACGAGAACATGAGTCGACCAGACTATGCACCGTGGGAGGAACAACGAACTGGCGTTGAATGCTGGCACTGGATCTCCTTAAGAATGCGGTGAGTTGATGAGCTGAGTGGAACCAGCTGGTCGCGTCCAGAGCAGAGCAGAGACGGGAGGGGGAGGGTAGCTGACAGAGGCACCATGACACCAGCACATGTTTTTGATGAAGATTTATTTAATACCATAATATAAACATTAAACACACCAGCTCACATATATTATCTCTTTAATAATAGGAATGTATTGAAAAGGTTTTTTATGTCTGGGGACATCAGCTCAATCCGTGGAAGAAAACTGATAAATATAATGACAAGTCATTAAAGGAAGGGACAAAGTCTAAACAAAATAGTTTCACACACAAAAAACTTTGTGAAAGTCTAAACATGTTGAAACCTAAAAACAAATAACTGGCAGAAACTTTAGTTTGAATAAAACTGGAGGCCTGTCTGCCTGCCTGTCGTAATTAGAGCTCTCTTGGCTTTCAAGAGATGAAAACCTTCCCTACTCAGTAAAATTTGAATCACATCACCATATTTGCTGTGGTGTAGCAGGTAAACACTGTCAACCATTATGTACCTCTGTGTGAGCAGAGGGAACTCACGCAACAAACTGCTGCAGGAAGAGATTCAAATCAGCCTATAACATGTAACACAACAGTCACCTTCTGTAATGATCCAGCTAATGTGTTTGAGGCAACTTTCTATTCAAATATTTATGATTTAAAGGTAATAGAGCACAAAGATGCTGTCAGCATTTCACATCAACACATCAGATCAGAAGGTGGAAGATCAGACTGAAGCTAAGAAAGTACCTGCTGTCTGAATATTTGATGGATTTATTAAGTAAACAGCTGTTAGTTCAGGCTGTCCACAGATTCAGATGAAATATCAAATCACAAGGAATATATTTACATATGTTTAGGTTTAATGCACTGCAATAAAAACACATTTGTGTACTTAAGTATTTCCCATTCATATATTTTTATGTTTTTTAAATAAATTTTATATATTTATATATATACTTTAACATCAGAAAATAGTTTATACTTTTTAATAATAAATAACTTTAATATCCTAACAGTAAATTGTAAATAAATTTGTTTACCAATAAATGTGTAATTTTAAACCTTTAGAGTTAAATAGGGTTTATTTGTCATCAAGACAGAGAGTCATGTAAATGTCCCTCCATAACAGATCATTTGAATATTTATGTAAATCAGCTCAGATGGAAAATATAGAGAATAATAAATGACGTAAAAAAGTAAAAGTCAATGTGGTTTAAAATAAAAGTTCAAAATAAGGATTACTTTAATGAGCTCTTTTATTTTTCTGAAGCTTAAAAATTATTTCAGTTCAAAATGACATTTTCTTTGTTTGACTTGGTGGGAAGTGGATTTTTAGATGTAATGTTTTTTACCGCAAAAAGAATAAATGCAAAGTTAATTACACTTTTTTTTACATCTAGTCCTATTGTTGACAAGCAGACTTTTCTTGATTTAACTTTTGTTTTTCTCTCAGATCTGTTCTGTTTTTTCACATGTCAGTTGCACAAATATCACTTTAATTGTCAGAACCTGGACTGGACTGAAGCTCTGTGGTTCTGCAGGGAAGTTCACATGGATCTGGCCACAGTGAGCAGCACAGCAAACATGGACCAACTCAGAAAATCCGCTGAGAAGGCAAAGAATGCTGTGATTGCTTTGCACAGCAACAACACATGGTACAGAATATACAGAAAGTCAAAAAGTACATGTTAATATATAGAATCCATGTGACATTTCTGAATGTTGTCTTTATATACCATGGTCATTTATAAAACAAATAAATGTTAACCAGTTTTTAGTCCTTAATTCTTTTAATGCACACACAGCAGCCAATCAGAATAGAGTTTTCACCCAGAGCATGGTGTAATTCATTATCAAACTTTTCATTTCAAAAAGTAAAAGGGGAAAAAAAATTGATCCAAAAACAATTTAGGACTTTCAAACTGCCTTTCAATAAAAACTGTTAAAAGAAATAGAAAATAAAATTCTGTCAAAATTGAAGACTGCATTCTGAATCAATTTCCTTCCCATACCTTACTTCCTGTCTTTCTTCCTATTCAGTGTTTTTCATCTCACTCACCTGTGCCCCTCATTATGCAAGCCATGCGGAAGCACTGGTAAGGGCAACATATGCACCTTCATTATTGACATTGTAATAAAGTTAGGATGTATGTTGAAATAGTCTTTATTGAAGGAAAAATTTATTGACCATGGTCAGTTCTAATCAATTGTTTGCTTTTGAACAACCATTTTCTTACCATTATGACAAACATGGTATATGGTGGTACATGGTACATGAACACGGTGCTCAAATAACTGTGGCGTTACAGTTTTTTGATCACTCTTGCTCTGCCAGACCCTGGGGGTGTGGGGAATAAAAAAGTTTTGATTAAAGGATAGTAAGCAAATAGAACATTTTAGCTAATGCAATGAAAAATCAAACCGGAACATCATTTCTGCCTCCAGAAGTGTCCTCCAGGGTCCAGGGGAGAGGAGGTGTGCAAAGTGTCTGGAAAAAAAGCACAGTGTAAGTTAACAGAAGAAAATAAAAGCCCAGCATTTTCATACATATACACAGGAACTGCAATTGAAGCAAACTCAGGAAAAAGTGAGAACTTGAGTAATTTATTTTAACGGGCTCAAACAGAACTGTCCAAGTCAAACGGGATCTATGGTTCTGCCTTCATCGGTTCAATGAGTAAAAAGGAATAGTAGGGCTGCACGATATGCACGATATTCGTTAAATACTTCAAGCTGCCATAAGATAGTTTAAGCACATTTAAGTTAACTATTTATTGCAATATCCGACGACTTTGCAATATGTGTGTTGCAAAGCCTGTTTTCGCAATAACGATAAATTTGCGGTTTATTGTGCAGGCCTAATGAATATATATTTCTATTATATTATCAATATTGTGCAGGCCTAATGAATATATATTTTTATATAATCAATCAATTAACACAGAACTATAGATCTTTAAAAAAAAAAGACAAGGGGTTTAACACTGAACTCCAGAACAGACATTGTCCGGCGAGAAACCTGATTGGATGGGTTCTACTCTCATCTCTCCAACCGCTGCCACTTAGGGGATCTAGATAGAAAATCTCTCTTGCCTGTGGCTTCCGTAGGTGTTAAATGTTAAAAGCATACCAATTGTCATGGTGCCTCTGTCAGACTCCTCCCCCTTGTCTAGTTCCACGTGACGCAACCAGATGTTCCTCCTCATCTCATCAACCTGCAGCTTCATAAGGAGATCCTGGATCATTATTCGACGCCAGATCGTTGTACTCCTATGGTGCTTAGCCTGGCCTCTTCTAGTTTTTGCCTTGCCTTGTCTTTGCCTGTTTGTCCCACGCTCATACCTTGTTTCTCGTGCCTTCTCAGGAAACCATTCCCATGAGGAGCTCACCTGGTTGCTGTTTTGTCACCCGCTGCTCGCCTCGTCCTGCCACCTCTCTGGCTCCATCTAGGATCTCACGGTTGCTGCCTTCAAGACCCTCCAGCCTCCTCCTGGCTGCCCCAAAAGAGCCCTGGAATTTACCCTTGTTCATCAAACCTACTCTCTGCTGTAAAATTAAATTCTTCTCTCTCTTACCTCGCTGCCTGCCGAGTCTCCTTCCGGGCTCCAGTATTTGGGTCTGCAAGCCTCACGAGATCCTGACACTAATTTCTTTTATGTTGTTTGGATCAATAAAAAATAAATTATAAATGTGCTTACACAGAGGATCTAGTGTCCAGGAACAAAAACAGGGATGATGATCATCTGGAGACTAGCTGCATTGTCTTGTAAAAAAACAACAAAAGCAAAACATTGTTAAAATATCCAATTCCATATTGGCTTACAAAAACAAGAGTAACTGGCAAATTACCGGAAGTTTCTCCATCGGGTTTGCTGATATTAGTGGGAACCAAATGGTAGTGACATGGCTGTTAGCAGCAAAAACAAGTGATTTTCATCTTCACAGCTACAGGTGATGATAATAATTTAAATTCGTGAAAGAGCTTATTTACCTTCTCAAAGACCTTGAGACAACTGTTGAGGATCTAGTACAGTACATATCACAAGTGTTTTAATTTAAAACACTATAATATTTTTTATGAATAATTATCACAGTGTATTCTCTATACCTACCATCCCATCAACATTCTGCTCTAAACCCAGACTCCAAGTTCAGAACAAGTCAAATATGCAAAACATCCAGGACCTGGTTCATCTAGTGGAAGTAAAAAAGAAGACTCTGTTAAAGCTATAACCTGTGTAGGTTATAACCAGAATTGAATTTTTAAGCACTGAAAATTTCTAATTGATCACAGAATTTCATGAAAATTTGCAAGGGCATTGCAAAACCTCGCCATATTTTTTAACAGAAAAAAAGAAGAAAAAAAATCACAAATTATAAAAGTGAAGTCCTCAAAACACTCAGGACAGGGTTACGATAAAAAGCCTCTTTTAGTACATGGCTATGTGTTGAAAAAGCTTGCCAATGTGTTGGAGGCGTGTGTGGATGTTAACCGCAGGTGTACTCTGCCATTTGTTCCTGTTCCTCAACTAGTTTCTGACCCCAGTATGCAATGTGAGGTAACAATCCATGGATACTGGTGACATCCTTCTGCTCATTTATGGTGCTTAATTTCTATTTCATTGTTATTTTTAGTAGTTATAAAATGTCAACTTTCTCTGTACTATATTTAAATAGCAATGATTGACACTCCAGAGGCTTCTGAGGTGGTTCTTCTTCTTGGTCACTGGCAGAGGTTCACTTTTTGCGTTCCAGCTGGGCAGGGGCTACAGAAAATTAAAAAAAAACTTTTATGTAAATTGAGATAAGGATAAAATCTAAACAAAAGTACATGAAAATTTACTAAAATAGCATACCTAAGACAACCCTCCCATGGATGTCAGTTTGCATCTTCACAGCTGAAGGAACAATGTGACCGTACTGGATCATAGCCTTTTGGTTGTTTGCCATATTGTAGTGATGGAGTTTAGTTCTTTAAAGAAATATATGGGTTGATGGGGTTGTCATGTTTAATAGTAATTCGTTTTTCTCATTCCTGAGAGCAGCTGCTCCACTGGCTGTTGACAAGTACAGCAAGCACACACTGTAAATCCGAATAAGTTCAGTCAACTCAAATATCATATGGATACAAGTACCCAATCTTGATCCAAGGTTTTTTTTTGTTCTGAGTCAGGAGCACTAACCGCTGTGCCACTGAATTTTACAGAATCTTCTCGATTTGGTGGCATTTCTTTATGACGTACTCACATCTCTCTTTGCTTACAAGTTGTGACACCAATGTTTCATTTACTCAAAAAGTTTTTGTCCAATAAAGATATAACAAGTCAATGTTGAATCGGCCCACAGGGTTTAAGCTGACTTGACTTGGTTGCTACTTTTGAGTTCTTTGATTATAAAACTTTTGAGCTCATTTGACTGTTCGAGTTTACAGTGACAAGCTCAAGTATCCTTGGAGCGTCTGTTCTGTCTCTGCTGTTGCCTTGATGGAATACATCATTAAAGCATAATGCTGTGAGGATCCAGTAAGTAAGTGTCCGTCCTTGTCAGCTGGCATCTTTGAATTTGTCAGCCACGACATGTTTACAAGAACTTTGTACTCTGAGACCTGCTGGATTTTCTGTTGTGTTGGATCCAGTAACCTTCCATGAAAAGGTCCAAATATTCCTGGCTGCCTGTGGTTAGCATGCAATGCCAGTCTCCGCACATAGTCATAGACTATAACATTAGGGAAGTGCTTCCACGACAGCAACATATCAACAAAGTCACATGGACTTTCCGCTCGAGTGTTAAATTTTACCTAGTACACAATTCCACACGGACAAGTGATTACATCCCACCCACCTGTAAGACAAAAGACCAAAAATATAATGTCTACTTCGTACTGAGTTTCTTCGCCTTCCCATGATCATCGTTTAGCAGGTCATATGGGTGTGAGGAAGACTTTAGACGGTGACGAGGCATTTCTTTTGGCCTGGTGTTAAATCTGATGTGACACGCTACTGTAAAACCTGTCATGTTTACCAGGTTGTGGGGAAGCCTAATCAGACCATTCCTAGAGCCCCTTTACATCCCATTCAGGCTATTGGAGAGCCCTTCGAGCATGTCTTGGTTTATTGGGGGGGAACTGTGAATCGGTACCTCCTAACTATGATGTGCACAGCAACATGTTTCCCTGAGGAAAATAACAGCCACTGTGGTGTCTAAGGCCCTTGTCAAGTTCTTTACACTGTTTGGACTCCCACGTGTGATTCAAACAGACCAGGGGACAAAATTTATGTCTAGGGTTTTTTCTCAGGTGTTGCAGCAGTTTTCTATCAAGCACTGCACATCTTCAGCCTATCATCCCGAGTCCCAAGGGGCCTTAGAGCGTTTTCATCCACATTAAAGACCATCTTGAGGGTTAATTGTCAGGAGTTTGGGAAGGAATGGGATGATGGGGTCCCAATGCTACTTTTTGCAGCTAGGGAAGTAACTCAGAAGTCTCTGGGTTTCAGTCCATCTAAGTTAGTGTTTAGACATACAGTGCGGGGCACTTTGAAGCTATTGAAAGAGTTGGAGGAGCCCACTTGCCAGACTGATTTAATGCAATATGTCTGTAGTTCCAGGTGCAAACCACTGAGGGCAAGTGAAATTGCCAGGAAGAAATTAAATAAGGCTAAAGAAAAATGAAACTGAGGTGTGATAAACACACTCAGTACAGGGTGTTTTCCCCAGGGGATAAGGTGTTGGTTCTCTCACCACTCCCAGGGTCCACCTTGCAATCCCAGTACAGTGGGCCTTTCACAGTATCAGTGACACTGATAACTTGGTTCGGACTCCTGACCGAAAAAGAAAAGAATGTCGGTGCCATATGAATCTACTTAAGCCTTATTTTGATAGGCTAGAGTCAAGGCCCGTTATGTCATTGTCTGTGTCAGACCCTGTGGATGCCTCCAATGTGGCTTTAAGGGGCATTCTTGAACGAAGACTCTTGAACTCTGAATTATTTTCAAGTTTGAATGTACATCTGGCTTATTTGGACTGTGAAAAGCATGCTGACATTGTTGCTATCCTTCACAGGTATCTTGAGCTTTTCTTGGACGTGTCAACTTGCACCAGTGTTCTAGAGCATGACATAGATGTTAGTGACGCTCTTCTTGTGAAACAACATCCACATAGAACAAACCCGGAGAAGCGTTGCATGATGCAACAGGAGGTATCATACATATTACAACATAGGATTGCTTGGCCTAACACCAGTCCATAGAGCTCCCCTTGTCTCCTAGTTGAAAAGTCTGACAAGTCACCACATTTTTGTACAGATTTTAGGAAGGTCAATTCGTTCACTAAGCCAGACTGTTTTCCTTTGCCCCGCATGGATGATTGGATTGACTGTGTGGGATCTGCTGCTTTTGCCACAAAACTAGACCTACTGTATAAAATTGAATAAAGCAATTTTTTTTAAAGTGAAATACATTTTATTTGAAATCTACTTCCCTCTGTGACTGAATGTTTAATAATAAGTGATTAGGCTACCATGTTGGTTGAGGCATTTTTTCCAACTGAGAAATACACAAAAACAAAGGTACCGAGAACAAGCTGACCATAAGCTATTTCGCTGTTATGTCTGCCGTACTTGAGATCGGGTTGAATGTGGCTAGATTGTAGACCAATCAGCATGAACCCACATGTCTGTGATTGGTTGTTTATTTTTATTAGTCTAAACTGAAACTTATGACCGCAAAATCTAATATAGGGAGAAAGCGAGATGAGAGATAACGCGTCTGAAAACTTTTGTGTTGCAAACGCAAAAATGTAAAAATAAAAAAAGGTTTTGAAAGCAAACATTTATTATTTTTATTTGAAACTTTGATAGTTTAGTTTTTAAAACTGAAAATTTTGTTTGAGATTTAGGAAATTTTGATCTAAAAACTGTGACTTTTATTTACAATGTGGTGCCACAAATATCACTTCATACACATTTCGTAATACTTTGTTCGCATCTTTGCAAAAATATATCAATACAACATTTTGTTTTACATTTAATATTTTTGTTTTAAATATGACTTTTCTTTGGGTTGAATACCAAATTTCTCTGTCAATTAACTGCCTGTGACCCTGTGACATATTTTTGATGGTAAGTTAACGGGAAAATTTGTATTCTGAAGAAAGAAAAGTTATACTTAAAACATAGACAAATCATTTTTACAATAGAAATGTTAAACGTAGAACTAAATGTTTTATTGAAAATTTTATTTTATAGTCATAGTAAAGCACTAAACGTAATCTGGTATCTTGGAATGATGAGACGTTCTTTCAGTTTGGCTCTTTATCCCGCATTTAAGACAACTCAGGAACACACGTAGGATAAGGCACAGAAATATTGTTTAGAACAGTGTAACATTGCTTTCACAGTCTTTGTTTTGCTTACACATACTTTGACATTGACTTTCCTAGCATTTACATTACTTTAATTTAGCATTTCACATTCCTCTAAGTTAGCATTTTACATCTCACTAAGTTAGCATTCCCATTGCTCTAAGTTAGCATTTCTCATTGCTCCAAGTTAGCATTTCAAATTCCTCCTGGTTGGCATTTCATATTCCTCTTGGTTGGCATTTCACGTTCCACTTAGTACAAATTCCTCTTAGTTGCTGTTTCACATTCTTTTAGTTTTGGCATAAGACTTCCATGCAATTCCATGAGACACATTTCCATAAACATTTGGGTAATAACTACCCCTAACGGAGCTCACAGGTGGAAGCCGGGGAGGAGGGTGGGGCGAAGAAGGCAGTGCTGCAGTAAAGAAGGACGAACAGCTCACACACCTGGACTTAAATAGGATGCAGCACAGGTGAGCTGATTAACTGACCCGCCCTCGGGGAGTGGCATAAGTAAACACCTGCTTGAGATTGAATGCCCGAAATGCTCCCAACGTCGCCCACTTCAGTCAATCAACTCATGCAGTAAGATATTTATTTCACATCTTTTAGTTTGTTTTCACATTCTTTGTTTTGCTTTCACATACTTTGACATTGACTTTCCTAGCATTCACACTAAGTTAGCATTTCGCATTCCTCTAAGTTAGCATTTTGCATTCCTCTAAGTTAGCAATTCACATTGCTCCAAGTTAGTATTTCACAGTGCTCCAAGTTAGCATTTCACATTCCTCTTGGTTGGTATTTCACATTCCTCTTGGTTGGCATTTCACATTCCACTTAGTACACATTCCTCTTAGTTGCCATTTCACATTCTTTTAGTTTTGGCATAAGACTCCATGCAATTCTATGAGACACATTTCCATAAACATTTGGGTAATAACTACCCCCAACACCAAAATAATCAGGGTTGGATAAAATTAAATATACCGTAAATTCCGGACTACAAAGCGCACCTGATTACAAGCCGCACCCACCCATTGTCACATGTTTAACCGCTTTTAGACATACACAAGTCGCATCAGAGTAGAGGCCGCATGAATTAGACAATGTGGTCAGCCTGGCAAATGACGTACTGACTCCCATGGTAAGTGTGATTCGTTAGCACACAGTGGGAGGAGACAGTTTTGCCTCAGGCTCATGTATTTGAGTACGCCCACATCTGCCTAAATAGCTTGGAGCTTTATTCTGTTCACAAGTTCCTCAGTTATGGTTTTTTCATTTTTTTTTTTTTTAGTTTTTTTTTAATTATTGACAATCTAGGTATCATACATAAAATTACAAACAGTAACCATATAATCAACATTACATCCCACAGTTATGATGAGCAAATTTACATCCGCGATCCCCCATTTCCCATGAGTCTTAGGGGCTAAAGGCGGGGCCAACGCCCGGCTCGCCACACCGTTGTACGTGTTTAAGAATGAGCAAGTAGCAGCATGCATGGAGGGTGAACAGGAACAGCTCTCCTTCCGCTTGTGTCGCGGCAGCGTTATGGGAGTAACAGGGCTGGTTAAAAAAACACACCAGTAAAATAAAGCAGCGGCGACTGAAAAGCGCGTGCCCCAGCATGATACGCGCGCCTCAGCGCGGCGCGTGCGTCAGAAGTTTCCTTTCACCACAAACACTGTTGCTCCGCGGACGCCTCTGCGCTCGCCCTGCGCGCTCCTTGTCTCCCTTTCCTATCTTCTCCGACACGCCTGCCCAGGGCGGCTGCAGGGAGGAGGGTTTCGTCCCCGTTGCGACGGTGGACAGAGCGAATCGTGTCTGTGCAAAGCAATCAGACTTAATACTGAACGTTTTGTGGATAAGGGGCGGATGCGTTGTTACATGTGGGAGCCATTAGACTGCCATCGGCCCCTCAACTCAATGTGAACGAGCAGCAGGAGAACATGTCTCCAGCTCACACGGAGGCTGTGAGCTTTTCAATGCAAAATTCCGCTCAGTCCTTAGAAACCGTAAAAACAACCACGTCGATTTGTTTTTCCAGTTGTGTCCCGACAAAATAAAGGCTGATGTTATTCCCACATATTTACGTGCAGCCAAGCTGCAGATTGCAGCTTTTCCCGCATCGACTCATGTTCATCCAGGCTAAATGTTGTTAGTGCATGTCAGCCTTCACCTAACCATACTTCGTTCTGCCACAAAAAAGCACTGACCACACATATTAAAAATAAAATGATGAGCGAACAGGCGCTTCATAATAACCATAACAAAACAATAATAAACTCATTATTATTTATTATAACTCTTTAAAGTGACAATTACAGTTGCATAGAAAGCATATGTTTTCTTATTACTCTGACATAAATCCTTTTTAAATTTGATTCTGTCAGGTTAGGTTACATTGACAGTATTTAAGTCCTAATGCAAAGTTGCTCAATCAGATATTTCAAGTCCGATTCCTCCTAGATACTAATTAATATAAACAGATTTTTATTAATTATATTTTGCTCTCGCGGGCCTCATAAAATGACATGGTGGGCCACATTTGGCCAGCAGGCCTTGAGTTTGACTCATGTGGTCTAAGGTAAGCAAGCCAATAAGTTAAAGTTATGATCGTGTAGTCAGAACATGTTGGGATATGGACCTAACGTTCACAGTCATCAACATGGAGATGAAAATTCACCTTATGCTTTCGAAGAAGCATTCCCAGTGGCTGCAAATAAACAGAGAACAGAGAAAAAGAGGACATTTGGGCCGCTTTAACCCTTGTGCTATCTTAGGCATTTTAACATTGGGAGTTGGGTCATCTATACCCACCAGACAGTGCTCTGAACCTTTATTCTTCAATGATTTGTGATCTTCACTGGTGTTCATGGATTACATGAAATCTTTCCACCTTTATCAACCTTTGTCATGGTAGGGAGAACACATCGATGTAAGGGTGGGGTCATCTAAGATAGCACAAGGGTTAAGTAAACCAGAATTTGTTTCCCCGGATAATCCGGAACAGATTTTCAGTCTGAGTACACCCAAGCACACCCTGGTCCGGGACCAGAAACCGCTCTCTGACCCATCTTTGGAGATGGTCTCGGTTCATTTCCAATTTTCTGTCACGATTGCAGCTGCCTGCTGCATTACCCCCTCCTCCCTCTGTGTTTTCACCAGGCTTCTCAACTGTTCACTATTTTCAATTAGTGTGTTTGGTTATTTAAGCTTCAGTCTTTGTGGTTCTGTTGTCGCAGTGTCCTGTTTAGTCCTATCTGTTCTCGCTTGGTTTGTAGAATGTTGGTTATTAAACCTTTTGAGTTCCAAACTCCTTGGATTCGAGTCCTTCCTGCTCCTGGGTCCTTTCTGGTCTCGAGCCGTAACATTACACTGCGACCATGACAGACCCAGCGGGAGGTTCATATTCTAGAGTCTTACCTGGTTCTTCTGCTGAAGGTGGTCCTACAGGAGCCCTGCTGTCTGACCTGACTCACGAGATGCACAGCTGCATGTCTGGTATGCAGCAGCTCCATGAATGCCTCCAGATTGGAGCAGGCTTCTCCGTCTCCGCTTCGAAAGATCCAACTGGGCCATCCTGAGTCGTTTGGGGAACTATTGAGGACTGCCGGGCATTCCTTACCTTTTGCCGGCTCCATTTTGACTTTAATCTGAGCGATTTCCCCTCTGAGCAGAGCAAGGTGGCGTTTGCTTTGAGATTCCTGACGGGTGAGCGATGGGGTTTGGCGGAGTGGGCTCGCGGAGCTGAACTGTGCCGCTCCTTCCGGACGTTTGCCTCCCAACTTCTCAGGGTGTTTAATCCTAGCACACCTCTCCATCTCCAGCAAGGAGTTCGCAGCGTCTCGGATTACGCGGTGGATTTCCGGATCCTGGCTGCAAGCACCCGCCGGTCGAAAGAGGAGCTGGTGGACGTCTTTCTTCGGGCTCTGCGGCGCGCTCAAAGACGAGCTGGCGGCGAGGAAGATTCCGGAGTATGTAGAGGAGCTGATCGACCTGGCGGTGCGCATCGATCGGAGGATGGCGGAGTGGGGCCCACAGCCGCAAAGCAGCACTTCCTGTCCGCCGCTTCCTGTGGAGTTCCCACCGCTCCGATCCAGCCATCTGACTCCACAACAGGTTTCCACTCCTCCCCCGGAGACTATGCACCTGGGTTCAGGTCGTCTAACTCCTGCAGAACGTCGGCGCCGTATGAGAGAGGCACTGTGTTTGTACTGTGGGCAGTCTGGTCACTTCATCCACAACTGTCCAGGAGAGCCCCAGGGTTCACCCGCTAGGAGGGACCTGGTGACCCGCGTTTCTTCTTTTTCTCCCCCCACCCGACCACCTACCAGGAGCTTGGTGGCTTATGAAGGAGCTCAGGAGGAGCTTGAAACACTGATTTCATAGGAAGTGGTAAGCAGACTTAGGATTTCTGTTGAAGCTCTGTCTCCTGCCCTTCTCATCCATGCCATAAACGGGTCCATTATTAACACTGTTACAGCACATACTGTGAATGTTAACGTGACTGTGTCAGGAAAACACTATGAACTCATGAGGTTTTATGTAGTGAACTCTCTGAAACCTCAAGTAATATTGGGTTTTCCCTCGTTGTGTAGACACACACCTCATATTGACTGGACTTCAGGACGTGTGTTGTCCTGAAGTTCTTACTGTCTGCTAAATTGTTTAAATGCTGCCTCCGTTTGTTCCTCAGTTCAGAAACCTCTTTCTGAACCTCTAGATCTCATTCTGTTCATCCTGCTTGTCATGACCTTGGTGCAGTGTTCAGCAAGATTCGGGCCAAGTCTCTACCCCCCCATCGTCCCTACGACTTTGCCATAGACCTTCTACCGGGGACGGAACCTCCTAAGGGCCACATATATCCTCTGTCTCGTCCTGAGCAGGAGGCTATGAAGGATTACATTCAGGAGAGTCTTCAGGCTGAAATAATCCGTCCCTCTTCATCTCCTGCGGGGCCAGGATTCGTCTTTGTAGGCAAACGAGATGGGGGTTTGCGGCCTTGCATAGACTACAGGGGACTGAATGATATCACGGTTCGGAACACTTATCCTTTACCTCTTTTACAGTCTGCTTTTGATCTATTAAAGGGAGCCCAGATCTTTACCAAACTGGATGTCCGAAGTGCTTATCATCTGATCCGCATTCGAGAGGGGGATGAGTGGAAGACCGCCTTCAACACCTCTAGTGGACATTTGGTCATGCCTTTTGGACTTACTAATGCACCAGCTATTATTCAGGGTTTGACTTGTGATGTTCTCAAGGACATGATAAATAAGTTTGTGTTTGTTTATCTGGACGATATTTAGATTTTTTCTCTAGATCTCGAGACTCATGTGCAGTACTTCAGAGCCGTACTCCAGTGCCTTATGAGAACCAACTGTATTGCAAGTCTGAGAAGTGTGAATTCCACACCACTCACACAAGATTCTTCGGTCATGTAGTTACACCTGGGTCCATCCAGATGGATGGGGACAAAGTGAAAGCTGTTTTGGAGTGGCCGGTTCCAACCGGGCGCAAAAAACTCCAGTGTTTCCTAGGTTTCGCCAATTTCTACAGGCGGTTCATCAGAGGCTTTAGTGGCGTGGCTGAACCCCTCCACGGACTAACATCTGCTAAGGTACGTTTTATCTGGGACGAGGGGGAAGATAGGGCATTTACTGTGCTGAAAAGATGTTTTTCTACAGCTCCAATCTTGACTCAGCCTGACACCTCCAAACAATTCATTGTGGAGGTGGATGCGTCTGATACAGGAGTGGGGGCTGTTTTGTCTCAGAGAGCGTCTGATAATAAAGTTCATCCCTGCGGATATTTCTCCTGCAAGCTCACTCCTGCAGAAAGAAACTACGACATTAGGAACAGAGAACTACTTGCTGTGAAACAGGCTCTTGAGGAGTGGCGTCACTGGCTGGAGGGGGCTGAAAGACCTTTTCTGGTGTGGACTGACAACAAAAAGTATATCCGGAGTGCCAAGTGTTTAAACCCTCGCCAGGCGCGGTGGGCCTTGTTTTTCAACCGCTTCAACCATTACCCTCTCTTATCGTCCTGGCAGCAAAAATACCAAGCCTGATGCTTTGTCCCGTGTGCATCAGAGAGAGGAAGGAGGGGACTCTTCTACATCCAGCACCATTGTTACCTCTCGTCTGGTTTTGGGGACTACCCGGTGGTCTTTGGAGCGCAGAGTCAAAGCTTCGGTTCCAGACCCCACTAGCATCCCATCTGGTTGCCCCGCAGAGTGTCTGTATGTCCCTTCTCTTCTACGACAGTCGGTCCTGAAATGGAGGCATTCGTCTCGCCTGGCCTGTCATCCCGGAGTGACTAGAAGCGCTTTTCTGGTGGGGCAAGCAAAGCAGTGACGTCATTGCCCCGCCTCCCCTCTGGAAATGCTTTTTCTAAATGAATATTGAGACAATGTTTGCAGCAGTGACGTGCTGTGAGGTTAATGGCTGGTGAGGCACTGACGTCATCAGTCAGATTTACATTAACATATGAACCATACTGATTAACTTATTCACCATTTGATTGACAACAGTTAACGTGTTTTGTTTAAAATATCATTTCAAAATGTTTTTTTTCATATACAAACTGCAGCATAGAAAAAAGCACAAACGTTATTATCTTCTTACCTTTACTTGTAAATAAAGTCCATACGCCGCTCCTTCTGAAGAAAATGACTTGCCGCTTGCTATCACTTCTTCTATTATTTTTTAGCGTCATAATCTCAGGGCTCACCGGCGCCCCCTAACATGAGGCACGAGAACTGCTGGCCTCACCCAGCAGCTTTTTTGCCGGTGTTTAGCGCTCAGCACAGAAACAGGTCCCTCACTTACAGTTATTTATAAAAACAAACACTGTACATCATATACATCTGCTAAATTAAGTAAACTCAGCTCATATAGTACAAGTGATTGAACCGACATACAGAGAGACAGCAGTACCGTCTGACTGCATAGGTATTGCGCAATCCAAGGTGAGGCTCAGCGGGCTGCTGCCTCGTCGCACGTCACTTCTTAGTATCTGAACGGCAGATGCTGAAATTCAGCGATTTTGAAAAGAAAAAAACACCCAAAAATGGTACATTTAAATGGAAAATAACTGCAAAATTGAAAAGCATTTCTATTAATCCATTTTAATTGTCAAATAGACATTTCTAAATGAATTTTGCTACACATTTACCAGAGAACGTCTTGAAAATGAAATGTCAAATACCATTCATTATCATTTTAATAAAGTGACAGAAAAAGAAGTGTTTAGGAAGGAAATGAAAAAGCATTTTGGTGGATTGCTTTTTCATTTTAATTTTGAGTCAAAAAATGCAGCTTCATTTTGAAAATGAAAAAGTATTTCTGGTTTTGACTTTTCTTTTTATTTATGCTACACAATCGCTTCCATAGCAAATTCTCCCAAGGTCGTTTATTTGGATTCTGCACCACTTTTTAATTAACACTCTGAACCACTAGAGGGCGCACTTGAGCCCTTTTTTTTCTAATAGAGAAAGTCCTTCTTATAAGGTTTTTATTTTTCTATTTTTAAGTTTCACTGTGATTTTGTATTACATAACCAAGTTTTGGTCTTATAAATAAGAATCTTATATTCAGAGTGCAACTGCTTTACAGTATTCATTATGTAAGTACTTTAGGATCCTTTTCGGGTTTTCTTTTTGTTTCTACCTAACCAAATTGATATTAAAAAGAAGAAAAAAACTACAACTAAGAACAAAATTGGTTTGATTTATCATATTTTATTGTATACTTTGTCCCTTCCCTCATGTCACACCTGCAATCTGCTGATGGCGTTGTCTGATTGTGTCAGAAGTCTCAACACAGCGTGTTGAAACACCGTTGTGTCAAATTGACTCAATGTTACATGGGACTTAATTTTTAACATCCCTACTAGCAGGGTGAAGGTGAAGGGAACCTGTCTTCAATACTAGAGGAGTGATGAGTTGCAGGTTTGTCAGGATCCCCTGGCCTTAACCTGAACTGAAAAAAAAAATCAGGAAAACAGCAGACCAGTCCACCGAACAGATAATGACCTGAAATGACCAGCAGAGGGAGACAGAGGGACATGGAGCCGACAAACCACGACATTTTTGACTGTTACTTCATTTTAGTAAGCTTTGGATTGCTCTCGTCGTGGTTTTGCTCTCAATTCAGTTTTATGCTCCTTTGAAAAAAATTCTCAATTGTTCAGTAATTCTGTTCATCTAGTAGATTCTGTTCATTAGTAAATTTAATGTCACATACTGATTTAATGTCTGACTGTAAAAGCAGTCGTGAGGGCAACAAACATTCCGGCCCCATCTTCTTAGATAGGGAAAAAAGGCAGGGAATTCACATGATGAAGGATGGAAGACAGTGATGCTAGTAAAATTATGCATCTGCACACTGCAGTATGTGGTGATTTTCTGCTACTTCTTTACTAAATATTAGGGGTGTAGGGAAACATTAATTTGGCGATATATCTCGATATTTAACTTGGTGATACTTGCATCGATTTGAAACGTTGTCAAGGTGGTATTTATTTAATTATAAGGAGCGTCCTTTAGTGTCTGACTCTTATTTTCCACTTAAACCCTTGACCGCTAGTTGGCAGCGGATCACACAGAGCCTCTTTGAGCAGCTCTACACTGCACCAAACAACAACAAGATCTTGTGAGAACCAGCTTGTGTTAAATGCTAAATGTTCAGTCAGCCTCACAGATTGTTGTTATGAGACATGTTGTACTTAGTTTTTTCTTGGGGTAAACTCTGTGCCACGTTGCTGCCAGTATCATTTAAAAATGTGGATTGTGTGGTGTGCTCAGATAAGAACAAGAGACGTTAAGAATTTTCCCATCGAATTCTATGTATTGATGATCCTTTTGATTCTATATTTACCCTACAATTATCGGCACGAAGCCCATCAAGACGAATGTTGTGATTTTGAGCTATGCAAATAAAATTGAATTGAAGTAGTACAGCTGCACAGCGGCCCGTTCATGGAGACTCAGTCAAAATGCAGCAAAAAGCTGCTGCAGGTCAAAGTTCTGCAGAACTCCCCAGCAATAGATTCTAGTTCAACAGCAACCAGATAGATCAGAGTGATATGATTATTACATTTTATTACAATGAAAGGTCCATAAATGTTTTGGTAGAGTCTTTTTCTAATATGTGCCTCTTCATAAAAACATTGAAAAATTATTCCATTACAGTCTTTGGATGTATGGTATCGTCAGACTCATCAGACAACACACACCTCTACTAAATGTGTCATTGGATAGCTCTGAGTCTGTTCCCACGTGTCTGATTTCCTCCTAGTTTAAGTCACACATTCAGGTTCTTTTAATGTAAAAATGAAAAAAACAACAACACACAAACAAGCAGGAATATTACTATTCTGGTTATGAATTCAGTGTTTCACATTCCTTGAAAGATATTTCAGAGCACATCAGATTGTGAAGATGAGGTTTTTTTTAGTAAAAAAGAGGAAAACAAAAATGTTTTTAAAGCCTGTTAATAACTGCAATTTGTTTATACAAGTTAAGCCAAGCCTAATTGTGAGATATGCATTTATTCTGTAAAACAATCATCATGTTAAAAATATAATATGAAGGTGTACAAATGATATGATTCATGTTTTTCTCTCCAAGAAGTAAAAGTACACCACATCGACTTGTCCACAACGCATCTTCACCCAGTTGCACCCATCTAGCTCTGATATCCCCATGACCCCAAAAGTTATGAAGATGGATGGATGGTAAAGACATCCTAACAGCAAAGTGTTTCCTCAACTCTAAAATGATGCTTTGCTAAATATTTAAGATTTTAATGAAAACAAAGACTATCAGTAAATTAACAACAGAAAAAGCTTGTTATCAGTGAGCAGATTTTCACTTTGAACAGAAAAAGTTGAACTTTTCCTCATCATTTTTCTTGAACCACTGGTGTTCTCCTCCTGTCTCCATGGCTCCTGACA
>CM074489.1:4830272-4938538 GCA_037389245.1 Oryzias sinensis | reverse complement strand
CTCCTCCCAGGTTCTGTTCTCTTTGATCAGGATCACGTGATCTGATGAAAGGAAAACATCATCATGTTAGTGGTCTCTCACATCTGAAGTGGTAAAAGAAAAAAAAACAAGCCATTAGAGACAAACAAGAAGAAATGGATGAAAAAAAATCTAATTAGAAAAAAATCCTGCTGTTTCTGAGAAATACAAAGTGTCTAACTTCAGTGGATCAGATTATCAAGACCCAGTGTCAAATTTTTAGATGTTCCCCAAAGTCTTTTATTCAAAGAAGTGTTAAAATACAGAACAAAAAAGGAGGAAATCCAAATGAACAGAAAAACAAGTATTTTGGGGCTTTTCCACATGTGAGGTTTTTGCAAAGAATGTGCAGAGTTTGTATGTTGAATGTATGTTTAGAAGTGGAGGCTATGCAGGAGTCAGAATTCATTCAAAGTGAGTTTACTTTTGTGTCATTGAAGAAAAAAATGATCACCTGTGAAACAGAACAAGGGTTTTTGCTCAGAACAGTTTTTGGTTTCCCACATGCCGTCCGTGTTACGAATGGTGCAGTCATGTTTTATACTTGCACTGTCATAGTTCAAATTCCAGTGTCTGAAAGAGAAGCTGCTCCCATCTGACCAGGTCCAAGGGTCTCTGAACAGTCCAATGAAAATGTATTGAAAACTTGATAGTGGGTTCAAGATTCCTTCAGTTTTTCCATCATGTAGTTGTATTATCTTCTCTGTGGGATTTCCCTGCAGCTCCTCTAGCTGTGGTCCACTGATCAGGTCTGTGTGATTCTCTCTGCAATATCTCAGAGCATCAAACCAGGTCTTTTTATCTCCTAAATAATATTTATTAGCAGAGCCTGTACTTCCTGTGGAGTAAAAGAAATGAACATAATGAAACTTGAACTTTGGGGCAAACCAGACCATTTTTTTCTTTTATGAAAAATGAAAAAAAAGGAGTTTTGATAAAGACAAACTCTGATCAAATTTTGAATTAATCTAAGAGTCCCTACTGGTCTCCTAATTATTAATATGACTTTTTAGCTAAAATTAAAATAAAAAAAACTGTCATTTTCTTGAACAGAAGTTTCTGTAGAGCAGCAATTGTTCATTAGAAATTTGCATCTGAGCTGAGGGCGGGGCTATTGGCGTGGAGTAACCCTGCCCCTTTCAATCATACATCCGTTTACACGCTGTCCCGCAAACTAACAACCCCTCACAACCCCAAGAAAACATTAACAATGCAACAAAAAAGATGAAAAATACCAATACAATACAATAGAGCTATCCATCTGTACAGTTTTAGTCCATTATATATGTCCTCCATCTGAAGAAAAATGCTACAAGAACATGTTAAAAATACCATTTTCCTCATAGAGGATCTTTAAAGGTTTTAAAAGATTTTCGGGAGTATAAGTCATGTCTGGTTTCATTGTTCAGCTAGGTGTGTGACTTGTAGTCAGTACCGACTTACTTGTGATTTTGTTTTCCAAATATAAATAAGCTCACACATTTACTATTTTCACACTAACAACCGGTTGCCCCATATCAGTTTTTTCCCACTAACAACAGCTGGCAATGTAGGTGTATAGAAGGTAAAGTTTGCCGTAATAAAAAAGAAAAAACTGAATGATGGAGACGTGATATTAATGCTTTTGTAGAGCTTTTGTCAATGTTACCATGTAGTAATTGTAACGTGACGGTAGTGCCTCCCGCACATAACGAGAGTTTAAAAAAGCACACATTTTTTTTTTTTTTTTTTTTTTTTTTTTTAACTTGTCCTGTCCAACAGCTGGGCAGACAGATGGGAGCTGACGGCCTCTTGTGTTGGACATATTTTACTTTAACAAGAGGGGTTATTAATCTTCAGACAAACCAAAGGCATGTCTGAATAAACCCCTTTTGTAATTGAGGCCAAACTTTATTAATTTCAATCATGTTTGAGAATCCTTGGCGTTGGACCGGACGGAAAAGGAAAGGAGGGAAGAAGAGAGAGGGATGCTAGAGGGAGGGGGGGGTGATAGTGGGAGGGGGGGGATAAGACCATGAAGCAGCAAAGAGCAGACAAGTTTACTGGTTGTTTATCATTACGGTAAGGTTCAAATGTAGTACAAAAAGGGCGGGGCCTGCCCACACACACACTGAAATGTTATCAACACACCTGCTAGCTGTAAAAATGTCCACCCGTCAACATGTACACAAAACAGATAGTGTTCACACACGCATACTTATGCCTTTAAACCAACTAGTGTGAAATCTTTCATTCATTCAATCATGCAAACTATTAGTGCAAAGGTGAGCTAACACCTGTGTGGTGAGTGTTTTTGTCCTTCTAAAATGGATGGTGGAATGTGAAAAGAAGGAGGAGCGCCCAGCCACCCCCACACCCAGACCCCCGCCGCAACAGCAGCGGCAGCCGGAACCCCCCAACGCCAAACGGCAGCAGGCAGGGGACAACCGCCCCCCGGGCGACCAAATCCGCCACCCAGGCCAGGACCAGCAGGACCGCCGTGAGACCTCCAGAGCCAGAGAGCAGCGAAGCACGGGAGAAAGAGAATGGCGCCCTAGCCCAACCAAGAGAGCAGCCCCCCCGCCGCGCCGGAAGAGCCCAACGCAGGGCCCCACCCAAGAAGGGCACAAACAGCCCCAGACAAGCACCCCATCACCACCCAGGAGTTCCGGGCATCCCCCCGCCCCAACCCCAGGTACGAGCCAGGACCCCCCAAGGGAGACCCGCTCCGCGCTCCAGGCAGCCACCCACCCGGCCCACGGTTGGTCCAGGGAGGAGCAAGGCAGGGACCAGCCACCCCCACCCCTTTTTCCCCGGGAGAGTACCCCGGGGAAAAAGGGGGGCCCACAAGGGGTGTTGTAAACAAACGGCTCAGGTGTAATGTGAACCCCCCCCCCCGAGCGAGAGAGTACCGCCAGGCCCAGGAGACCAGCCCCCAGGGGACACGGCAGCCGCCGCCAAGGGACCCGTACCCCCCACCAGGGAAGGGGTAGGGGACAGATGGTCCACCTTCCTTGCAAAATGTGTGTGTGCGTGTATGTGTGTTTGTGAGGGTGTGCATGTGTGTGTTATATGTTGTAATGTATATTTTGAGGGGGAAGAAATTGGCGGGTAGGGCACTGAGAGGACATCTCCTGATTACTCACAGTGATGTCCCCTCACCCTCCCCACCAAGGGGGCCCTAAATGTCTAGGGTGCGGTTAAAATCGGCAGGTAGGGTGCTAGGAGGACATCCGCTGCTTACTGGCAGTGATGTCCAAGCACCCCCCCCCCCCCTACCAAGGGCCCTACATGTCTAAGGTGCAAATAAAACCGAAAGAGGGGTGGGCCACTCCATACGGCAACCATGGAAGGGGTACCACTGCCAAGTAGCTCCCCCCCCAAGGCGCATGCTAAACCCCCCACCCCTTCACCCTAATATGAGCTTATATGAGGAAGGGGGTAGGTTGGGGACGGCTGGTAGACTGTCCCCCCGGTGGTCAAACAGCCGTCCCCCAGCCTGCTCTAGTTGTTTTATGCCCCCTGCTTGCCAAGCTGGGAAGTGAATCATTTTTTTTGTTTATAAGGATGTCCGTGTTGTTCCAGATGGGTGTCATTTTGCACGGTTGAATTGATGATTTTGATATTTTGAGAAATTCCCACCAGGCTGTTAAAGTGCCGTTTATATTAATAGTTTTGAAACAATCCTGTTTTTTAACTGTTTGGCTAATAAAGGGTAGCTCTGAGAGGTTGATCTTTCCACACAACGCCTGTTCCAAGTCTAACCATGAGTTGGTTTCTGGATTATTTTTTAACCATTTTAAGATGTATTGTAATCTATTTGCAAAAAAAGTATTTGTGGAAATTAGGTAATTCTAATCCTCCACAGCTTTTTGCAGATTTTAAAGTTTTTAGACTAATTCTTGCAGGTCTATTGTTCCATAAAAAGCTTGATATGGATGAGTCTAATGTTTTGAACCATTTTAATGGCGGTTGTGTGGGAATCATTGAGAAGAGATAATTAACTTTGGGTAAGATTTTCATTTTAACCGTGGCTACCTTGCCCATAAGGGACAGAGGCAGGTTGGTCCAGCGTGTTAGATCGTCCTGTATGCTTTTCAGTAAATGGGTGTAGTTTAGCTGCACCAGTTCTGATAGTTTGGGGGAAAAGTAGATACCCAGATATTTGATATTTCCTGTTTTAACTGGAATTGTGAGCCTTTGTTCCATATTCCTGTTGAGTGGTAATAAAACAGACTTATTCCAATTAATGGAATAGATATGGAAGAGAATTCATTAATGATCATTGCTGTTTCATTTACAGAATGTAAATTCCTTAAAAACAGTAATATGTCATCTGCATAGAGACTAATTTTATGATGGCTGTGTTTGGTTTTTATTCCTATAATGCTCTCATTCTGTCTTATTGCTGCAGCTAGAGGCTCAATGAATGTAGCAAAAAGAGAAGGAGAGAGTGGGCAACCCTGTCTGGTTCCTCTTCCAAGAAAAAACCTGTTTGAAGTCTGTTTATTAGTTCTAACTGATGCATTGGGGTTGTGATATAATATTTTGATCCAATTGATGAATGCTTCTCCAAAACCAAACTTATGGAGGGCAGCATTAAGGAACTTCCAACTTACTCTGTCAAAGGCTTTTTCAGCATCCAGCGATAGTTTGGTCATTTCCTGGTTTTCAATGGTGGCAAAGTCAAATATATTAACAGGTCTACGAACATTGTCATCCGAGTGTCTGCCTTTGATGAATCCAGTTTGGTCGAAGTGAATTATGTGAAGAGTGATTTTTTTCTATTCTCTGTGCTAGTGCTTTGCAGATAATTTTTACATCTGCATTGATTAAAGAAATAGGGCGATAGCTTGAAGGACTAGTGGGATCTTTGTCTGGTTTTAGAAGAAGGATAATGTTGGCTGAGTTCATGTTAGGTGGTAGTGATTGACTTTCATTGATAGATGTGACCATTTTATAAAATGTTGGTGCCAGCTGTTCCCAGAATTCTTTATAAAACTCAGCAGGAAAGCCGTCAGGCCCTGGTGCTTTACCATTAGGCATAAGTAACAGAGCTTCATGAAGTTCAGACAACGAGAGCGGGGAGTCTAAGTTTGTGATTTGATCCTCATTTAACCTGGGTAGGGTTACATTATTAAGAAATGAGTCAATACTTCGCTCTGACGGATTGATCTGTGATGTGTACAAGTTTTTATAAAAGTTTTCAAATGCGTTATTAATTTTGACCGGGTCGTGAGTGACATTTCCTGTTTCCTTTATGGATCGGTTCTCCTCGGAGAGACGGGCGGTGTCATTGCTCAGAATCTTGACGGTCTCTCTGAGGGCCTGGTTCTCCGCTGCGAGCTCCCGCACCTAATGCTGGCTGAACTCCAAAGACTCCCGCAGACCTTGAAATTCTCTATGGAGGATCTCCAGCAAATTGAGGCGGCAATCAAAGCTGGAGAGCTTTTTATCAATCGAATCCAGGATATCACTCACGCCGCTGCCTGGAGAGGATGCAGCCCCGGGAGAGTCCTCAGGCCGTTCACACTTGGCGGAGGGGGTGTTTGTGGCGGTTTTGGGCTTCACCATGACGAAGGTATAGTAACACTCGTCAATGAATTTCTCCAGGCTGACAGAAGCTTAATACTCTTAAAAGGTTATGTTAGTTTGCTGGAAATATTTTAATATGGCAGAAAAATGAAACAAGATCAAAAATGTTTGTTCAAATGCTTAAGCGCCGCCAAGTCGACTCACCACACTCGTCTCGCTGGGTCTCGCGATACTACAGCATCCCTCCGATACTAACACATTTTTAAATAAGCATTGCACGTCAAATAAGAAGCACGTCAAAAGAGGCAGCGGACATTAATTTGACACGTAAATTGCATTCTCTTTGAAGGACTATCTTGCCGGGTTTGGTGGATTTGTTCAGAAGTGTTGCACTTTTCTCCCAACAGTGCAACTTATATCTGTTTTTTTCATCTTTATCATTCATTTTGTGGATGCTGTGACTTACACTCCAATGTGACCTATACACACATTCATTTAGTTCAGAGTCTGTAATATTGTAGTATTTGAATCGATCACAAGTGATATGTATTCAAGGACAATCATGTTTCTTATTACCTTTGTAGCAGATGAAATGTGCTGAACCCATACAAGGCATGTCCACCCACTGTTTCTCAGTAATATTTATTATAGCCCCACAGGTCTCAGATGTAATACCACCATCTGGTTCCCCCCCTTTCCACTTTACCTGACTTTTATTGAACTGCAGTCCAGGCAGAGACCAGTGTGAAGCAACATTGGTGCCTGTTAGGTTGAACAGACCGATCCAGATTTCAATGTTGTCAGAATGTATTTCTCTGAGTCGCTCCATATCTGCCATGGTGCTCACTGTAGCCAGATCAGTGTATTCATCCCTGCAGTGCTGCTGAGCTTGAGTCCAATTCATGATCTGATCAACATAGTGATACTCATGGAGCTGACATTTGAAGAGACAAAAGTGACCTGAAATTAAAAGAGGTCACAGACATAAATCTGTTTATTTTCAATAGATCCTCAAATGCCTTAAGTGTACTGATGATATGGATTAGTGAGAATTAATTTTAATAAAAAGATGAAAAGAATAAATGATCAAAGAACAGCTGATGATCCACTTACCAACAAGAACCATCAGAAACAAACTCCTCTTCATCTTTTCTCAGAAACTTTTTCAACTGCAGGAAGACAAAAATCTTTCTTTAAGGGTGTAATCAGACTGGAAAATCAGTTGGCCGGACCAAATCTTTTTAATTTGGTCCGGATTGAGTCCTAAACCTTGCATTTGCCCTGTATTCTGACTGCTTTTTAACTGTATTTTTTTTCTATTTCAAACCAAAGCTTGTACACAAAAGCATGTGACTAAAGATATCTTCAGTCATTGGTTTGGAAAGCAAAGCAACAAAAGAAAGCATAATTTAAGTCCTACACTCTGCAATCCTTGTTGTGATAGTTACCTAAGGCTACTATTCTGCGTATGAACAGTCTTTCTCTATTTCAGAGCACTCAAAACAGTTTTTTGTATGCATTGTCACTTTAACAAATAAATACAAATAATTTACTGATTCAAACTTTATATTTCACAGACAAACTAAAGCTACAAGTAGCATTTAGCAGGCCTGAGCACATGCGACCGCCTGACATGGGCGACCACCCCGCGAAAAACACAGTGCTTAAACTTTTTCATGTTGTTCTTCCTTCTGCATTCTGGAGCTGCCAGCAACTGTTAACATGACAGCAGCCTGTCCGGGGGGGGGGGGGGGTGCAATCTGTTGGCTTTAAGGACAGAGACGTTTGCAAATAGCATGAAAAAAACTTTTTCCACCGAAGCCTCGCGTAGATCTGCTCATTTTCTCATCCATAAGAAGGCATTTTCAGATTAAAGAGTTGTCAATCAAGCAATGATGATAATTACTAACACTGTACCTAAGGATGAAGAAATGGAAGTGATCTAATTTCCACTACAATGTCTAGACCAGTGTCAGCTATGTTTGATAACTTGGCCAATTAGCTGGACCGTGATATTGCAAAGTTTCACACCCAGTGTGATGAGTCTGTGGAAAGCAGCAGTACAGCGCAGCTGTTGGTTTTATTTAACATCAAGAGAAGAACTCTTGACACAACTGCCCTTACAGACAAGTACAAAAGAAGTTGAAATGTATAACACGGTGAAGGAGTTTTTGTGCAGAAAAAGGTACCATTAGAAAAGCCAGTAGCAGTGACTGCAGACGGGGCTCCTGCTATGATCAATAGACAAACAGGTTTCATCACTCACTGTAAAGCTGACCCAGACTTCCCAAAATGTCTGCATTACCGCTGTTTCATTCACCAATAGGCCTTATGTGCAGAAGTGATTGGCTCTGGACACATGACTCCTATTGAGAAAATCATAAACAACCTCAGCGACAAAGCAAAACAGCACAGGATTTCCAAGGTGCTATTGGAGGAGATGCCTGCTCTATATGGTGAGTATGAATATGAATATGGTGAATATGAACTTGTATTTTTCACTGATATTACTAGAAAACTAAACCACTTGAGCTGTGATCTGCAAGGCAATGGCAAAACTATATTTTTTTATGGAACAGCCTGCAGTGTTTCTTGAGTGGATATTTTCTGCCAGGGCTTGCCGGCTTGGTCGGTGGTTGTTGCTGCAGTTGTCTCCCTTACTGGGGCAGCTGGAGTTAAACTTTGCAGCCTCACGGCTGTGAGGTGGACCCAGTTGCTGTTCCAGTCTGGATGGGCACTGTGGCGATGTTCCTATGGCCAGGCTGGCTCCTGGGGGGTATTCCAGGAAGCATGGTTAAACTAGCCTGACTTTAAGCCTGAACTCTGGCTGAAATCCGCCTGAACTTGCTTACTCTGGGTATGTCGGTTCCAAAAGACCGGATATGAGTTGGCGTAATTACGCTCGACTTGGTAACCCTGGGTTAACGCACGGTACATAAAGACATTCTCAATAGATCGCCGATTTCTGGAGTCACCATGGAAACGCGTGGAGAGAAAAAAAAGAAAGCGCGACACTTGACGGAAGTGAGACGGAGTCTGAGATTTTAATGACGGCGGATAAAGATTATAAGTCCATCAAAAAAGTAACACGGCTGAAAAATAATTTAAATAATTTAGTTAAATTTATTCAAACTCAATAATTGTTTATACAACTCAAATTTACGTATTTATCTAACTAAATGTCACATTACTCCATTAATCTTTTTTCCATCTTAATTACTTATATTTCTTGAACTTTCATATGTCTAAGTTTGAGCCGGCAGATATGCTCATTTTTATAACAATAAAAAGAACGGGGAAAAAATGCACGGAGAGCAAAAACTCATTAAAGAATTTTCCGTGACTGTCATCACAGGTACAAGCGGTAGGGGTGCTATATAAACTCATCATCCTTTCCTTCACTCTCACTCATGGTGCAGAGACGTAAGCATAGCAGGACAAAATAGCTCGGCAAAACTCGGTAAAACACAATAAAACAGCTAAACAACTAAACACATTTTGTAAAAAACCCACACTTAAACCCAAATCCGTCCAGACAGGCAAAGGGAATGATATCCCAGAATCCCTTGCGGTGCTGATCTAACAGCAGCATCAAAGTTACACCTACTTAATTGAATTAATTTGAACGAAAGGAAAATAATTGTCTGAAAACTACGTGTTATTTTTAAGGTGAACTAGCAAAAAAATGATTTATCTTAACTGAAGCAAATAATTAAGTTAGATCAAAGTAAAGAAGTTTATCTTTCCAACATCCATATGAGGTCTTATCACCCTCTCATGGTGGAAAAAGTACTATCTGAGCTTTTTCATCCACTAAATCATCTTCAAATGGACACGCCATGCTGTTTCACCTCTCTGAAAACAAACTAAGCTTCAACTAAACCTGCTCCGGACCAGGTTAAGTTCAGAGCATGAGTTGCCATGGTAACTTGACCTACCCTGAAACATACCTCCATTTCTGGAACCGAAAGCTGAGGTTATCAACTTCCTTAGCCTCAAACTTATCGTGGGAGCTAGCATAACCTGCTTTCTGGAATACCCCCCGGGTATGAAGAGATTCCCAAAAACCGTCTCCTAACTGCAGAGCCAAGCATGTGTTTACATGTTTAGGTCAATAATGGGATGAACAGCTTCATGCTGTCTACTGATGTAAGTTTTTAACCTAATTAAACCTAAACATGTCACCCTGTTACTAATCCAGTTGATATGGTCCTCCATCTGTGTCTAAGTGATAAAAGCATTTTTTTTTATATTTAGAGCTCTAAGCAAACAAACAGTTGTTTGAAGTGGTGATTTATTTTAAAAAGTTGCTGAAAAATGATCTTTTTAAAATTTCAATTTCTAATATGGGTTTTACATTTTGTGTTCCATTTTTTGTGCTTTAATGGGGAAGCATTTGTTATTTGTTTGGTGTTTTTAAAGGTGCTACAAATATACATCTGTTTTTAGAGACATTTGTTATCAGTTGTGTTTGTTGATTTGTAGTTTAATTTCATTGGATGTATAGAAAGGAAAAGAAGTTGCAGCATTGATTATAAAAAAGGAAGAGATATTTATCATCCTATGTCACATCTGTAGGAGTGTACTGAGGTTGGTTATTGTGGTGTTTGTAAAAAAAAATAAACAAAGTTAATTGCATTTTTGCATAATGATTATTTTATTCATAAATAATGGTTAAGATCTGCCCCTGTAGCATATAGATTAGTTTCAGCACAGCCATAATTTCTGTGGGATATTTTGGATATGTAGCGCTTTCTTAGCTTGCTCTGACTTACAGAAGATTTGTTCGACTCATGGTGCCCAGAGTGTGTGGATAAAAGACGCAACACAGGGATGAAGCAATCAATTGACTGTATTAAAACAAAGAAGACAAATAAAACAATAATTTGAGACAGTGGAGAAAGGAGTGTCCAGGGATCCACAAGGATATTTTTCAGTCTTTGGTGTTCAAAGTTCCTTTTTCCTTTGGGTATGGCGTCTTTTGCAAAGTTCCTTTTTCATAGGTTCGTAAATCAAGTTTTTTCATTGAGAGTTCGTGGGTAGCTCGCCATGCACCATTCCTGTATGGTGCAGATCAAAAAGTTCTTCCAACAAGGATAGAAGTGGGGGTGGAAAAAAACCTGACCTAAACAAGGTCAAACAAATGATAGATTAGATAGATTAGACATTATTTACAACACATACTATTTACAAGACATTATTATTTACAACACATACTATTTACAACAAGTACAGTAGTCAACTGTATGTCATAAGTGTAAGAAAAATAATAATCAAATAAGGTCCTAACAAAAATCGTAGAAACCTTTCAAATTCCAGGCCTATAAATTAATGGGTTTCAATGGGTTCCAATGGTTTCAAAAATAAAGTGCACTTTTAATCATTTAGCTTTAGTATTAATCAATTCAATATAAATCAGGAGAAAAACAATGAATGAAATGAATGAATGAATACAAAACCAAAATGGCCGACTAGGCACAAATACAAATTGAAATGTCCTAAAACAGACAAACTGAAAACAATTAACTGAAATATTTCCAATTTCAAGAGAAAAAAAAAAAGACTGATCAAAAATCTGTATGTTGTAGCCACACTAGCATGGCATTTCTGTGAGGTAGAAAGCCTTTGAAATACTAATGTACTGCTATGTGTGTGACCCGATCGCATAAACCCACCGAAGAGTAGTTAGTTCAAAGTGTGGTTGTTCCAGTGAGATGTTACAAAGTTTGGGGTAAAGTTGAAATAGCAGACAGCCATAGGAGATGCAGCCAGCCACAGCAGATCAGCAACAGCCAGAGCATGGATGACAGGAAGTGGCTATGTGACCCGGATGTTAATATAGGGAACTGGCCCCACCAAAATAAGAGCGCTCAGGTGTTTCAAATCTGGTAATGCAAGTGGGGCACTGATCCGGGTTACAGATACAAGGGTGATTTTGAAAAGTATGACCCATCGTCAGTGTCCAAAGACACTTGCAATTTATTGTTAAATGTTCTGCAATGCAGAGAAGTTGCTGACGCTTCTTTGGTTAAAGGTCGTACTGGCAATTGTTATAATTCCACTTTGGATGTTCTGTACTTGCTGCCGTGTGGTGTTGGGGGGTTCTGGCTGCCGCGGCTGCTGCGGCGGGGGCCTTGGTGTGGGGGTGGCTGGTCACTCTCCCTCCTTCTTTTCGCATTCCACCATCCATTTTAGAAGAACATGACCACTCACCTGAGCACAGGTTCTAGCTCACCTTTGCACTAATAGTTTGTGTGAATGAATGAAATATTTCACACTAGTTGGTTTGAAGTCACAAGTGTGGATGTGTGAACACTATCTGTATTGCGTACGTGTTGACTTGTGGACATTTTTGCAGCTAACAGGTGTGTTTTTAACATTTGAGAATGTGTGTTTTACATTTTGTGTTCCATTTTTTGTGCTTTCATTGGGAGGATTTGTTATTTGTTTGGTGTTTAAAGGTGCTATATATATATATACACACATCATTTTTAAGATAAATGTGTTATCGTTTGTGTTTTTTGTTGGTGTTGTAGTTAAATTTCATTGGATGTATAGAAAGGGAAAAAAGTTGATAAAAAACTGAAAAGCTGATAAAAAAGGATATAAGAGATATTTATTATACCATGTTGCTTCAGTGTACTGAAGTTGGGTATGTTTTGTTTGTAAAAAACAGATAAAATTTAAAGTTAATTGCATTTTGGATGAATAAAAAAAACAATGATTAATACTGAAGATGTATAAAAGAAGAAGTCCTTCAGTGTTTAACTGGCTGTCTTTGCCCACTTTCTTACTCCTCATCTTGCTGTTGACTGCTTGCTAATTTACATAAGAGCAGGGGTCCCAGCAGGAGGGGGCGGGGTTGTAACACGACTCCTTCAGCATGGCCAGACTGAGAGAGGCCATGCTGTTAAAAAAAATCTTAGGAATGACCAGTTCATTTTATATCTTTGAAAATATTCAGTGACCATTTGGACATGTACAGCTATATGTCTGTGAAATTTGGTGTCGATTGCTGAAACATAAGTTATAATAAACAGACTTTGTTTGCAGTCTGGACGGATTCAACACAAGTTTTGGGATGAAAAAGGATTTTTTTAAAATCATCTGTTACACCTTTAAGTCTGAAAAAAATATGGAAGGCAGCAAACACAGATCCCTACAGTTTTTCATTTTTTTGTGATGATATTTGAAAGATTAGTCATGCAAAATAATAGGTGTTTGTAGTTTTGCCTAAAAAGACGTCTTCTGACCTTTTTGGATGTAAAGTTGTCTCACAGTCCACCTGTAACTTCAATAATTCTGAAAATTTTTAAGAAGCAGTAGCACATAAATGCCTATTAAAGTGGAATTTTTGGTGCTGATAACCTAAACAGAAGTTTTTAATAATAGTTGTTTAGTCCAAAATTTCATTAAAAAAATCAAGTGATGAAGTTTCTCGTAGACCTTCTAGTGTTACATATCAAAGCTAGAGGTTATTAAAGGCATCTAATTCTGAAATGTCAGCTTCCTGAGACAAACGGCTGATTTTCAATACATTTCTATTATTTGGGTGCACATAATCGACCACCTCCTGTTACGCAGGCACCGTCAGATGTACACCCATGAAATTTTAGATTATGAGAGAGGACCCTTCTGAGTATCTCCGGTTTTAATTTCATGCACATTGGACAAAGCACAGAGAAAGACAGGGCAGAACGTGCCCTATGCAATAACTAGGTGGCGCTATAGAGCTCGTCCAAGATTGTCATATGCATGGGTTCAGAATGGAAGCTTCATCATATCCATTGAATTTCAGTAAGATCGGACGAGGAATGTGCACGTGAGAGCAACTCCACAATCTTAACAGCCACAGTTTCTAGCCCTAAAATACCAGTTCCAATATTTGTTTGCAGTTTTAAAAATAGCTCAATATTTTGTTAGTTGTATTTGCATATTCAAAAAGATTCCTTTCAATATTCAAATAAAATTTTTATGAATTATTTTGGTTATGACTACATGTTCTAAAGACCAAAACAATCTGTTTTCCTGAAAAACAAAAACAAAGTTACAAAAACGTTTAATTTCAATACAAGTAATATGAAGAACTTATTTAATGTTTACGCTCTATACTGCCCCTTTAAAGTGATTTTGTGGTGAAAGATTATTAAAGTAAATTGTATAGCATTACAGAAAAGGACAGTCTCTAATAAAGCACATCACAATCGAACAAAAACATGTTTCATATTTTTTTTCCAAGACTGCGACAGGTTTGCTTGTCGGGGGCCGTAACAGTGGGAAATTTGATATTTTGTTATTTGAAATTAAATGAGTTATTTGTAATTTAATTGTAAAACAGAATATATTTTCATAAGCATTATTTCTATACAGGTTTTTCACCTTGCTTGGTTTCTTCAACCGACTCTTTAACTCACGTGGAAAAGTTCTCTGTCTAAAGCCAAATGCAAATAAAGAAAAGAAGTTCATGGAGTTTTTGAGTCATGAGTGGAGTCCTGCTAGCGTTTCCTCCATTTGATGCTTTCCCCTTCAAGTGGGGCAAAAAACCTTGACACTGATGTCAGAGGGAAAGAATCAGTTCCTGAGTCTGGTGGTCCTGCACTTCACACTCCTGTACCTCCATCCCGAGGGAAGAAGAGTGAACAGACCATGTTGCGGGGGGTGGCACTAAAAATCCGTTGTAGGTAACAGTGTAAATGGAATTTCTGCAAAAACAATTACAGCTAATTGTAATTAATCAAAATTGTGTGTTTCAAATACCAAAACTAAAGTGTTTACTCAATATTTAAAATGTGTTAGTTGGTCATAAAAAATAAGATCGCACATTTGTGCAAACCATAAAATAAGTGTTGTCTTTTTGTTTGCATAATACAAAAAACCTAAAACAAAATTTATTGGGATTGTAAATATTTAAATAAATCTTCAGAATGTTTAACAGAATTGCCTACATTCAAAAGGTAAACAGAAGTAATCATCAAAATTATAACAAAATTTAAATTATTACAATTGCTAAATCAATAACAAATATTTTACATATTTGTGCAAACCATAATTAGGTTTTGGCTTTTCTGGGAAAAAATACAGCCACCTTAAACAATCCTTAGATGAGCTGTAAGAAAAAAAACTGTACTTCAAACAATTATTTAACAGAATTGTCTGCTTTCCAAAAGGCAAACAAAACATTTCACACTTTAAATCAGCTGCACGTTCTTAGAAGTTGTTTCTGCTTAAATAACGTCCATTACCCACATGGCACTTGTTAGTATGCTATTGAATTCACTGCGGAAATCAGGATAGCTGTGGTAATCGGTAGTTTTAAAATACATCCACATGTGTGAGACTGTGGCCTCCGGAGGAACTCAGAGGTTTCTACAAACTGAACACTTATTGACTTGTCCAAAACATCTGATCCAGTGCAGAAACATAAGAAGAGAGGAAGAATGTTGTAATCGGTTTCCCCTATGTACCTTTTCAGATAATGAGGCAATCACTGATTGGTCTGCTATCATTTCCTCTGGAAAGTTCAGGTGTCGTTTTTTTTTTTTTTTTTTTTTTTTTTTTTGTGTAATGAACTCTTCCAGATCGTGTCGTGGAACTGAACTACTAATGGAGGGCAAAATTGGTTGCCAACACTTGATGACATCATTTGGGGTCTGAATGATTAGTTTGTGCCCCATTTGTTTTAAAATGGGAAGGAGTGTGTCTTTGGTAGCCAGTTGCCAAGAGTAAAGTGATCCAAGTAAATCAAGCAATTCATCACTTTCCACTGAGTCAAAGTCCTCCAAAGCCTTTACAATAACATATATTTCCTCTTGCGATACAAACATCAAAAGGGATTCTTTTCAACTACTGGCTACTGACCCATACAGCACTTCTTCCAGAAAGGAGACTGTAAGTTTCACTGGGAAGTAAGAAACTTGTTTCCAGCCCACCACAAACACCCGAGCCACAGCCTGCCATTCTTCCAACGGAAAATCATGCCTGATAAATGGGACTTTCACTTGAACTCCTAATGTGCAACAGTCATAGAATTCTGTCCAAAATTCAGTCAGGCTGTCTCGAAAAACACCCGCCCCTTCTCCTTGTTCAAGCTCCCCACTTGGTAAACACATTTTGATGCTAATCTCTGATGTAAAAACTTTCAGGTCCTTAAAGGCACACATTAAATCAGTAAGACAATGACCTCTTCTCACAATCACTGTCACAGGAGAAAAATGTTGTTCGGGCATTGCCTCTGCATCTGTGCTGGTCTGCTCTGCAATGTTTGGAGCAGATGCTGAATGTTCCACTGTTTGAAAATCTTCAGCGCCTTCTGAAAGGATAGCCTGATTGTTTGGCTCATCTACTCTCCGTTCCACTGTGTCACAAGCAAGATAACAACTTTGTCTGATTCTTCATCTTCACTTACAGTAAAATGTCAATCCCATACAAGTGTGTCATCTAACTCCAAATAAAGTTTTTCGAGTCACACTTTGTAGTCTAGACTAAAAGGAGACAGCATTTTCTAGCTCATATCTGGGGTTTAAGGTTTCAATTAAATTAATTAACCCCATCTTGTCCACAGTATATATGGGTACCATGTCTTTGGCTATATGCAAAGCGACCGCTTTGGTGATTGTTCTCCATCGTGCCACTTTCCTAGCGATGGGTACCGAGCCCTGGTATTGAATGAGCCCCGGGGCAACATTTTTCAAGACAGTAGTATCCGTAAGATCTAACCTCAACGGTTCTGCTATTGGTACTGGAGAAGTCAATTTTTTTTGTAGCCCACAAGATAAAAACTAGAGCTGTGATGGTGTGGGATTTTTTATCACCGCACTGATGAAGCAGCAGGAGTTGCGGTCAACTGCAACCAACCACTGCCGAACACAAAATCCCCCGGTGGCAGCGTCACAAATGAATACAATTCATAATTACAACGCAGTATTCTTTATAAAAATAATAACAGTAACAACTAGCTACTAACTAACTAATGAACTAACTATATAGGTGTTGTAGAATGAGTATGTATGCAGCGCGCTGCGTGTGTAGAAGGAGGGAGCGCGTCCCTCACTGCTGCAACAGCCCTCCCATTTCCCTTATTCGGCCCATCGCTGAACCCCATTGGTCCAAACTCCACAATGACAGGCTGAGCGACAGAACTGAAGGCCAATCAGATCTCTGCATGATGCGTTCAATGTACTCTGGAACTTATACACGACCCAACAGCCACTCAGTTAAACTCAATCTGTTACAATATGTTTAAACTAAATATACAAGTGAATGTGTGCATTTGATGTTATGTCAACATTTTTAAAGTACAATAAATCTGTGGATTATTTTTAATATTTTGATGCTGTTGCTAATAAATGATGAGTATTTCTTTAGTATGTTCTTTAGATGCGAGAAAGAATGACGGGTTGTGTTTTTTAAGTTATGACAATGTGCCCACTACCCCCCCCCCCCTTTCTTCCTCACATCCCGTCCGTCCAACAGCGCGCTCTTTCTCAGAGACGGGAGAACGCTGTTGCACAGGTTGTTCACAGGTTTCCGGCTGGTACAAATTTTGTGAAATAAAAGATAATAGTAAACTGATAGTGCTGGCACAGAATTTTCTTCTCCAAACACCGATGCTACTGTGCGTCCCTCTGGCATCGAGAAGGACTGGTTTAATGAAAAAAATATATTATAATTAAAGATTTGTCTGCGAGCCAGATGTGACCATCAAAAGAGCCATATGGCTCGCGAGCCATAGGTTCCCGACACTTGGTCTAGCTGATCTTTCCCTGCGTCTCTAAGGCGGTTATCCATTCTTATGGAGAGGGAAATTAACTCCGCTTGACTAGATGTTTCATCAAGAGCTGCTAGTTTGTCTTTGATCACCTCTCTTAGACCCCGGTAGAATATTCCGGTGAGCGCATTTTCATCCCAACCAAACTCCACAGCGGAAATACGGAACTCAATGGAATACTCTGAGCCAGAATCGAAACTTTGGCGTAAGGAGAGCGGGCGTATTCCAGTCTCTTTGTCTTGCAGAGGATGTTCAAAAACTTTGAGCATTTCAGCCGTGAATAACGCTAAGGAGTCGCAGTGGCACGCCCACTCCCCACATTGTATCATTTTATAATTAAACCACAAACAAATGCAGTTTCACTTAAATAACACAATTTAGAATCCAAAAAATAAGATCAAGACAAAGGAATAAGATTTTCACAAATCACAGATGTAGAGAGGGTATATTACTCATATTACTCTATATATACAATATACAGTATATACAGTGTAGAAACAACTATAAACAGCTTTTGTTGATTTTTTTCTTCCCCTATTGGACTGATTTAGCACGCGATACGGTGATTTTTCAAAATAAAAGAATTATCAAAATAAGATAGTTCAGACTAATTATAAAAGGAGAACAGTATTGAATATTTGAATATTCGGCCTTCCATTCATTTTCTTAACCCGCTCTATCCTCACTGTAACCTGCGTGCAACTCTTTCAGCCTTGTGCTGCGCTTGCGCCAGAGCGCCCCCACTACCGTGTCAACCTGCTGCTATGATGACCGTATTTTGCACCCTCTGTTTAGAACACACTGCGGAGCGCGGGGGAAAACAACTCTCACCTGCAGAGGATATGAATAGGTGAACAGGTAGAGAGGAGAAGCAGGTAGAGAGGCGGGGGAGGGGCTTTGGCTTCAAACTCTGTCAGAGAGATGGAAACACGGAAACACAGATTAAGACGCAGCTTTCACTGCAGGAGTTGAAGCAGAGACTTTCTCTGGGATGATTTTATAAACTCAAACATGGAAACATGATTACAAAGTAGAACTCTCCAAAATAATAAACCTGACCTCTCCACATTCTTCGGGTCTACCATGCATTGATTTACACAGACATTAGGTGGTAGCATTTCCCACACGCGTCCGCGGGGTCAAGTTTTAAAGAACACAATTTCTAAGCGGCGGGGCGGTGTGGGTACCGGATGTTCTCGGGTTGCCGTATGTTCTCGGGGTCCTTCGGGGTCCTTCGACCAATGATGACGTCACACTATTTGATTGGCTGTAAGTTGCCACGACCAATGAGTTAACGTCGCTAAGTTTTTAAAAAAAACTTTATTGACAATTGCGGTATCATACATTAACAATGACATTAACGTTAACAACGAACAATAACAATGTAATCAATATTGCCTCGAAGATCAGTCACCATTGCCAAACATAACATATTAACATAGAAAATAAAGAATAGAGGGGAAAAAAAGAAAATGAACATAACACACAAATAAATAAATAAAAGTAAAATAAAATAAAGGAACATAGAAAAATCTAACAGTCTAATACTAGTCAAGTTAGGGTACTCGTGAAGTTTGTATTTCTGGAACAAAAACCAAGTACTTTCAAGCCATTCTTCTTTTTCTATATAATGAAGTGATTGGAAAGTAAAAAACAGAGCTCTTTTATTAAATGTTATAAAAGTGGTTTGGTTCTCAAAAACTTGACCTCACCAAGATGGCGTGTGCTCTCCTCGTGATGTTCTCTAGTGATATAACTCATTGGAAGGACCCCGAAGGACCCGAGAACATACGGCAACCCGAGAACATCCGGTACCCACAGAGGCACACCCCAACAACAGATTATTTGACAGAGCCCGGTCCATTAAGCGTCTCTACCTGGTGAGTTCACACGGAGCTTCAGTACATAGAACTCCAACAGCCAAAGAGTCTAACTTAGACCGCTATTATATATTCATGAGGGAAAAGTTGAGAAGATACGTCCTCCAGGCGACCGCCTAGACCAGGGGTCGGCAACCCAAAATGTTGAAAGAGCCAAATTCGATAAAAACAAAAACAAATATGTCTGAGCCGCAGTCATTAGTGCTCCTGGTTTAAGCCAATGCAATATGTGTCTATATTAGATATTTTAGCCTACTATCAAAACGATTGTTGCTTGAAACACATAATGAGCATTATTAACGATTAAATACATTGCCCTGCAGTATTCCTGTAGAGAACAACGCGTCACGTGACTGCTCTGTTGTGCAAGTTTAACTTCATTACAATATTAATGAATTAGGTTTCATTGCTTTGATAAAATTAAAGAAATTTAATAAAGATATCTGATTTGATCTCATTTTTTATTTTGGAGGATCAACACAAAACAATAAAATGGAACGTGCATGACGACGCTTCAAGCATTTGCGGCGCTCAGCTCGTTTAGATGGCTTTTCACAGTCACATCCACCAAAAGTGCAGCTTCCAGCCACCCAGATCTTCCAAGTGCGGTAGTTCAGGTAATTTTGCTTTTACAGGAATGTTTTCACGTGTTCTAAACAGACGACAAAGTGACGGAAAGCGTCACCCCGGACAGCCATCGGACTTCGCTTTCAACTTCATCAAGCAATGCACGGAACTGACGGCAGTTCCATTTACATCAGCCAGCTGTTTAGCGGTCCACTGAAAGTTAAAAAAGCCGCACTGGTAGAAACGTGTGTCGTAAGCTATGACGCAAATCTCTGTTGACAGAAATGCTGAAGCCTAATATTGTAATGACCCAGCCGGACCGTCACCTGAGCTGCGTAGCAGTAGCTAAACTGGTTACTAAGAAACATTTTTAGAGAACTGTTCGTGAATCTCAATAACTTACAACCCTCAAGACAGTCTCACGACATATTGCTAGCAGGAGAGGCAGATTCTACTTCTCTGTCTCAAGTCCATTTGTTCCATTGCTCACAATCAGCACAAACAGCATGGACCTCACTTCAGTTCACAACACTCTTACCTCGGTTTACCTTATAACTCCCAATTTCCTTGAGCCTTAGGAGGTGAAGGCGTGGCTAGTATGTGTCATGTGCATTTTTAGGTCTGTTAGCAGCAAGGATTGGGAGAGGAAGCCTGGTGATTCCAACAGGGCTCAGCATGAGCGTTTCTGTTTGCCCACGTTTCTTTTCATGTGGGAGTTTTGTTGTTCCACCTTAGTTTATTCTTCCTGTTATGTTTGCTTCTTTTTGTTGGACCATGAGTGTGGAAGACAGAGAGGTTGATGACTACAGTGCAATGTCTAACGTAGTGCATGTTCAAAACCAATTAGGATTAGTACTGAAAAAGTAGCAAGTCAGCTTACCTCTCTTCTCCCTCCTCTGAGACTCTATGGAGCCGTGCGACTTGTTTGCAGAGCAGACAGTTGATGATGTACCAGCTGGGCATTGAATTATCAATACTGCAAGCTCTTTCAATATTTGAAAAAACAAAGAATACTTTGTCTTGTTATTCCTCCAACAGAAACCATATAAAAACAAAAAAGTATATTTCCTCTCTCTCCCAGCTTATTTACATTTAAAACATTTTGAAAATAGCCCAGGAGCCACCAGGGCGGGGCGCTTAAAGAGTCAAGATGCGGTTCGAGGCTGCGAAGGCTGCCACCCCCGCCCAGGATGATACTCTGGTGGGAAAAGGTGTTGGAGGGTGTTCATAATCTCCTGGAGTGCTTGGTCATGCCGTCCAACAAAAGCACCTTGGGAAGACAGGGCATGTTCCATGTTGGCGGGATTATTCTATTAGGTTGAGCGGATGGACCCCAAAGAGATCAGCCGAGGCATGTTGACAATTTATTCCTCAGGAACAAAAACTAAATCAGACATGCTGAATTCAGAGCTACTGAATTCTATTAATCTGGCAGGGAGAAAGAGAATGGTGCAGGCTTTTAAAGACATGCTGATGAGATGAAGGAAAATGTCAGCCACGCCCCCTTGCTCCACACTGACCATAATAGTGTGTTATATTGAAAGAAAAACCCATAAAGACACTTTTTTAGCAGTATTTTACTATTTTACTCTGCTGTACCGTCATGAATTTAAATGAAAATTCATAGAAATTACGCTTTTTAGGGTTGATTAATAAATGAACAATAAATAAATTAAGAATTAATTACAGGTCACAAATAATTAATAATTAATAAAATCAGATTGCTTTTAATAAATATTTTCAAAGTGGCATGACAATTACAATCTACAAAAACCCAGAAAACCTTTTTTTTCCATCTTTATTTTTCTACTTTTCGATATGGTTGCTTGACATAAATGAGACTATTCCTTTAACCAGAGCACACTTTATTTTCTGAATTGACATTTGCTTCTTTGTCGTGCAGCACTGAGGGTCTTATATTTCAAATCATTAAGTATTCTTATCAATAAACAAATTCCATAAAAGCATGCATCCTATGTTTATACAATTCAACAAGGTAAAGAGGTGTGGCACTCAACAGGTGTGTGAAAGTCTGAAAGGATGAGCTAAGGGAGAGCAGTGCTGAACAGTGCTGGAGTGTCAGTCAACCAAACAACCTCGTCCATGTAAGTTTCTACTCTGCTTACAAATTTGAAATAACGTGTCCGAAAGATCTATTACTGTGTTATTATTTATAAATAAGGTCTACAAACTAAGGAAACTGTTCAAATTTATCATTTTCTTTCAATTTTTCATCAATTAATGGATCAGAGTACTTCTGGTGTTTAAGAATCATGGAACTTTTTTATTGTAGCTCTTGAAGATATATAAAGCTCCATAGGCCACATCTGTTCTCTTTCCAAAGATATTTTCCTGTTTATTAGTAACATTACGTAAAGTATCAACAATTCCTGTTTTCTGTCCATCATAGTTTACTACTAGAAACAAAACATTTGTTCTGCTAAATCTGAATGAGTCATATCCCTTTTTACCTGAGTTTTACCTTTTAAAATAATCTTCAACCCATTTTCCTTATGGAAATGGAACTGTAGCAGCTAATGTGTTGGCTTCTGTTCTGTTTTTTGCTCCTTAACTCTGCTGGATGAAGAAACACTAAAGTCTAACTGGTAATCAGTCTGACAGAGCAGACATGCAGTGGAATCTGATTCTGCTCATTCTGATGGGTAAGAACATTTCTGATCTTAAAGTGTTTTATTTTAATTAGATTAAAAGTCTGTGTTCTCATTAACTGTCTCACTGTTGTGTTTTCCAGCTCAGTCTTGTTCCATCACAGGTCAGCTCTATGAGTATATATATGTGAATACAGAAATGAAACTCCAGATGCTCGGCAGTTCTGCATCCAACATTACACTGACCTGGCCACAGTGACTAACATGACAGACATGAAGAGGCTCAGGGAAGCAGCAAAGAACGATGTTCCAAATACAGGAGCGTGGATCGGCCTGCACCGACCCCAACCAACAAACAGGAAGTGGCACTGGTCTCTGCCTGGACTGGAGTTCAATGAAACTAACTGGGGTTTTGGTGAATCTAGCACAAAAGACGAGTATTGTGGGGCTATAAGTGAAAAACCTCACATGGGTGGATCATGATGTAAGCTTAATAAACCTTTCATCTGCTATAACGGTAAGAACACTGCTGCGGTATTTTCTCTTTGTAGATAAATATCTGTGAACAAAAACAAGTTTCTCACTTTGCCTGCTTATTTGTTTATTTAAACTTGGACAAAATATGGAGCTGAAATGGATTCTAGAGAAAAAAATATTTGCAAGTGATTAGGCTGCAGAATTTATGTTCCTGCTTAAGAAAAAAAGTCTTTGATGAAAGTTTGTTTGTTTGTTTTATTTATTTTCTTTGTTTACCAGACAGCTTATTAATATCTGGAGAGATTTACTCATTAAAGAAGTAAAGACCTGGTTTGAGGCTCAGAGGTTCTGCAGGGACAACTATACTGACCTGAAGTCAGTGGACTGCAGCAGCTACGAGATGAAAAACTAAAAACAATCATAGACTTTAAACCTTGTGATTTTGTTTTCATTGGTTTATTCAATGATGCCTGGGAGTGGGCCGATGGCAGCAGTTTCTCTTTCAGACAGTGGGATGAAAACAATTATGAAGATAAAGATGATCAAAAATAGCCATGTTAACTCAAACAGGAATGTCAAAAACTAAGAATAATGGGAAACCCTTCTTCTGTTATGAAGGTGAGACACTGTCATAATGTGATCAGCACATCTGTAATCAGTGAATGTTTCACAGAAAACATTAATATACATTAAGAAAAAAATGACCTGGTTTCATGCATGTTTTTCTCCTTCAGATCATGTGATCCTGATCAAAGAGAACAGAAACCTGGGAGGAGGCCTTATACTACTGCAGACATCACCACCATGACCTGGTCACCATCACTAACATGGATGAACAGAGATGGGTCCAGGAGAAAACCAAGAATGCCTCCTCTCCCTTTGTGTGGACTGGACTGCGCTACACCTGCTCTCTGGGGTTCTGGTTCTGGGTCAGTGATGAGGTGGTCCACTACAAGAACTGGGCCTCACCTGAACAGGTGAATGAGTGTGACATGTCAGGAGCCATGGCGACAGGAGGAGAACACAAGTGGTTCAAGAAACATGATGAGGAGAAGTTCAACTTTTTCTGTTCAAAGTAAAAATCTGTTCACTGATTCCTATTTTACCTGCGTAGAGTTTTCTTAAGAGAAAATAATATAGATCAGCAATTATGTTTATAACTCTATTTTTTACCTGGTAATGGTTGTATTCATCCTAAAACTGTCCTTTTTATTCAAGGTTTATTGAGTTTATTGACAGATTATTCCTTTATGTTGGGATTTAATTGGGTGGTGTGTTTTTTGTTGTATTCTTTTATGACACAATAAAAGTACAATAAATCAGTTTATGTGTATGTCTATTTTGACAAAAGACGAGAAGAAAAAGCTTCAGAAAAAAAACTGCTGTTATGGTCTCACGAGACTAGGCAGACCCAAATGCTGGAACCCGGAAGGAAACTCAGATACGTAGAAATGTCTTAATTCACAACTGGTAAGTGAATGACAGGATTCTTGATGCGGCGCGTCGGCTGGTTGGAGGTTACGGCAGTCGGAACCTGAGGACGAGACTTCGGCAGGATCCGTGGCTTGGACACGGAGCGAGGATGGTCGACAGCGACCCGTGGAACACCCCTGGTGAGATTTCCTGTCGGTGAGTCGAGGAAGAACAGTTAGCGAGGAGTACTCAGACAAAGACGAGAACATGAGTCGACCAGACTATGCACCGTGGGAGGAACAACGAACTGGCTTTGAATGCTGGCACTGGATCTCCTTAAGAATGCGGTGAGTTGATGAGGTGAGTGGAACCAGCTGGTCGCGTCCAGAGCAGAGCAGAGACGGGAGGGGGAGGGTAGCTGACAGAGGCACCATGACACCAGCACATGTTTTTGATGAAGATTTATTTAATACCATAATATAAACATTAAACACACCAGCTCACATATATTATCTCTTTAATAATAGGAATGTATTGAAAAGGTTTTTTATGTCTGGGGACATCAGCTCAATCCGTGGAAGAAAACTGATAAATATAATGACAAGTCATTAAAGAAAGGGACAAAGTCTAAACAAAATAGTTTCACACACAAAAAACTTTGTGAAAGTTTAAACATTTTGAAACCTAAAAACAAATAACTGGCAGAAACTTTAGTTTGAATAAAACTGGAGGCCTGTCTGCCTGCCTGTCGTAAATAGAGCTCTCTTGGCTTTCAAGAGATGAAAACCTTCCCTACTCAGTAAAATTTGAATCACATCACCATATTTGCTGTGGTGTAGCAGGTAAACACTGTCAGCCATTATGTACCTCTGTGTGAGCAGAGGGAACTCACGCAACAAACTGCTGCAGGAAGAGATTCAAATCAGCCTCTAACATGAAACACAACAGTCACCTTCTGTAATGATCCAGCTAATGTGTTTGAGGCAACTTTCTATTCAAATATTTATGATTTAAAGGTAATAGAGCACAAAGATGCTGTCAACATTTCACATCAACACATCAGAGCAGAAGGTGGAAGATCAGACTGAAGCTAAGAAAGTACCTGCTGTCTGAATATTTGATGGGTTTATTAAGTAAACAGCTGTTAGTTCAGGCTGTCCACAGATTCAGATGAAATATCAAATCACAAGGAATATATTTACATGTGTTTAGGTTTAATGCACTGCAATAAAAACACATTTTGTACTTAAGTATTTCCCCTTAATATATTTTTATGTTTTTTAAATAAATTTGAATCTCGTGCGAAAATTAACATGAAAAAAAATATAAACCCATTTAAAGAAATAAAAAGGAGTCATATTTCAATTAATGTAAAATTAATTAACATTTATTTTTATACTTTGTCATCAGAAAATGGTTTACACTTTTATATCACATTATGATGGAATCTTAAGTAATGTTTACTTTAATATCCTAACAGTAAATTGTAAATGATTTATGTGTTTAAGGAATGAATTTTTTTACCAATAAATGTGTAATTTTAAACCTTTATGGTTAAATAGGGTATATTTGTCATCAGGACAGAGTCATGTAAATGTCCCTCCATAACAGATCATTTGAATATTTATGTAAATCAGCTAAGATGGAAAATATAGAAAATATTAAATGATGTAAAAAAGTAAAAGTCAATGTGGTTTGAAAATAAAAGTTCAAAATAAGGATTACTTTAATGAGCTCTTTTATTTTTCTGAAGCTTAAAAATTATTTCAGTTCAAAATGAAATTTTCTTTGTTTGTCTTTCTTCTTGGTGGGAAGTGGATTTTCAGATGTAATGATTTTTACCGCAAAAGAATAAATGCAAAGTTAATTACACTTTTTTTTTTACATCTAGTCCTATATTTGACAAGCAGACTTTTCTTGATGTAACTTTTGTTTTTCTCTCAGATCTATTCTGTTTTTTCACATGTCAGTTGCACAAATATCACTTTAATTGTCAGAAGCTGGACTGGACTGAAGCTCAGTGGTTCTGCAGGGAAGTTCACACGGATCTGGCCACAGTGAGCAGCACAGCAAACATGGACCAACTCAGAAAACCCACTGAGAAGGCAAAGAATGCTTGGATTGGTTTGCACAGCAACAACACATGGCGTTGGTCTCTGTCTGGTCTGCAGTTCCATGACAGCGACACAAAGAGGGAAATTGGAGAACCAAAGAACCAAGTCTGTAGTTCCTGGTCCAAACCTCTGAGGGCAAGTGAAATTGCCAGGAAGAAATTAAATAAGGCTAAAGAAAAATGAAACTGAGGTGTGATAAACACACTCAGTGCAGGGTGTTTTCCCCAGGGGATAAGGTGTTGGTTCTCTCACCACTCCCAGGGTCCACCTTGCAATCCCAGTACAGTGGGCCTTTCACAGTTGTGCACAAAATCAGTGACACTAGCCGCGTTTACATGGGCAAAAGTAATCGGAAAGAACGCCTGATCGGAAAGAAAACACGTCATGTAAACGCGCCGTTCGGAATACTCTGCCCCGATCAGACTCATTCGGATCAGAATTTCTTTTCGATCGAGATAGGTGGGTTATACCGATCGTTTATCTGATCGTGGAGCATGTAAACGGTCATTCCGATCGTGTGTCACTACTGCTCTGGGTTACGTCATGCATAGATGGTGTGTGGCTCTGTGGACGCCCCGTGAAAAGCGCCGCTCCGCTCTCGCCCCGCTCTCGCCCCGCTGGCTCTCCCCTCTCTTACACCCCTCACGGGGGAGATTCGGGGGAGGGGCGCTTCATGCCCCCCGACGCTCACTCAGTCCACTGGCACCCGAGTGAACAGAGCAGCTGGATTAATAATTTTGTGTCGGGGGGGTGGGGGTGCTTTTTTACGTGTGCGTTTTGTTGTTTTGTTATGTGTGGGAGAATCCAGACTGCGAGCCGCCCCGCCGCTCTGGTGTAGCGGCTGCAAAACCGTGTTCGAACAGAGCTCGGGCCGCTAGCTCACAGAGTGGCTTTGGGGCGGTCTGTGTGAACTTTTCAGAGCAGAAATAAATGTTGCTCCGTCCTTGGAAAGCTGCAGATTGTTGCGTTTCTCGCACGGTCCTGGATTTTGTGTCCATCCATCAGGCTAATGATGTTAGCCCTAGCCTGTCCTAAGCTTTCGTCCATCTTAATTTTTCCACAAAAAAGCACTGAACACACAGATTAAATATAACGATGAGCGAACAGGCACTTCACAATATTCATAACATTAATAAAAGCACGTTTGGAAGATCGTCTCGTATGTTACCGAGCTGCTGCATAAATGTCTGTGGAAGCGGTTTGTTTACAACGGGACCTATTTCCGCATCCGGGTGATTTTACACTACTGCGCATGCCCAGATGATTCATTCCGAACGAGAGTGTGAGCCATGGGAACGTTTGTTCTAATCGGTAAAAGGTTTTCTGTGCCCATGTGCACGGGTGAATTTTAACCCGACCATTGATCCGATCAAGATATTCTGCCAATGTAACCGCGGCTACTGATTACTTGGTTCGGACTCCTGACCGAAAAAGAAATGAATGTCGGTGCCATATGAATCTACTTAAGCCTTTTTTTGATAGGCTAGAGTCAAGGCCCGTTATGTCATTGTCTGTGTCAGTGTCAGACCCTGTGGATGCCTCCAATGTGGCTTTAAGGGGCATTCTTGAACAAAGACTCTTGAACTCTGAATTATTTTCAAGTTTGAATGTACATCTGGCTTATTTGGACTGTGAAAAGCATGCTGACATTGTTGCTATCCTTCACAAGTATCTTGAGCTTTTCTTGGACGTGTCAACTTGCACCAGTGTTCTAGAGCATGACATAGATGTTAGTGACGCTCTCCTTGTGAAACAACATCCACATAGAACAAACCCAGAGAAGCGTTGCATGATGCAACAGGAGGTATCATACATATTACAACATAGGATTGCTTGGCCTAGCACCAGTCCATGGAGCTCCCCTTGTCTCCTAGTTGTAAAGTCTGACAAGTCACCACATTTTTGTACAGATTTTAGGAAGGTCAATTCGTTCACTAAGCCAGACTGTTTTCCTTTGCCCCGCATGGATGATTGCATTGACTGTGTTTCCAACTGAGAAATACACAAAAACAAAGCTACCGAGAACAAGCTGACCATAAGCTATTTTGCTGTTATGTTATTGGTCTGCCGTACTTGAGATCGGGTTGAATGTGGCTAGATTGTAGACCAATCAGCATGAACCCACATGTCTGTGATTGGTTGTTTATTTTTATTAGTCTAAACTGAAACTTATGACCGCAAAATCTAATATAGGGAGAAAGCGAGATGAGAGATAACGCGTCTGAAAACTTTTGTGTTGCAAACGCAAAAATGTAAAAAAAAAAAAGGTTTTGAAAGCAAACATTTATTATTTTTATTTGAAACTTTGATAGTTTAGTTTTTAAAACTGAAAATTTTGTTTGAGATTTAGGAAATTTTGATCTAAAAACTGTGACTTTTATTTACAATGTGGTGCCACAAATATCACTTCATACATATTTCGTAATACTTTGTTCGCATCTTTGCAAAAATATATCAATACAACATTTTGTTTTACATTTAATATTTTTGTTTTAAAAATTGACTTTTCTTTGGGTTGAATACCAAATTTCTCTGTTAATTAACTGCCTGTGACCCTGTGACATATTTTTGATGGTAAGTTAACGGGAAAATTTGTATTCTGAAGAAAGAAAAGTTATACTTAAAACATAGACAAATCATTTTTACAATAGAAATGTTAAACGTAGAACCAAATGTTTTATTGAAAATTTTATTTTATAGTCATAGTTAAAGCACTAAACGTAATCTGGTATCTTGGAATGATGAGACGTTCTTTCAGTTTGGCTCTTTATTCCGCATTTAAGACAACTCAGGAACACACGTAGGATAAGGCGCATTAATATTGTTTAGAACAGTGTAACATTTCAGTCAGTCAACTCATGCAGTAAGATATTTATTTCACATTTTTTACGTCCACATCTGCCAAACAGCATGGAGCTCTATTCTGTTCACAAGTTCCTCAGTTATGGTTTTTTCATTTTTGTTTTTGTTTGTTTTTTTACTTATTGACAATCTAGGTATCATACATAAAATTACAAACAGTAACCATATAATCAACATTACATCCCACAGTTATGATGAGCAAATTTACATCCGCGATCCCCCATTTCCCATGAGTCTTAGGGGCTAAAGGCGGGGCCAACGCCCGGCTCGCCACACCGTTGTACGTGTTTAAGAATGAGCAAGTAGCAGCATGCATGGAGGGTGAACAGGAACATCTCTCCTTCCGCTTGTGTCGCGGCAGCGTTATGGGAGTAACAGGCCTGGTTAAAAAAACACACCAGTAAAATAAAGCAGCGGCGACTGAAAAGTGCGCGCCCCAGCATGATACGCGCGCCTCAGCACGACGCGTGCCTCAGAAGTTTCCTTTCACCACAAACACTGTTGCTCCGCGGACGCCTCTGCGCTCGCCCTGCGCGCTCCTTGTCTCCCTTTCCTATCTTCTCCGACACGCCTGCCCAGGGCGGCTGCAGGGAGGAGGGTTTCGTCCCCGTTGCGACGGTGGACAGAGCGAATCGTGTCTGTGCAAAGCAATCAGACTTAATACTGAACGTTTTGTGGATAAGGGGCGGATGCGTTGTTACATGTGGGAGCCATCAGACTGCCATCGGCCCCTCAGCTCAATGTGAACGAGCAGCAGGAGAACATGTCTCCAGCTCACACGGAGGCTGTAAGCTTTTCAACCAAAATTCCGCTCAGTCCTTAGAAACCGTAAAAACAACCACGTCGATTTGTGTTTCCAGTCGTGTCCCGACAAAATAAAGGCTGATGTTATTCCCACATATTTACGTGCAGCCAAGCTGCAGATTGCAGCTTTTCCCGCATCGACTCATGTTCATCCAGGCTAAATGTTGTTAGTGCATGTTAGCCTTCACCTAACCATACTTCGTTCTGCCACAAAAAAGCACTGACCACACAGACTAAAAATAAAATGATGAGCGAACAGGCGCTTCATAATAACCATAACAAAACAATAATAAACGTACGTTTAAAAGATCGTCTCGTATATTATGGAGCTGTTAATAGATGGACTAGTGTCACTATGACTCAGTGGTAAATTCATTCCTGAGCATGTGCTGTTCTCTCCGTCACGCAGCTGACCGGCTTTTCCAAACCTGTTGGTGGTGGTGGATTTTTCACAATGCTTTTAAAGATTGCTTTTAACTTGAAAGCTGCATCATATTGTAGCGGCGATCAAGTGCACGTTGGGTCTAATGGCAGCAAAGGATTCTAGGATGCGGCCGGGCATGTGTGTTTCTTTTTGTTGAACCATGACTGAAGTGTCTAAGACCTGAAGTGAGGTCCATGCTGTTTGGCTGCTTAGAGGTGTGTTGAAAATAAATGGCTTGTTGCTTGGATTTGGATAGAGAATTCAAACCATACACTGAGTCGAAAGTACGTACATGGCAGCTGCAAATTAAATCTATAAATTAGCCGCGGCACTGAATAAGCCGCAGGGCTGTAAGCACAGGAAAAAAGTAGCGGCTTATAGTCCGGGAATTACGGTTTATGTATCAGTGTGTAATCAGATGGAGTGTGTTTCAGAAGCATTCTATAATCAGACTTGGTATGACTGCTATGTGTGACTGCTATGTGTTGGGCCGCTCCCGTTTTAATAACAGCGTCACGCAGGGAACATACTATCTAGTGGATCTGCTTTGTGTGACCCGGCACCATTGACCGTTGGGCCGCTCCCGTTCGAGTACAGCGCCACGAAGGAAACACACTATTTATTGACTCTGCTATGTGTGACCGGGTACCATTGACCGTTGGGCCGCTCCTGTTCGAGTACAGCGCCATTAAGGGAACACACTATCTAGTGGATCTGCTATGTGTGACCCGGCACCATAGACCATTAGGCCGCACCCTTTCGAGTACACCGGCAAGTAGAAAACATTTTCACTGAGGATCAGATCAGCATAGGGGCTGTCCTCAAAGGGCCAGATATAACTTATACATGTCACTAAATGTAATGGAACATAAATATAACTACTTAATGTGAAATAACTCATTATTATTTATTATAACTCTTTAAAGTGACAATTAAAGTTGCATAGAAAGCATATGTTTTCTTATTACTCTGACATAAATCCTTTTTAAATTTGATTCTGTCAGGTTAGGTTACATTGACCGTATTTAAGTCCTAATGCAAAGCTGCTCAATCAGATATTTCAAGTCCGATTTTTCCTAGATACTGATTAATATAAACAGATTTTTATTAATTATATTTTGCTCTCGCGGCCCTCATAAAATGACATGGCGGGCCACATTTGGCCAGCATGCCTTGAGTTTGACTCATGTGGTCTAAGGTCAGCAAGCCAATAAGTTAAAGTTATGATCGTGTAGTCAGAACATGTTGAGATATGGACCTAACGTTCACAGTCATCAACATGAAGATGAAAATTCACCTTATGCTTTCAAAGAAGTATTCCCAGTGGCTGCAAATAAACAGAGAACAGAGAAAAAGAGGACATTTGGGCCGCTTTAACCCTTGTGCTATCTTAGGCATTTTAACATTGGGAGTTGGGTCATCTAGACCCACTAGACAGTGCTCTGAACCTTTTTTCTTCAATGATTTGTGATCTTCACTGGTGTTCATGGATTACATGAAATCTTTCCACCTTTATCAACCTTTGTCATGGTAAGGAGAACACATCAATGTAAGGTTGGGGTCATCTAAGATAGCACAAGGGTTAAGTAAACCAGAATTTGTTTCCCCGGATAATCCGGAACAGATTTTCAGTCTGAGTACACCCAAGCACACCCTGGTCCGGGACCAGAAACCGCTCTCTGACCCATCTTTGGAGATGGTCTCGGTTCATTTCCAATTTTCTGTCACGATTGCAGCTGCCTGCTGCATTCCCCCCTCCTCCCTCTGTGTTTTCACCAGGCTTCTCAGCTGTTCACTATTTTCAATTAGTGTGTTTGGTTATTTAAGCTTCAGTCTTTGTGGTTCTGTTGTCGCAGTGTCCTGTTTAGTCCTATCTGTTCTCGCTTGGTTTGGAGTATGTTGGTTATTAAGTTCCAAACTCCTTGGATTCGAGTCCTTCCTGCTTCTGGGTCCTTTCTGGTCACGAGCTGTAACATTACACTGCGACCATGACAGACCCAGCGGGAGGTTCACATTCTAGAGTCTTACCTGGTTCTTCTGCTGAAGGTGGTCCTACAGGAGCCCTGCTGTCTGACCTGACTCATGAAATGCACAGCTGCATGTCTGGTATGCAGCAGCTCCATGACCGCCTCCAGATTGGAGCAGGCTTCTCCGTCTCCGTCTTCAAAAGATCCAACTGGGCCATCCTGAGTCGTTTTGGGGAACTATTGAGGACTGCCGGGCGTTCCTTACTTCCTGCCGCCTCCATTTTGACTTTAATCCGAGTGATTTCCCCTCTGAGCAGAGCAAGGTGGCGTTTGCTTTGAGATTCCTGACGGGCCGAGCTAAGTGATGGGGGTTGGCGGAGTGGGCTCGCGGAGCTGAACTGTGCCGCTCCTTCCGGACGTTTGCCTCCCAACTTCTCAGGGTGTTTAATCCTAGCACACCTCTCCAACTCCAGCAAGGAGTTCGCAGCGTCTCGGATTACGCGGTGGATTTCCGGATCCTGGCTGCAAGCACCCGCCGGTCGAAGGAGGAGCTGGTGGACGTCTTTCTTCAGGCTCTGCGGCGCGCTCAAAGATGAGCTGGCGGCGAGGAAGATTCCGGAGGATGTAAAGGAGCTGATCGACCTGGCGGTGCGCATCGATCGGAGGATGGGGGAGCGGGGCCCACAGCCGCAAAGCAGCACTTCCTGTCCGCCGCTTCCTGTGGAGTTCCCACCGCTCCAATCCAGCCATCTGACTCCACAACAGGGTTCAACTCCTCTCCCGGAGACTATGCACCTGGGTTCAGGTCGTCTAACTCCTGCAGAATGTCGGCGCCGTATGAGAGAGGCACTGTGTTTGTACTGTGGCCAGTCTGGTCACTTCATCCACAACTGTCCAGGAAAGCCCCAGGGTTCACCCGCTAGGAGGGACCTGGTGACCCGCGTTTCTTCTTTTTCTCCCCCCACCGACCACCTACCAGGAGCTTGGTGGCTTATGAAGGAGCTCAGGAGGAGCTCAAAACACTGATTTCATAGGAGGTGGTAAGCAGACTTAGGATTTCTGTTGAAGCTCTGTCTCCTGCCCTTCTCATCCATGCCATAAACTGGTCCATTATTCACACTGTTACAGCACGTACTGTGAATGTTAACGTGACCGTGTCAGGAAAACACTCTGAACTCATGAGGTTTTATGTAGTGAACTCTCTGAAACCTCAAGTAATATTGGGTTTTCCCTCATTGTGTATACACACACCTCATATTGACTGGACTTCAGGACGTGTGTTGTCCTGGAGTTCTTACTGTCTGCTAAATGGTTAAATGCTGCCTCTGTTTGTTCCTCAGTTCAGAAACCTCTTTCTGAACCTCTAGATCTCAGTTCTGTTCATCCTGCTTGTCATGACCTTGGTGCAGTGTTCAGCAAGATTCGGGCCAAGTCTCTACCCCCCCATCGTCCCTACGACTTTGCCATAGACCTTCTACCGGGGACGGAACCTCCTAAGGGCCACATATATCCTCTGTCTCGTCCTGAGCAGGAGGCTATGAAGGATTACATTCAGGAGAGTCTTCAGGCTGAAATAATCCGTCCCTCTTCATCTCCTGCGGGGGCAGGATTCTTCTTTGTAGGCAAACGAGATGGGGGTTTGCTGCCTTGCATAGACTACAGGGGACTGAATGATATCACGGTTCGGAACACTTAGCCTTTACCTCTTTTACAGTCTGCTTTTGATCTATTAAAGGGAGCCCAGATCTTTACCAAACTGGATCTCCAAAGTGCATATCATCTGATCCGCATTCGAGAGGAAGATGAGTGGAAGACCGCCTTCAACACCCCTAGTGGACATTTTGAATATTTGGTCATGCTTTTTGGACTTACTAATGCACCAGCTATTATTCAGGGTTTGATTAATGATGTTCTCAAGGACATGATAAATAAGTTTGTGTTTGTTTATCTGGACGATATTTAGATTTTTTCTCCAGATCTCGAGACTCATGTGAAGCACTTCAGAGCCGTACTCCAGTGCCTTGTGAGAACCAACTGTATTGCAAGTCCGAGAAGTGTGAATTCCACACCACTCACACAAGATTCCTCGGTCATGTAGTTACACCTGGGTCCATCCAGATGGATGGGGACAAAGTGAAGGCTGTTTTGGAGTGGCCGGTTCCAACCGGGCGCAAACAACTCCAGTGTTTCCTAGGTTTTGCCAATTTCTACAGGCGGTTCATCAGAGGCTTTAGTGGCGTGGCTGCACCCCTCCACAGACTAACATCAGCTAAGGTACGTTTTATCTGGGACGAGGGGGAAGATAGGGCATTTACTGTGCTGAAAAGACGTTTCTCTACAGCTCCCATCTTGACTCAGCCTGACACCTCCAAATAATTCATTGTGGAGGTGGATGCGTCTGAGACAGGAGTGGGGGCTGTTTTGTCTCAGAGAGCGTCTGATAGTAAAGTTCATCCCTGCGGATATTTCTCCTGCAAGCTCACTCCTGCAGAAAGAAACTACGACATTAGGAACAGAGAACTACTTGCTATGAAACAGGCTCTTGAGGAGTGGCGTCACTGGCTGGAGGGGGCTGAAAGACCTTTTCTGGTGTGGACTGACAACAAAAAGTATATCCGGACTGCCAAGTGTTTAAACCCTCGCCAGGCGCGGTGGGCCTTGTTTTTCGACCGCTTCAACCATTACCCTCTCTTATCGTCCTGGCAGCAAAAATACCAAGCCTGATGCTTTGTCCCGTGTGCATCAGAGAGAGGAAGGAGTCTTCTACATCAAGCACCATTGTTACCTCTTGTCTGGTTTTGGAGGCTACCCGGTGGTCTTTGGAGCGCAGACTCAAAGCTTCGGTTCCGAACCCCACTAGCATCCCATCTGGTTGCCCCGCAGAGTGTCTGTATGTCCCTTCTCTTCTACGACAGTCGGTCCTGAAATGGAGGCATTCGTCTCGCCTGGCCTGTCATCCCGGAGTGACTAGAACTGCTTTCCTGGTGGGGCAAGTAAAGCAGTGACGTCATTGCCCCGCCTCCCCTCTGGAAATGCTTTTTCTAAATGAATATTGAGACAATGTTTGCAGCAGTGACGTGCATACTGACCATACTGATTAACTTATTCACCATTTGATTGACAACAGTTAACGTGTTTTGTTTAAAATATCATTTCAACATGTTTTTTTTCATATACAAACTGCAGCATAGAAAAAACCACAAACGTTATTATCGTCTTACCTTTACTTGTAAACAAAGTCCATACGCCGCTCCTGAAGAAAATGACTTGCCGCTTGCTATCACTTCTTCTATTATTTTTTAGCGTCATAATCTCAGGGCTCACTGGCGCCCCCTAACATGAGGCACGAGAACTGCTGGCCTCACCCAGCGGCTTTTTCGCCGGCGTTTAGCGCACAGCACAAGAAACACGTCCCTCACATACAGTTATTTATAAAAACAAACACTGTACATCATATACATCTGCAAAATTATGTAAACTTAGCTCATAAAGTACAAGTGATTGAACCGACATACAGAGAGACAGCAGTACCGTCTGACTGCTTAGGTATTGCACAATCCAAGGTGAGGCTCAGCGGGCTGGTGCCTCATCGCACGTCACTTCTTAGTATCTGAACAGCAGATGCGGAAATTCAGCGATTTTGAAAAGATAAAACACCCAAAAATGGTAAATTTAAATGGAAAATAACTGCAAAGCACAAATTACTGATTAGATATAATAATTGAATTTATTTTTTCTCTTTTCTTCCCATAATGACAGGTGAGGCACATGCTCACCTGCCTCTCCTGATTGCACGTCACTGGTTTGCAGGGTGGATGTGAAAATGCAAATGCAATCCCCTCTTTGCATTTTCGTTTTAATTATGACAAAGAATACCTGGTTTTTGAGTATAAAATGAAAAAACATTTTGAATTATTGCTTTATCATTTTAATTTTGAGTCATTTGATGCAGTTACATTTTGAAAATTGAAAAGCATTTCTATTAATCCATTTTAATTGTCATATAGACATTTCTAAATGAATTTTGCTAAACATTTACCAGAGAACATTTTGAAAATGAAATGTCAAATACCATTTTCATTATCATTTTAATTAAGTAACAGAAAAAGAAGTGTTTAGGAAGGAAATTAAAAAGCATTTTGGTGGATTGCTTTTTCATTTTAATTTTGAGTCAAAAAATGCAGCTTCATTTTGAAAATGAAAAAGCATTTCTGGTTTTAACTTTTCTTTTTATTTATGCTACACAATCGCTTCAATAGAAAATTCCCCCTAGGTCGTTTATTTGGATTCTGCACCACTTTTTAATTAACACCCTGAACCACTAGAGGGCGCACATGAGCCCTTTTTTTCTAACAGAGAAATTCCTTCTTATAAGGTTTTTATTTTTCTATTTTTAAGTTTCACTGTTTCACTGTGTGAAGTGTACACCATTTTGTATTACAGAACCAAGTTTTGGTCTTATAAAAAAGAATCTTATATTCAGAGTGCAACAGCTTTACAGTATTCATTATGTAAGTACTTTAGGATCCTTTTCGGGTTTTCTTTTTGTTTCTACCTAACCAAATTGATATTAAAAAGAAGAAAAAAACTACAACTAAGAACAAAATTGGTTTGATTTATCATATTTTATTGTATACTTTGTCCCTTCCCTCATGTCACAGCTGCACTCTGCTGATGGCGTTGTCTGATTGTGTCAGAAGTCTCAACACAGCATGTTGAAACACCGTTGTGTCATATTGACTCAATGTTACATGGGACTTAATTTTTAACATCCCTACTAGCAGGGTGAAGGTGAAGGGAACCTGTCTTCAATACTAGAAGAGTGATGAGTTGCAGGTTTGTCAGGATCCCCTGGCCTTAACCTGAACTGAAAAAAAAAAAATCAGGAAAACAGCAGACCAGTCCACCGAACAGATAATGACCTCAAATGAGCCGACAAACCACGACATTATTGACTGTTACTTCATTTTAGTAAGCATTTGGATTGCTCTCGTCGTGGTTTTGCTCTCAATTCAGTTTTATGCTCCTTTGAAAAAAATTCTCAATTGTTCAGTAATTCTGTTCATCTAGTAGATTATGTTCATTAGTAGATTTAATGTCACATACTGATTTAATGTCTGACTGTAAAAGCAGTCGTGAGGGCAACAAACATTCCGGCCCCATCTTCTTAGATAGGGAAAAAAGGCAGGGAATTCACATGATGAAGGATGGAAGAGGATGCTACTACAAGTATACATCTGCACACTGCACTATGTAGTGATTTTCTGCTACTTCTTTAATAAATATTATGGGTGTAGGGAAACATTGATTTAGCGATATATCGCGATATTTAACTTGGTGATACTTGCATCGATTTGAAACGTTGTCAAGGTGGTATTTATTTAATTATAAGGAGCGTCCTTTAGTGTCTAACTCTTATTTTCCACTTAAACCCCTGACCGCTAGTTGGCAGCAGAGCACACAGAGCCTCTTTGAGCAGCTCTTCCCTGCACCAAACAACAACAAGATCTTGTGAGAACCAGCTTGTGTTAAATGCTAAATGTTCAGTCAGCCTCACAGATTGTTGTTATGAGACATGTTCTACTTAGTTTTTCCTTGGGGTAAACTCTGTGCCACGTTGCTGCCAGTATCATCTAAAAATGTGGATTGTGTGGTGTGCTCAGATAAGAACAAGAGACGTTAAGAATTTTCCCATCGAATTCTATGTATTGATGATCCTTTTGACTCTATATTTACCCTACAATTATCGGCACGAAGCCCATCAAGACGAATGTTGTGATTTTGAGCTATGCAAATAAAATTGAATTGAAGTAGTACAGCTGCACAGCGGCCCGTTCATGGAGAGTCAGTCAAAATGCAGCAAAAAGCTGCTGCAGGTCAAAGTTCTGCAGAACTTCCCAGCAATAGATTCTAGTTCAACAGCAACCAGATAGATCAGAGTGATATGATTATTACATTTTATTACAATGAAAGGTCTATAAATGTTTAGGTAGAATCTGTTTCTAATATGTACCTCTTCAAAAAAACATTGGAAAATTATTCCATTACAGTCTTTGGATGTATGGTATCGTCAGACTCATCAGACAACACACACCTCTACTAAATGTGTCATTGGATAGCTCTGAGTCTGTTCCCCCGTGTCGGATTTCCTCCTAGTTTAAGTCACACATTCAGGTTCTTTTAATGTAAAAATGAAAAAAACAACAACACACAAACAAGCAGGAATATTACTATTCTGGTTATGAATTCAGTGTTTCACATTCCTTGAAAGATATTTCAGAGCACATCAGATTGTGAAGATGAGGTTTTTTTTAGTAAAAAAGAGGAAAACAAAAATGTTTTTAAAGCCTGTTAATAACTGCAATTTGTTTATACAAGTTAAGCTTTTTACAGAATAAATGCATTGTGAGATATGCATTTATTCTGTAAAACAATCATGATGTTAAAAATATAATATGAAGGTGTACAAATGATATGATTCATGTTTTTCTCTCCAAGAAGTAAAAGTACACCACATCGACTTGTCCACAACGCATCTTCACCCAGTAGCACCCATCTAGCTCTGATATCCCCATGACCCCAAAAGTTATGAAGATGGATGGATGGTAAAGACATCCTAACAGCAAAGTGTTTCCTCAATTCTAAAATGATGCTTTGCTAAATATTTAAGATTTCGTTGAAAACAAAGAATATCAGTAAATTAACAACAGAAAAAGCTTGTTATCAGTGAGCAGATCTTCACTTTGAACAGAAAAAGTTGAACTTCTCCTCATCGTGTTTCTTGAACCACTTGTGTTCTCCTCCTGTCTCCATGGCTCCTGACATGTCACACTCATTCACCTGTTCAGGTGAGGCCCAGTTCTTGTAGCGGACCACCTCATCACTGACCCAGAACCAGAACCCCAGAGTGCAGGTGTAGCGCAGTCCAGTCCACACAAAGGGAGAGGAGGCATTCTTGGTTTTCTCCTGGACCCATCTCTGTTCATCCATGTTAGTGATGGTGACCAGGTCATGGTGGTGATGTCTGCAGTAGTATAAGGCCTCCTCCCAGCTTCTGTTCTCTTTGATCAGGATCACATGATCTGATGAAAGGAAAACATCATCATGTTAGTGCTCTCTCACATCTGAAGTGGTAAAGTAGAAACACCAAGCCATTAGAGACAAACATGAAGAAATAGATGAAAAAAGCTAATTAGAAAAACATCCTGCTGTTTGTGAGAAAAACAGTCTAAATTGTGTGTATGAAATTAATGTAAAATTTTGTACTCAAAAGAATTTGAACATTAAAAAGGAAATCTATATTTATCAGAAGCAAAAGTATTTTGGGCCTTCACAAGTGAAGTTTTTGGAGAGAATGTGCAGAGTTTGTATGTTCGATTCTTATCAATGTTTGCTGTTTTTCTATGAATTTCTTTTGTGTTTAGAATGGAGAGCTGTAAAAAAAATAGGAGTTCAATCAAGTGAGTTTACTTTTGTGTCATTGAGATAAAAATGATTACCTGTGTAACAGAAGAAGGGTTTTCTGTTATTACAATCATCGGTTTGCCACATGCCATCCTTGTTCAGCATGGTGCAGTCATACTTTACACTTGAACTGTTATACTTCACATTCCAGTGTCTGAAAGAGAAACTGCTCCCATCTGACCAGGTCCAAATGTCTCTGAACAGTCCAATGAAAATGTATTGAAGTGATGATAGTGAGTTCAAGATTCCTTCAGTTTTTCCATTATATAGTTGTATTGTCTTCTGTGTGGGATTATCATGCTTCTGCAGCTCCTCTAGCTGTGGTCCACTGATCAGGTCTGTGTGATTCTCTCTGCAATATCTCAGAGCATCAAACCAGGTCTTTTTATCTCCTAAATAATATTTATTAGCAGAGCTTCCACTTCCTGTGGAGGACAAGACATAAACATAAAGAATCTTTCAACTTTGGGACAAACCAGACCATTTTTTTCTTTTATGAAAATTGAAAAAAAGGAGTTTTGATAAAGACAAACTCTGATCATCTTTTGAATTAATCTAAGAGTGCCTAGTGGTCTCTTAATTATGATTATGACTTTTTAGCTAAAATTAAAAAACCTGTGTCATTTTCTTGGACAGAAGTTTCTGTAGAGCAGCAATTGTTCATTAGAAATTTGCATCTGAGCTGAGGGCGGGGCTGTTGGCGTGGAGTAGCCCTGCCCCTTTCAATCATACATCCGTTTACACGTTGTCCCGCAAACTTACAACCCCTCAAAACCCCAAAAAAACATTAACAATGCAACAAAAAAGAGGAACAATATCAATTCAATACAATAGAGCTATCCATCTGTACAGTTTTAGTCTGTACGTGGATCTATTTATCTGCAAGGGGATGTATTGGAATGGAGCAGAGCATGGAGCTTGTGGCTTGTAAGACCCATGTTCTACTTAAGTATTTCCCAGCAGCATTTTTTTATCTACTCCTGATTCACAATGATATAAGTAAAGCAATACTGTATAATGCAACTTTATGCTTAAGTTTCTTTATATATGTCCTCCATCTTGAGAAAAATACTACAAGAATATGTTAAAATACAATTTTCAACAGAGAGAGTCTTTAACCCTTGTGCTATCCTAGGCACTTTAACATTGGGAGTAGGGTCATCTAGACCCACTAGACAGTGCTCTGAACCTTTTTTCTTCAATGATTTGTGATCTTCACTGGTGTCCATGGATTACATGAAATCTTTCCACCTTGATCCACCTTTGTCATGGTAGGGAGAACACGTCAATGTAAGGGTGGGGTCATCTAAGATAGCACAAGGGTTTTAAAGGTTTAAAAAGATTTTCGGGAGTATAAGTCACGTCTGGTTTCATTGTTAGGCTAGGTGTGCAACTTGTAGTCAGTACTAACTTATTTGTGATTTTCTTTCCAAATATAAAAAGGCTCAAACATTAACTATTGTCCCACATTACAACCGGTTGCCCCATATCAGTTGTTTCCCACTAACAACAGCTAGATGGCAATGTAGGTGTATAGAAGGTAAAGATTGCCGTAATAAAAAAGAAACAAACTGAATGATGGAGATGTGATATTAATGCTTTTGTAGATCTTTTGTCAATGTTACCATGTAGTAATGGTAATTTGATTGTAGTGCCTCCCGCACACAACGAGAGTTTAAAAAAGCACACATTTTAAAATAAGCATTGCACGTCAAATAAGAAGCACGTCAAAAGAGGCAGCGGACATTAATTTGACACGTAAATTGCATTCTCATTGAATGACTATCTTGCCGGGTTTGGTGGATTTGTTCAGAAGTGTTGCACTTTTCTCCCAACAGTGCAAATGATATCTGGGTTTTTTTTCACCTTTATCATGCATTTTTTGGAAGCTGCGACTTACACTCCAATGTGACCTATAACATTAATTTAGTTCAGAGTCTGTAATATTTTAGTATTTGAATCGATCACAAGTGAAATGTATTCAAGGACAATCGTGTTTCTTATTACCATTATAGCAGATGAAATGTGCTGAACCCATACAAGGCATGTCCACCCACTGTTTCTCTGTAATTTTTTCTACAGCCCCACAGGTCTCAGATGATAAACCACCATTTGGTTCCCCTTCCTTCCACTTTGCCTGACTTTCATTGAACTGCAGTCCAGGCAGAGACCAGTGGGAAGTAGCATTGGTGCCCGTTTGTTTGAACAGACCGATCCAGATTTCTATGTTCTCAGAATGTATTTCCTCCATATCTGCCATGGTGCTCACTGTAGCCAGATCAGTGTATTTTTTCCTGCAGTGCTGCTGAGCTTCAGTCCAAGTCATGTTCTTATTAACATAGTGATACTTATGGAGCTGACATGTGAAGAGACAAAAGTGACCTGAAAATAAAAGAGGTCACAGACATAAATCTGTTTATTTTCAATAGATCCTCAAATGACTTCAGTGTACTGATGATACGGATTAGTGAGAATTAATTTTAATAAAAAGATGAAATGAATAAATGATCAAAGAACAGCTGATGATCCACTTACCAACAAGAACCATCAGAAACAAACTCCTCTTCATCTTTTCTCAGAAACTTTTTCAACTGCAGGAAGACAAAAATCTTTCTTTAAGGGTGTGTTCAGACTCATTCAAAATCATTTGGTCCTGACCAAATCATTTTAATTTGGTCCGGATCGAGTCCTAAATCTTGCATTTGCCCTGTATTCTGGCTGTTTTTAACTGGTTCTTTCTATTTCAAACCTGAGCTTGTACACAAAAGCATGTGACTAAAGATATCTTCAGTCATTGGTCTGGAAAGCAAAGCAACAAAAGGAAGCATAATTGAAGTCCTACACTCTGCAATCCTTGTTGTGATAGTTACCTAAGGCTACTATTCTGCGTATGAACAGTCTCTCTCTATTTCGGAGCACTCAACACAGTTTTTTGTGTCCCTTTAACAAATAAATACAAAGATTCAAACTTTATATTTCACAGACCAAGTTTAAATATATGTAATAATGTCAGATACAACACTTTTTACTGGTTGCTTTGACATGGCAGAGGAAGGCTGGAAGGCGGTTGCTAAGGAGACGTCGGCTAAGAGGGTACGCTGAAAAGTGTTAATGACAAATAGATTGTTGTGTGAGAAGCAATGTGTAGCACGTTAAAAGTTGTTTTAAGGAGCCTGCATTTATCCCACCACATTTAAATAGGTTTCTGTCTCATCGTTGCTTCACGTTTGTTTGTGGCTTCTCTGTTTATAACAATGTAATGCTCGGATACGGTGGCTGTTTTGGTCCAGTTGTTCCGCCCCGAGCTGGAGCCTAGTCAAACTGAGAGAACTGGAGCTCAATCGGATTTAGCTCCTGGTGCCGGACCGGGTCTGCTTGAGTGTATTCATACTGAAAATGTGTGCCAGATTATGAAAGGAAATGAACTTTAGGTAAACTAAATGTTTGCAGTCTGAATACAGCCCATATTAACTGTTCTGTTTTAAATAATGGATCACGTGAAGATTTTTTTTTCCTTTTACCCACGATCTTAACAGCCACAGTTTCTAGCCCTAAAATACCAGTTCCAATATTTGTTTGCAGTTTTAAAAATAACTCAATATTTTGTTAGATGTATTTGCATATTCAAAAAAACTGTTCTCAATATTCTAATGAAATTTTTACGAATTTTACATGTTCTAAAGACCATGTTTCATATTTTTTCCAAGTATCTGGTGTCAAATAACATTTTTGATTGAAAATATCTGCTAACAGAGACTAGAACTGACAAAAAATGTCATCAATTTTTTTTGTGGGGATTTTGTTTTTTAACTCAATAACTGACTTTTGTTGATAACAAAATAAGTAAAAATAATAAACAAATGCTCAGTTTCAATTGTACATATTGGAAAAAAGTTTGTTGATTTAAATTCAGATTTTTTTATTTCAGTCAGATTTTTTTATTTCTGATAAGAAAAGCTAAATATGCTGATTGCTTAACAGAGTTCATTAGCATTTGTTTTTTCCTATCAGTCTAAAGACACTCACCTGCAGGATTTCTTCCCCTCAGCTTCAGTCTGATCTTCAACCTTCTGCTCTGATCTGTTGATGTGGACTGATCACAGCATCTCTGCATCCTCGTATTTCATCGTCCTGTTTCCACAGTAGTTTGAATAAAAACTGACCATAGCTGCTTTAGTACAGACAGTGATTGTTCTGTTTACTTTAAAAACAAATCCAGCAGGTATTTGTTTCCACTTCCTCCTCAATTCCACAGAAGTAGCAGAGCAAACAATAATAATTTGAATTCATGTCAAGAACCAGTGACGTTAGGACCTACATTGCAGAATACCAGGCCTGATGGCAGAAACTTAAAAACTTTGACGAATAAATTTCAACAAGAAGAAACTGTGAAACAAAAGAGAAACAAAACTGCTTATGATCACAGATGAGATGACTAAACTACAAACCAGACACTTAAACATGATGGATCACTGAAGCTGTCGTATGTTGCACAGCCCTACAGTTGTGAGTTATTTGTACACTGGCTCCTTACTGACCGTGTGCAAATTCTGCATGCAAGGGGTGTGCACGTAAAGTGACCATAGGATGGCAGTAGGATGTCTGCACAAACTAATGTCTAATTTCCTCATTTCTAACAGTCAGGCTGCGCCCAAGGGACGGCCAAGGAGCACAAACCTTTTACTTGAACAGCACTTACGGGCTCTCTGTGTAGTGCACAGGTTTGGGGGGAGTTTGAAAAATTAAAAATTACATACAACTGCATCCCCCCTACTTCCCTCTTTCCCTCTAACTTACCCTTGCGTGTTGCTCATGTGTTCACAACAACCTGATGCCCGCTTCATCCCCATGAAAAAAATTTGCATGAGCATTGTCGCCTCACTGGGTTGTTTACGATCTAAAACAGGGATGCCAAACATACGGCTCGGGGGTCAATCCGGCCTGCCAGATGGTTCTATCCGGCCCACTCATGAAGAGTAAAAGTCATAAGGATGTTTTTTTTTTGTTTTGTTTTTTATTAAAAAAAGCAAGTTTCTAGTCCATTCCTGTGGCAAGTTAGGATTGTTATAATTCAGCACTGAACTGATTGAAACCCAAGGCTAGATTTCTCATGAGACTCAAGATGCAACACCAATCAATCTCGCAATGAGTGGAGGAAACACACGGCCTACATACACACAGGTGGACTGATGACATAAGTGAACACAGGTGAAGCCATTAACATGACAGGTGGGAGAGCAAAGTAACTAAGGGAAAAAAAACAGGAGACAAGGACCTAGAAATAGAAGGTTACAACAAACTGAAACATAAATACACACCCCACCCTAAATGCCCCACAATACCCCCTCCTCAAGGGGCGCCTCTGGGCGCACCGCCTTGTCGGGGTGGCAACGGTGAAATGCACTAATTGGAGCTGGGTCCAAGATGCAGGAGACAGGCACCCGGGAAGTTTCTTCAGGACTACATCCCTTCCAGTCCATAAGATATTGTAGACCCCTGCCCCACCGCCTGGCATCCAGCAGGCATCGAATGGTATAGGCTGGATGACCACCTGATGCGAGGGGGGGGAGGTGGAACAGAGGTAGGCGGCAGAGGTGAAAAGATTTCATGCAATGCATGGACACCAGTGAAGATCAGAAATCATTGAAGAAAAAAGGTTCAGAGCACTGTCTAGTGGGTCTAGATAGAATAGAATAGAATGCCTTTATTGTCACTGTACACATGTACAATTCACATCACACACACATGCAGTGAAATTAAAGCCGCTCACTATTCAGTGCAAACATACAAGAGAGAAAAAACTCGCAGAATAATATAATAATAAAATAAAATAATTTCTCAAAATGAAGGGCACAATTTACAAATTACAAACAACAAAAGAACAAAATCTACAATAGAAATTTCTGCAGAGAGGTAGTTATGACAGACACAGAAGAAGCCTGCTGTGTCCATGAATGCAGAGATATATTGCACTTAATGTATTGCACATGATGAGATGGTATTGCACATATTGAGATGGTTTTGACATGATGGGATGCGCATAGTGAGAGAGAGAGACATGGGGGTGGAGCTGTCAGTGACCGTGCATGTGGGAGTTCAGGATGGTTATGGCTTTTGGGAAAAAACTGTTTTTAAGGCGGTTTGTCCTTGATCTGATGCACCTGTAGCGCCTTCCTGAGGGCAACAGGTCAAACAGTCCAGAGCCAGGGTGGGAACTGTCTTTTATGATCTTCCCAGCTCTGCCTAGACAACGGGAAGAATAGATGTCCGACAGGGAGGGAAGAGGGGAGCCGATGATCCTCTGGGCTGCTTTGACTACCCTCTGCAGTCTCTCCCTGTCCGCCATGGTGCAGCTGCCGTACCACACTGTAATGCAGTAGGTCAGAAGGCTTTCTATGGACGTGCGGTAAAAGGTTGTCAGCAGGCTGGGGTCCAGATTGTGCTTCCTGAGGACCCGCAGAAAGTGGAGTCTCTGCTGAGCCTTCTTGATGACCTCTGTGATGTTATCTGTCCAGGAGATGTTGTTGGACAATACAACACCCAGAAACCGGAAGGTGTGAACCCTCTCCACACGCTCTCCATTGATGTAGAGGGGAGCTGGGTCGGTGCTGTGCCTCCTGAAGTCCACGATGATCTCTTTGGTTTTCTTGGTGTTCAGAGCTAGGTTGTTGTCTGAGCACCAAGCTGCCAGCTTCAGGACCTCCTCCCTGTAGGCTGCCTCGTCTCCCTTTGAGATGAGTCCGACAACTGTGGTGTCATCAGCAAACTTCACGATGAGGTTGCTGTCGTGCTGCGGACTGCAGTCGTAGGTGTAGAGGCAGTACAGGAGGGGGCTCAGCACACAGCCCTGTGGAGAGCCAGTGCTCAGCGTGCGTGTGGGGGAGAGGTGGGGGCCCTGCCTCACTGCCTGGGGCCGGTCAGTGAGGAAGTCCTTTATCCAGGCACATGTGAGGGGGGGCAGGCCTATAGTGTCCAGTTTCCTGATGAGAATGTCCGGGATGATTGTATTAAAGGCAGAGCTGTAGTCCACAAAGAGCATCCGGACATAGCTCTGCTGCTCCTCCAGGTGGCTCAGCGCTGCATGCAGGGCTAAGGCGATGGCATCTTTTGTAGACCGGTTTGTGCGGTATGCAAACTGGTGGGGGTCGAGGTCTGGGGGGAGGTGATCGTTGATGTGCTGGAGGACCAGTCTCTCGAAGCACTTCATGATTACTGGAGTGAGTGCCACTGGACGGTAATCGTTGAGGGTGGAGATGGGAGATTTCTTCGGTACTGGGATGATGGTTGCAGATTTTAGGCAGGAGGGTATCACTGCCTGGGCCAGGGAGAGGTTGAAGATTTCTGTGAAGATGGGTGCGAGCTGAGGAGCACATGCTCTAAGCACTTTGCCAGGAACCCCGTCTGGGCCAGCTGCCTCTCTGGGGTTCACTGCTAGGAGCGCCTTCCTGACGTCATCCTCAGTCACAGTTAGTGGCATGACTGGAGAAGGAGAAGAAGGAGGAGTGGAGCAGGATGGGATTGAGGGTGGGGGTGGGGCGGCAGAGTTCTGTTGGTTTGGAGCTTCAAAGCGTGCAAAGTAGTTATTCAGCTCCTCTGCTAGCGCTGCACTCAGATGGTCTGCAGTTACTTGACATCCCCTGTAGTTGGTGATGTCATGTATGCCCTTCCACACCTCACGCGTGTTGTTGCTGGACAGATGGGCCTCAATGATCCTCCTGTGGTCCAGTTTAGCCTTTTTGACCCCCTTCCTCAGGTCAGCACGGGCAGCTCTGTACAGAGCTCTGTCGCCTGACCGGAAAGCAGCGTCACGGGCTTTGAGGAGTGTGCGGACTTGGGTGGTCATCCAGGGTTTCTGGTTAGGGAAAACCCGGATGCTTTTGTCCACAGTCGCATTTCCGATGCAGAACTTGACGTAATCCAATACAGCGCTTGTGTGTGTTTCCAGCTCCTGGTGTTGAAACATATTCCAGTGTTGAGTGTTTTCACCCCTCGTGGCACACTTAACATGCTGGTAAAAATTCGGCAGTACAGTTTTCAGATTGGCCCTGTTGAAGTCTCCTGCAATAACATGGACACCGTCACGGTGGGCTCGTTGATGTTCGTTTATGATGTTCAGTAGGAGAGAGAGAGCTTTGTTTGTGTTTGCGTCGGGTGGGATGTACACAGCCGTTACAATCACAACGGTGAACTCTCTCGGTAGGAGGAAAGGCCGGCATCTAACAGTCATGTACTCCAGATCAGGAGAGCAGAAATTGTTTATAATTGTCCCATTGTTACACCAGTTGTTGTGTATGTAGATGCAGAGCCCCCCTCCTCTGCTCTTACCGGAGTCTTTTGTTCTGTCCCAGCGTAGAAGAGTGCGGCCTGCTAGCTGCATGCTAGCGTCGGGTATCCCCGGGTGTAGCCATGTCTCGGTGATGATCATTACACAGCAGTCGCGCACATAACGGTTGTTAGCGAGTTGTAGTTGCAGATAATCCATTTTGTGTGCCAGGGATCTGGCGTTGGCAACATATAGGCTCGGAAGAGGTGGCTTGTGCGGTTGATTCTTCAGCCTTAGCATAGCTCCAGACCGGCGGCCCCGTTTCTGCTTCCTCTCCCTCCGCCGTCTACGGCGCCTCCGAGTGCCGACAACAAGCCACGGAGAGCCCGCTGGTCTGGCGATCTCGGCTGGGATGTCGTGCATGTGGAGAAAGTCGTCCGAGACAGATGTCTGATGTTGCTTTCCTATATCCATGAGGTCCGAACGTGTGAAGAGGAGGTTCGCAGAACCGATAGTCCTCAAAAAAACAGAAACAACATACAAAAACAACAAAAAGTAGCACTGAATAGGAGAGCCATAAGCCGCAGCGTCCTTGCGCGCCGCCATCTTGCCAGAGTTTTTTTTTTTTTTTTTTAGATGACCCAACTCCCAACGTTAAAGTGCCTAGGATAGCACAAGGGATAAAAAAATAATCAAAATGCCAACTGAGAAAAAAACAAAGCTACAGATAACAAGCTGACCAGGTTATTTTGCTTTTATGTTACTGGTCCGGGACACTTCAGGTCAGACGGGTTTAATGTGGTCCCCGAACCAAAACGAGATTGACACCCCTGATCTAAAAGATTTTTTGTGGATCAGCTGCGTGTCTCGTACAGGTTTTTACCCGCAGACAGCGTCTATCCACCCGTATAGGCATTTGTGACTAAGGCATTACGCTGAGGATTGTTATTTTACATAAAGAATCCAATGATGATGTTCATCACATCCTCTTATCTGTGTCATGCTTGTTTAAAGCTAACAGTCATCATATAGCTGAGATATGTATAAATAAATGTTTTTAAACAAATGTTCTTTAATTTTTCTCTCATTACAAAAACTACTGTGCTGTTTAAACTAAAATGTCCATTTTCTTTCCTGGAATATCTCAAACATCTCAAACCAATAAAATTCCAAACATGTCATGATTCGGACGAGAGTTCAGAATGACCCAGATGCTGGAACCCGGAAGGAGGCCAAGACTCAACGGTAAGTTTTCAGTGATTTAATCAGAACCAGATCTGACAGGATTTTCTCTAGGAAGAGAACGAGGGCAGGCTGGAGGAATCTTGAGATGGAATTTCCTTGAGGGGAAACAGCGGCGGGAGCGAGGCCAGAACCAAGGCGAGGAGAGGCGGCTGGCTGGAGGTTTCTTGAGGCGGCGTGGACGAGGCTTGAACCAAGGCGAGGAGAGGCGGCTGGCTGGAGGTTTCTTGAGGCGGCGAGACAGCAGCGTAGGAGGACAGCGGCCAGGTGAGGATCCAAGAGGTGTTTAGTCCTGAGGCAGAGCGAGAAAACACCATGAGCATGAGGCAACAAGACGTGAGACATAAACAAGAGCTGACCAGACTATGCACCATAGGAGGAACAACGAACTGGCCCCGGCTGATGAAGGAGCTTATGAAGGAAGGTGTAGATGGGGTAAGTGGATCCAGCTGGTCGCATCCCACACAGGAAGGAGGGGGGAGGAGGGAGTAGCTGACAGACCATGACAGTACCCCCCCCTCAACGACCGCCACCAGGCGGTCCAAGGCGACGATCGGGATGTGCAGCATAAAGTCATCAATGAGGGTATGGTCCAGGATGAGCGAACGCGAGATCCACGAGCGTTCCTCTGGACCATACCCCTCCCAATCCACCAGGAATTGGACCCTGCGACCCCGACGCCGAACGTCCAAGATCTTGGAGACAGTGAAGGCGGGGGCCCCATCGATGGTACGGGCGGGTGGCGGGGAAGTGGCCGGCGGGCACAAAGGGCTCTCAGAAACCGGCTTGATCTGTGACACATGGAATGTGGGGTGTATCTGCAGAGCCGCCCGCAGACGGAGTCGGACACAGGTCGGATTAATGACCCGGTCTATGGTGTACGGACCAATAAACCTAGGAGACAGCTTGCGAGAGGACGCCTGGAGAGGGACATTACGGGAGGACAGCCACACCTTTTGACCCGGTTGGTATTCGGGACTCACCCCCCTGTGACGGTTGGCAATCTGGCAGTTATTCTCCGCGGTGCGGACGAGAGCGGCTTTGGTCTGCAGCCAGATCTCCTGACAGCGCTGTAGATGGAGCTGAACAGAGGGAACCGCCAGATCCAATTCCTGGGAAGGAAACAAGGGGGGTGAGTAGCCAAGAGAAGCTTCAAAAGGTGACTTGCCCGTGGCTGTAGAGGTGTGGGAATTGTGGGCATATTCCGCCCAGATCAGGTACACGGACCAATCCTCCTGGTTCTGGGCTGCCAAACATCTGAGGGCGGCTTCCAGCTCCTGGTTCGCCTGCTCAGCCTGGCCGTTAGCCTGAGGATGGTACCCGGAGGTTAAACTGACCGTGGCCCCCAGGCCGGAGCAGAAGGCCTTCCAAACCTGGGACGTAAACTGGGGGCCACGATCAGACACGATGTCACACGGGATCCCATGATGTCGGAAGACATGGTTGACGAGGGCGTCAGCGGTTTCAGTGGCAGTGGGAAGTTGAGGGAGAGGAATAAACTGGACGGCCTAGGAGAAACGGTCTATGACGGTTAGTATGACCGTATGGCCCTGTGACGGAGGGAGTCCTGTGACAAAGTCCACGGCAATGTGGGACCAGGGACGGCCAGGGATGGGTAGCGGCAGCAGGAGACCAGAGGGAGGCCGATTAGACGTCTTGGAACGAGCGCAGGTACTGCAAGCGGCGATGTACTCCTTGACGTCACGTTCCAAGGTGGGCCAGAAAAAACGACGTTTAAGGAGTCGAATATTTCGATAAACCCCTCCGTGGCAGGCGAGACGTGAGGTATGACCCCAAGTGAGGACCTCGGACCTGAGGGAGTCTGGAACATAGAGGGTGCCAGGAGGGTTCGTTATACCGGCGGGGATCTCGCTCTGGGCCTGCTGGACCTTGTTCTCAATCTCCCACGTGAGATTGCCTATAAAACAGGACGTTGGCAGAATGGTTGAGTCAGTGCGGGTTTCTGTGATGGAGTATTTGCGAGACAAGGCATCCGGCTTGACGTTACGACTGCCCGGTCGGTAAGAGATGACAAAGTTGAAACGGTCGAAAAATAAACACCATCTGGCCTGGCGTGAGTTGAGCGTTTAGCACTGCGTAGGTAAGCCAAGTTCTTGTGGTCGGTCCAGATGATGAATTGTTGTTCCGCCCCCTCCAGCCAGTGGCGCCATTCTTCCAGCGCGAGCTTGATTGCCAGTAATTCACGATTGCCCACATCGTAATTTTGCTCGGTAGGGCTCAATTTGCGCGAAAAGAAAGCACATGGTTTGAGCTTTCCTGAACTGTCCTCGCGCTGGGATAACACAGCCCCCACTCCAGAGTCCGAGGCATCGACTTCCACTATGAATTGTTTGGACACATCGGGTTGAATGAGAATGGGTGCGGACACAAACAGGGTCTTGAGCCGCTTGAAAGCGGCATCAGCGGCAGAGTCCCAGACGAAGGGGCGATTGGTGGAAGTAAGCCGTGTGAGGGGAGCAGCAATGGTACTATAGTCCCGAATGAAACAACGGTAGAAATTAGAGAACCCTAGGAACTGTTGAAGTTTCTTACGGGATTGGGGTGTCTCCCACTGTACGACGGCCTCGATCTTGGAGGGGTCGGGGCGAATATTACCCGTCTCAATGATATAACCCAAGAAGGGGACGGAGGAAACATGAAACGCACACTTCTCGGCCTTGACGAATAACTGATTGGCGAGAAGACGTTCTAGGACGAGACGGACGTGATGTTCGTGTTGAGTCTCGTCGACGGAAAAGACAAGAATATCGTCGAGATACACGAAGACAAATCGGTTCAGGAAATCCCTGAGAACGTCATTCACCAAACGCTGGAACACCGCAGGAGCGTTGGTGAGACCAAACGGCATCACTAGATATTCAAAGTGGCCCAATGGAGTGTTGAACGCCGTTTTCCACTCATCACCTTCGCGCATGCGTACAAGGTGATAAGCGTTCCTGAGATCAAGCTTCGTGAAAATCTTAGCTTGCTGAACAGAGTTGAAAACTGACTCTAGTAACGGTAGGGAGTACTTATCTTTGACTGTGATCTGGTTTAATTCTCTAAAGTCAATACACGGACGCAAAGTCTTATCCTTCTTCTCCACAAAAAAGAAACCAGCAGCGACTGGTGAAGAAGAAGGACATATGTGACCAAGAGATAGTGCCTCCTGAATATACCCCTCCATGGAACTCTTCTCCGGACCAGAAAGATTGTACAATTTGCTCTTAGGGAGAGGAGCTCCATTAAGCAACTCGATGGCGCAGTCGTAAGGACGATGTGGAGGTAAGGCACTAGCCCTGGATTTGCAGAAAACGGAACGTAGGTCATGGTAACAGGTGGGTATGTTAGTCAGATCGATTTCTTTATCGGACCCTGAGTCTGGTAATTTGGTGTGGGGGACAGCAGACTGCAGGCAATTAGCCATACAGTAAGTGCTCCAGTTGGAAATGCGGGACGACCCCCAATCTAGACAAGGATTGTGCTTTTGGAGCCAAGAAAACCCGAAAATTAAAGGCGTCTGAGGAAATTGAGTGATAAAGAAGTGATGGTACTCCCGGTGGTAACCGGAGGTAAAAACAAGAACCGGACCGGTGCGTTTGGTGATGCGTGAAAGTTGTTTACCCCCCAGACCTGCTGCATTTACAGCGTTGTCGAGGACTTCAACAGGGAGAGAGAGTTCATGAACGAGACTTTGATCCATTAAACTATGTTCGGCCCCAGAGTCAATAAGAGCCTTAGTTTTCAAAATTTTGCTCTGATGACAGACCTTGACAGGAACATACAGAAACTTGGGAACAAGAGAAGTTTCAGAATTAACTCCCCGTGGCCTATCACTTAACGGGGGTTTTAAACAAACAGCGCATTGAGAGACCTGATGACCCGCTAGCCCGCAGTAAAAACACAACCCCTCATCACGACGCTTTTTTCTCTCCTCAAGAGAGAGCTTAGAGTGACCAATTTGCATGGGTTCTTCTGGTTTTACAGAGAGCGAAGCTGAGTTAGCTGGAACCGCCAGAGGTAAGTGGCGAACGGGATTGACAAAAGATGAGGGAGGCTTACTTTTCTGCTCAGCTTGGCGTTCCCGAAGGCGGATGTCCGACCTCAGGGCGGCCGTGACAAGGTCTTCGAAAGAGTCTGCTTCTGGCTGGGTGCAAAGATGATCCTTAATGCGCTCATTCAAGGACCGGTAAAATATTCCCTTGAGCGCGGGATCCGGCCATCCAGCCTCGACAGCAAAAATTCGAAAGTCTATGAGGTGTTCGCTTACCGGGCGGTTGCCTTGTTTGAGACTTAGCAACCGCCGGGTGGCTTCTTCCTGCTTTCGGGGTTGGTCGAAGACGAGGCGGAATTCTCCCAGGAAGCGTTCGAATGGAAGATGCGTGATGGGATGAGCGGCTAGGAAGGCTTGAGCCCATTGCAGCGCCTTACTGCGGAGAGAATTTACTATTAGAGAAATGCGAGCGTGATCTGCTTGATAATACCTGGGAGCTTGTTGGAAAATCAGGTCACATTGTAGTAGGAACCCTCCACAGGCAGAAATATCCCCGAAAAAGGGTTCCGGCTGTAGACGAACGTTTTCTGGGGTAAGGGTGGAAGCGGAAGTGGCATTGTTGCCGGAAATAGCGGTGGGAACTGGAGCGGAACGATCCTGGAGTTCCGTTAGCTTGGCGATAGTCTGTGTCGTATTCTTTATCCGGGAAATCAAATCCTATTGAACTGACGTGATACGAGAGATGGCACTGTAGAGGAGTTCCAGAAAAATCCCTTGCTGGGAAACTGTCTGCCGAAGGTCTTCCGGGTCAGCTGGGTCAGGTGTTTGGCCAGTTCGTTCTGTCATGATTCGGACGAGAGTTCAGAATGACCCAGATGCTGGAACCCGGAAGGAGGCCAAGACTCAACGGTAAGTTTTCAGTGATTTAATCAGAACCAGATCTGACAGGATTTTCTCTAGGAAGAGAACGAGGGCAGGCTGGAGGAATCTTGAGATGGAATTTCCTTGAGGGGAAACAGCGGCGGGAGCGAGGCCAGAACCAAGGCGAGGAGAGGCGGCTGGCTGGAGGTTTCTTGAGGCGGCGTGGACGAGGCTTGAACCAAGGCGAGGAGAGGCGGCTGGCTGGAGGTTTCTTGAGGCGGCGAGACAGCAGCGTAGGAGGACAGCGACCAGGTGAGGATCCAAGAGGTGTTTAGTCCTGAGGCAGAGCGAGAAAACACCACGAGCATGAGGCAACAAGACGTGAGACATAAACAAGAGCTGACCAGACTATGCACCATAGGAGGAACAATGAACTGGCCCCGGCTGATGATCCAGGAGGAGCTTATGAAGGAAGGTGTAGATGGGGTAAGTGGATCCAGCTGGTCGCATCCCACACAGGAAGGAGGGGGGAGGAGGGAGTAGCTGACAGACCATGACAAAACACCTCTGATCCAGACAAAACACCTAGCAAAAAAAAGCATAAAACCACATAAAATGTGGGGAAAAACATTGAAAGTCACCTATCAAATGGTGTAAAACAGAACAGAGGTCTGTTTTTTCCGATTTTAACAAACGTTTACATGGCCACACTTTCGGTCGGAATAAATTAGTTCTGTTTAAAATAAGTCCTGCTGTAAACAAGGTTATAGACGAGATGATCTTCTAAAAGTGCTTTTATTATTGTTATGGTTATTATGAAGCGCCTGTTCGCTCATCATTTTATTTTTGATCCGTGTGGTCAGTGCTTTTTTTGTTGCGGAACGGAGCAGAAGATTTATTATTATTAGTATGGGTTTGATGTGTGTTTTCATACATATATTCTTAGGTTTATTTCTTCTCTTATTTTTTCCTTTTTTCCATTTATATATTAGTTTGTCAGATATCTAAAGGGATCTGCTGGTTATCTAAACGACCATCTGACCTGAAGGAATGCTGAAGTCACCAAACATGCCAGGCTTCTCAGGAAGCGTGGCTGGGTAACTCGGTTGGTAAGGTGAGAGGCTACAATGCAGGATTCCAGGGTTCGATTCCCGGAGGGGGATAAACAATGGTACTGGGTCAATTACCATATCAATGGTGAGCAATGAATATCACCCGGTGAGGGCCCTTAGGCAAGGCCCTTAACGCTACTGCCTCCCGAGCGCGGTTAGCCTGCAGCTCACCGCTCCCCCAGGGGATGGGTCAAATGTGGAGAAGAATTTCCCCATTGTGGGATCAATTATTATTATTAATTATTAAGCTGATTGAGAACACTTGGGTTAAAGGCTACAGGATTTACGTCAAACCACTCGGTGCACCAGACCGGTCCGAGGTTCTGGTCATGAACACCATGAATGACTTAGAGAAGTGTTTGATCACGGATGTCTGAACTGCAGTAATAAATCAAAGAGTCAAGTATAATTTCAAGAAATATGACGCCTGGATTCATCGCTTTCTCCAAAAGTCTGAAGTGACCCTGATTTTCAGCAGAGTTCTAACCTGCAGACACCTTGACCTCAACTTTCAGCACCGCTGATATCTAAGAAGGATATGGACCTTAATCTAATGTCTGCAGACACAACAGTGAAGAGAACTATAAACTCTGTTTCCAGAAGAACGGCTGTTAACCCTTGTGCTATCCTAGGCACTTTAACATTGGGAGTTGGGTCATCTAGACCCACTAGACAGTGCTCTGAAGCTTTTTTCTTTAATGATTTGTGATCTTCACTGGTCTCCATGGATACCATGGATACCTTTCCACCTTTATCCACCTTTGTCATGGTAGGGAGAACACGTCAATGTAAGGGTGGGGTCATCTAAGATAGAACAAGGGTTAATCATCAGCAGAAGGAATACCAACCTTGGTCATTCGACAGAATATGGCCCCGTTTTTTTTTTAAATAAAAATAATAAAAATAAATAAATCTTTAAAAAAATGCTTATCAATTATTTTCAATTATTGAAAATGGTTAAAGTAATTGATTTCTAATGATATTACTTCACTTGCTCCAAAAATTGAAAAGTTGATTCATGATTTTTCTTAATAAAACATCATTTGCACACATTTTACCTTTTTTTTAAACTTATTTTACTTGATCAAATTTTGCTATGAAAATTTTTGAAACAGTGTTATGTCTATTTTACTGATATTTTAGTTTATTAATCATATACATGATTTTTATAATTAACATAATCTGCATATATTTTGGATAAATAATCTGCATTTGCCATGTTAATTTCTAAAAGTTATTTTTCACATAATTTAAGTAATTCATCTTTGTCATGTGATTTATTGATACTTCAAGATTCTTAATTCTGTCTGACAAAAGATAGGAACTGGATAATGATAAATCATGTAATTTAATGGTTACGGTAGAACAGGGGTGGGGTTATATAGGTTTGCTACTTTTCAATCAATATTTATTAATATTTCTTATCCTAAGATTGATTTGGCATTGTATAAATGTATAACTAATAAAAAAAAAGACACTGAGAAAAAACAACCACCCCATCAAAACAAAAAGGAAAAAACAAAACCTAAAGATAATTTTGAATTTGTTGCAATTTTAGTCAGTTGTTAGGGTATTGTCTTTATTAAAATGTTATTTTTTTATATCAAAACTGCAATTTCACACCATAAATATGAGGGAACGATGGGAACAAAACTGTTGTTTTTTTATCAGAAATAACTGTTTTGATCAAAGGATATATTTACTTTAGTGGATGACATAAAATCCTATAATTAATATGTGGCATAATTGATTCTTGAGGAAATGTAATGGAAATTTGTTCTTTTAAACATAATTTATATCACATAAATGTCACAATGCAAATCTCGTTTCACAAGAACACATTTGAATTTTTCCCCAGCAGGAAATGTAAATAAACTAAGCAGGAACATATGTAAATCAATGGATTTTTTGTACTTTTATGTGAAAATAAATGCCTTTTAATGTTATATTCCTAAAAAATATGACACAACAAAATGAATGAGGCTAACTTTTGTTCAAACTTTATTTGAGAAGATGATTTGAAAGTAAGTGTGTGTTCGTAGATTTAGAGAAGGCGTATGACAGGGTGCCGAGGGAGGAGCTGTGGTACTGTATGAGGTCGTCTGGAGTGGCAGAGAAGTATGTCAGAGTAGTTCAGGACATGACGGTGGTGAGATGTGCTGTAGGTCAGACAGAGGAGTTCAAGGTGGAGGTGGGACTACACCAAGGATCACCTTTGAGTCCCTTCTTGTTTGCTATGCTGATGGACAGGCTGACAGACGTGGTAAGACAGGAATCTCCCTGAACAATGATGTTTGCGGATGACATTGTAATTTGCAGTGAGAGTAGAGAGCAGGTGGAGGAACAGCTAGAGAGGTGGAGGTTTGCTCTGGAAAGAAGAGGCATGAAGGTCAGTCGTAGTAAGACAGAATACATGTGTCTGAACGAGAGGGATCAAGGTAGAAGCGTTAGATTACAGGGGGCTGAGGTGAAGAAGGTGCAGGAGTTTAAGTACTTGGGGTCAACAGTTCAGTGTGATGGGGAGTGTGGAAAAGAGGTGAAGAGGCGAGTGCAGGCAGGTTGGAGCGGGTGGAGGAAAGTGTCAGGAGTGTTATGTGACAGAAGAGTGTCAGCAAGACTCAAAGGAAAGGTGTACAAGACAGTGGTTAAACCAGCTCTGCTTTATGGGTTAGAGAGGAGCTGCCTGGCAGGAGGGCAAAAGGACGGCCAAAGAGGAGATATATGGATGTCTTAACAGAGGACATGAAGTTGGCTAATGTTAGGGTAGATGTTCATGATAGAGTGAGGTGGAAAAGGATGATTCGCTGTGGCGACCCCTGATGGGAAAAGCCGAAAGAGAAAGAAGATTTGAAAGTAAGACATTAAGATTAGAACTGGACTGAGCTTTTATTATTGTTACTTTAATCAATTTGAAAACATATTTTTACTTTAAAGAACTCACAAGGTTTCCACTAAATAAAAAAACTAAACTTTTTAAAATGATGTTTGTTTCTCAGAGCTTAACTTAATATCTTCTAAGCAAAGACGAAGCAGAATTTCTTTCTTTTCTTCCTCATCTTTGTCGGTAAGTTCATTAAATGAAGATTTTACAGGGAAAAACATTTACCTTGGTAACAGATGAAGGGCTCTTTTGTCCCACAGTCATCAATGCTCCATTTGTCATTCTCAGTCAGCATGGAACAGTTATAGTGTTTTTTAGTGTCATCATCATATTTATCATCCCAGTGTCGTAAAAAGCAGCTGTTGCCATCCGACCAGATCCAGATGGCTCTGTACAGCCCTATAAATATGTAGCCATCATTGCAGTCTTCCAGAATTGAAGGCAAGCCAATGTTTTGTCCATCATCAAAATCCACCAATGCTTGCTTTAGACAGAGACCATTTCCATTAGAATTCTCCTTTATCTCCTGTAGCTGTGGTTCTTTGACCAGATCTGTGTATTTAGTTCTGCAGTATTTCTGAGCCTCAAACCAGTTCTTTTTTCTAAGAAAAAAGCTGTTTGTTTGGAGGGTTTTCCCCTTTAACTACAAAAACACACGATGGTAATAAATTAACTCGACATTTTCTTACTAAATGATATAACATTTCACCTTTCAAAGCATAGTTTTTGAAACAGAAAAATAGTTTGTGATGTTTTTGTGACGTTAATTTTTCTTGCATGAAAATGTATATAATTAGAGCAGTAGTTCTTAACCTGGGTTCGATCGGTGAGTCGGTCTCAGGGGTTCGGTGGAGCCTCTGCCATGGAGGTTAAGACACACAGACTCATCATGTCTGTACACAATGGTATGCCCCGCTTGGCCATCACTGGCTGCAAATGATCATGTGACATTGCTTGGCCAATCAGTGCTGCGAGGAATTAAGCGAAATCAGGAGTGATCCAACGTGTGAATGTTGTCGAAGTACATCGTGTAATTACTTTCTTGCCAAGGATAACTTCTACTTCACATTGAGTGAAGTTACGTTTTTTTAATTTCCTCTCTTTGTTTGCCATGGTTTCGCAGTCAATGAATATTAACTTGTGGACGTTTCACAGACTATTTATGGGCAACTATGGGGCGTGTGATGAAGCCCAAAAGCTGCGCCACATTTAGAATTGATTGTGATTTATTAAGGGAAAAATCCGTAGGATGTGCGTGCAAACGGTTTTATAAATCTGAATATTTCTGTGCGTAATTTCTGTGTTTCAGATGATCATAGAGTTGAGATGCGACTATTTTCTCTAGCCTTTTTTGGTAACGCTTTCTTTTACAGTACAGTACTTACAGTGTACTTAAGTGGTATTTACATGGTACTTATAGTGTAACTACTGGGTACTTTCAGGGTACTTACATGGTACTTTTTATGGAATTTACTGGGTACTTACAGTGTGTTTACATGGTACTTTCTATGGGACTTTACTGGGTACTTACATGATACTTTTTATGTCTACTCTGTACTTATATGGTACTTACTGTGTATTTATATGGTACTATTTGGTTCATACCTATGTGGTACATACTGGGTATTTATAATATTCTTACTGGGTATTTACATGTTGTGCAAAGGTGTCTGTTATGGTACTTACCAAATGTAAGAACAAGGTAAGTACAAATAAAGTACCTTGACCTTTAGGTCTGCACTCGTTGCATGTTTCATGGTATTTACCATGAATTTACCACAGAAACTACCCCTGAAGTACACTGAAACTGTACTGTAAAAGAAAGTCAGCCCTATTTCAACTCAACTACATGTTACCTTCTTACTAAATACTGTACTGTAAAAGGAAGCGTTACCTTTTTAAATGAAAGAAAGATTAGGAATTGGATGGAGATTATTGAATACGTTGGGATCTGAACCGGGTTTTTTCAGGATGGCTTTAACAGCTGCCATTTTAAAAAGTAATGGGACAGTACCAGATGAGAGTGAGGAGTGAATAATGGCAGCAATGAGCGAAAGGAGAGATGGGAGGCAGGCTATAACTAAATATGTTGGGAGGGGAATGCAGGCAATGCATTCCATGGAGCTGAAGGACGAAATCTCAACAGGCAGAACTTTCCACTTCTCGTGGTGTAACATCGCAAGACCTCCCCCACGACCGGTGAAACGTGGTTTGCAGATGTAAACAAAGCCGGGAGGTGTGGAGTCGTTGAGCTGTGAAAAGTAATTTGGATGCTGCCAGGTTTCCGTTAAACAGAGAAAGTCAAACTTTTAGTCAGAAATTAAGTCCTGCATCAGTTGATTCTTGCTAAAAAGTGAGTGGATGTTAATTGTTATGTTAAGGAGCGGATGGGTTCAGATGAGTCTTTGTTGAAGTGCCGGCGTGAACCACGGTGAATGTATCTCCGGCGCGGTGGGAGCAGAGGATCCGTGCAGGTGTTCAGCGGGGGCAGGGGATGTCAAATTCAAATTTTCAAATTCAAATTTTATTTGTCACACACACAATCATACAGCGTACAATGTGCAGTGAAATGCTTAGGCGACCGCCCGCGACCTCAAACAAGAAGAATGTCAATAGGAATATGAAGATAGATATAAAATATAGGAATATACAATATAAAAACATAAAAACAGAATGTCCGGATGTGTGCAAATATGCTCTAAAGTGACATATGTGAAAGTGGCTTGTGTGTATAATGTCCATGATTACTGGTTAAGAGTCCGTATCGCCTGCGGGAAGAAGCTCCTCCTCAGTCTCTCTGTGTTAGCCTTCAGAGAGCGGAAACGCTTTCCTGACCGCAACAGCGAGAACAGTCCGTTGTCGGGGTGGCTGAGGTCCTTTGTTATCTTCCTGGCCCTGGTCCAGCACCGCCTGCTGTAGATTGAGTGCAGGTCAGGGAGCTCGGTGTGGATGATGCGCTCAGCTGAACGCACCACCCTTTGGAGAGCTCGTCTGTCCTGCATGGTGCTGTTCCCGAACCAGGTTGTGATGTTACCCGTCAGGATGCTCTCTATGGTGCAAGAGTAAAAGTTTCTAAGCACCACAGAGGGCAGTCTAAAGTCTCTCAGACGTCTAAGGTGGTAAAGACGCTGCCGGGCCTTTTTCACCACAGTGTTGATGTGACAGGACCATGACAGGTCCTGTGTGATGTGGACACCGAGGTATCGGAAGCTGTTCACTCTCTCCACTGGGCTCTTGTCTATGACGGGGGTCTGGTAGTTCCTCTTCTGCTTTGTGGCGAAGTCCACTATCAACTCCTTAGTCTTGCTGACGTTTAGGAGGAGATTGTTCCTCTCACACCAGTTTTCCAGATGTCCAATCTCCTTCAGGTAGGCCGTCTCATCATTATTAGTGATCAGGCCCACCACAACGGTGTCGTCAGCAAATTTGATGATGGTGGTGGAGTTGGTGGAGGCCAAGCAGTCGTACGTGTAAAGTGAGTACAGTAGAGGGCTCAGAACACAACCCTGAGGGGCTCCAGTGTTGAGAGTGATGGAAGCTGAGACATATCCGCCCATCCTTACTGCCTGTGGTCTGCCAGTTAGGAAATTGGAGATCCACTGACACAGAGATGGGCTTAGTCCCAGGTGCTCCAACTTGGTGGTGAGTATGGAGGGAATTATGGTGTTAAATGCTGAGCTGTAATCGACAAAGAGCATTTTAACATAATTTCCCCTTCCAGTGTCCAGATGAGTGAGAGAAGTATGAAGTAGATGAGAGATAGCGTCATCCGTTGAGCGGTTCGAACGGTAAGCAAACTGTAGTGGATCCAGTGTGTCAGGTAGTGAGGAGATAATGAAGTCTTTGATCAGTCGCTCGAAGCACTTCATCACTACTGAGGTGAGGGCTACAGGTCGATAGTCATTGAGGGAAGTAGGATGGGGTTTCTTTGGGACTGGAACAATAACAGACTCCTTAAAGCATGTAGGGATCACCGACTGAGATAAAGAAGTGTTGAATATTTCTGTGAACACAGGTGCTAGCTGGTCTGCACAGGCTCTGAGGACTCTACCTGAGATGCCATCTGGACCTGCTGCTTTCCTGGTGTTTACCCTCCTGAAGGCTCTCCTCACGTCATGCTCAGAGATGATAAGCGCGTTACCGGTACTGGTAGTGACTTCCTGTCTGCAGCCGTTAGTACCGCTAGCATTAGCGACGCTAGCATTAGCATCGCTAGCGTCCTTGGCTGCAGCCTCGAAACGAGCATAGAAGGTGTTCAGTTCGTCAGCCAGAGTCCTGTCCGCGCTCGTCACACCGGATGTTGGTGCTCTATAGTCCGTTATTGTTCTTAGTCCCTGCCACAGGCTCCTGGAGTCACTCTGTTGGAGTTGTGACTCTAGTTTCCTCCCGTAGCGCTTCTTCGCCTCTTTCACCGCCTTCCGGACGTTGTATGACGCAGCCTTATACAGCTCCGTGTCCCCGGACGCGAGTCCCGCGTTATAGGCAGCGGTGCGAGATCTCAGAGCGTCACGGATGGTTTTATCCACCCACGGCTTCTGATTGGGAAACGTTCTGATTGTAGTTTTCTGTACGGTGTCATCCGCTAGTTTCCCCACAAATCCCACAACCGCTTCCGTAAACACGTTGATGTCATCGGAGCTGTTTCGAAACATGCCCCAATCAGCGTCCTCGAGTGCGTCCTGTAAGGCGGCCACCGATTGGCCTGTCCAGCGCGCGACCTCTCTCTGAACCGGAACTTCCTGTTTGAGCCTTTGTTTATATTTTGGCATGAGGAAGATGGCGGCGTGGTCAGATTTCCCAAACGGTGGATGAGATTGTGCCTTGTAGCCATCCCTAACTGTTGTGTAACAGTGGTCCAGTGTCCTTTTGCCCCTGGTCGGGCAGGTGATGTGCTGATAGAAGTTCGGCGCTGCGCGTTTGAGGTTGGCACTGTTAAAGTCCCCTGCCACAATAAGAACGGCGTCCCGGTGTTGAGTCTGGTGCTGTGTGAGTGCCTCATACAACTCACATAGGGCACCGTCCGTGTCCGCTTGTGGTGGAATATAAACGGCACTGATTATGACCGATGTGAACTCCCGGGGAAGATAAAAAGGACGACATTTGATGGACAGTAGTTCCAGGTTGGGTGTGCAGGAGCGTGTAAGTGGAACAACACTCGTGCTGTTGCACCAGCTGCTGTTCACCATTAGACACACTCCACCTCCCCTTGTCTTCCCCGAGTCGCGTGTCCTGTCCACTCGGTGAACCGAGAAAAACTCGGCCGGCTGTATGGCGTAGTCCGGCACCGCTGGATTCAACCATGTCTCGGTGAAGCAGAGGAGATTGCAGTCCCGAATGTCTCTCTGGAACTTTACCCTGGCCCTGAGGTCGTCAAGCTTGTTCTCCAGTGACTGGACGTTCGCGAGCAGGATGCTAGGCAGAGGTGTGCGGTGCGCACGGGCTCTCAGCCTGTTCCTGACGCCGGCTCGTTTCCCTCGGGGCCGCCGCTTCGGGTCGCGTCCTTTGTTCTCTCTCAGGATCTCTCTCGGCCAACTCGGATCCGGAGTTGGAAGCGTCGAAACGTGAGTATGTTGTGAAGCAAGAGAAATGAGAGCATTTCGATCGTACCTAATGCACCCCATGGTGATGTAATAGCCGGTTTAGAGTTGTTAAGAATTAACTTAAAAAAATTAACTTAAAAAACCAAAGAGGAGGTAAAAAACAAGGTAAAAAGGTAAAATAGGTCGGAGCAGTCGCGGCGGCTGCCGACCTCACCGGCGCCACCTTCATTATGGATGTGGCCCATAGCAAAGCAAAATTGAAAATGAGATCTCGTTTCTGTCACATTTACGTCTCCTAGACATAAATGAGACCTATTTGAGACTAAACTGGTTTTCTCATTCTTCTCAAACATTTCTCCTGGGAAATAAGTCTCACAGTGAGCACTGTGTGAGATCTCAAAATTTTCTCACAACTGTCTCTTCTCCAGATCTCAGTAAAGAGAAATATGAGATATATTTAATCGCTCTCAAGTTTGTCTCAATCTGATATCATCCCCATCTCAGATATTTCTCAGTGCTTGGTTTTGTCTCACATTGCTCAAGAATTTAGATCTCATTTAGCCTGTTTTTCATTGTCTCAGAAAAAAGAAACATGAGAGTAGTATAAGATCTCAAATGAGTCTGACCACAGTTCATTTTGAGAAAATAATCATCTACAATCATCTTCTGCCGTTTTATCCCTTTCGGGGTCACGGGACTGTTGGAGCCTATCCCGGCTACTTGTGGGCGAAAGCAGGGGACACCCTGGACAGGTTGCCAGTCTGTCGCAGAGAAAATAATCAATTATGGCACGTTTACGTTACATTTACAAAACTTGTTTATTTCTTAGACATTTCAGTTAACTTACTTACAATTTTAAGAGAGAAAAGTTAAAGTTAAACCACAGTCAGGATGTGGTAAAATACATCTTTTTGAAAAGTAAAAAAAGCAAACATGAAATTTCAGGATAACATTGCTGTGTCAATTTAATTATTTTGACAGTTGTGTAAATATGTAAATGAATACAGTTTGGATTTTTTTACAGAAGTCACAGCAAAGTTGTGTAGTATAGAGCAGTCAAGTCCTGCAAAGCAAGAAAATCCTGCTAAGGGTAACGCATAATAGAACACATACTGATGTAATGAACATTCGAGCAACCCTAACAATACAAGACAATTAATCCTACCACCACACATTTATCCTTTATAGGTCCAAGATATTTTGGGGCTCACAGAAAAAGTACAGACAGACATGCATTTTCAGAGCATGTTGTTACAACAGTCAATCGTGGTTTGTGGCTTCTTAATCCACAAATAGTTTTGTCTTAATATGTTAAAACTTCTCAAGTGTGTTCGGTAAGTGAGCTGCAAACACTATGCCTAGCATAGATGTCAAGTCAAGAAAAACAACTTTACCCAAGATACAATCCAAAGAAACAACTCTACTGGCAGATGTTTCCAAAAGGGGAACGACATGACTGCATGAACCATTAGTTATACTATCTTGCAACAAGGAAAAAGCTGCACCTTTGAATTCATGAACAAGAGCCCATTTGGCACATGACTGTTGGGAAGTAAAGAAGAAATCAATCTGCCCATATTTTTTTTTCCTTCACTAGAAAAAACAACTGTGAAATTATTTCTTCTATTTCCTTTCCCATAGTTTTTGGATGTGAGATAATGTCTCTTAACTTGTGCCCTGTGGAAGACCCTTACAGTTTTAGAATTAATGCAGTGACCACCACATCTTTCCAGAGTAGAGAGTTGAACTGGGTCCAGATGAAGTTCGCTAGATGCTCCATATAGTTTAGTCCTCGACAAATCATTGATTTCCTGACAAAAACTATTATCTTTAGTCATTTGTCTGTGAAATTCAGCTATGGCATTCCCTGGCTTTATGGTTTGTGAGATAATGGGAATAGACTGCACAAGTTTGACTGCATGGACCATCTGCATAGGTATATTTTGAGTTCCATGTATGAGCCTTAACAAATAGCCATTCTTATCTTCAAAATGGAAACATGAATGAGTCCATAATGGCCCAAGGCCCCTTACACTGTCTGCAAGGTGCACAAGAAGGTGTACATTAGCAGTTTCGTACCTTTCACCATAGAGTGTAGCCATTTGAGAACAAAAGTTCCACAATAGTCTTTCTGCATGATCAATCTGTTCAAATGATATAGATTCCATCAATAAAATGAAAATAGATTCACTTAGAAGTAGAAAATGATTGTAGTACATAGTAGCAAGAGTTCCACGAAAAACAACAGGTCCATAGAAGAGCAAAATATCTCGAAATTCGGATGCTTTGAAAAACATTCTGTGAGATGCAACTGACCGAGGATATCGACTTGAGGATGGAGGGGAGATATCCTGAAATCTCCTATCAATTTCTTTGGCGTTTCTTGCCATGCTGAAGGGCTGACGAGAAAACTCTGTAGAAAACCACAGAACCATCAAAAGTCGCATCACTCCAAGGAGGACTGAGTGCATGTAATCTATGCCAGTTCCTTTTATAAGGTTATAACTTTTAAGTTTGCCAAGCAAACAGGGACCCTTTACCCCTTTAACAGTAGTTTTGGTCACATTTGCAGTCTTCATATCAAGAGTAAACTTTTCATGTGTGCGCAGCGGCCCTTTTGGATCTCTGTGTTGGAATGGAAATACATGGGCATGCCCCCTTTCCCCTGTCTTTATTGTCTGTCCTGGCTGCTCACATTTATGACATCCAAATTTACCATTGTATTGTACTGAATTAAGGACTAAGGCTTTAGCAGGCAAGTCACATGTTCCAGCAATGGTGAGTACTTTACACACAAAAGGTTCAGATGTCAACTCTGCAGGTTTCACAAGAATTCCATCATCTGCAAGTTTACTCAGCGTGTCACTTAGTGGCCTTAGAAATGTAACCATGGATGGTTTTGAATTGCCATACCAAAGGCCGGCAAATATCATTTTCTCTCTTTTTGTGCGTTGCATGAAGCTCAATTCATTGATAATACAATGAAAAGGCCACACTGAAAACTTGGATGATTTAAAAATAGGTACCCCATCTGTGTTCCAGGTAAGTGAGATGTTTTTAGGGTCACTTAGAGGACCGCCTCCCTCTACAAGCTGTATGTAAACTTCTGCATCATATATATCTTCAATGTTGTTAGGATCTGACTTCCTCCTGCTGAATCGAAAGTTAAGCTTCTCTTGAAAACCTGGCTTGAGAAACAATGACCTTATTTGAGCCTCAATTGGAACTTCTATGAAGGAGGAGGATTTTTCTACTGTTACAATGGTCCCACAAGACAGACATTCTAATTGTTCATCCTGTAATAACCCAAAACAATCAATGCAATATTTATGCAATACAATCGGGGATGATGCAGAGAAGGAGAAAAAAAAGTCTTTGAACTTCTGTACACTGTTTAAGCAATCTGTATGCAAACTACCAGGACAAAGCAACTTAAGCATTTTAAGCAAATCACTAAGGGCTTTGTCAGTTACTTTATGACAGTTTACATAAGCCATGATCATCAAAAGGCACTCTGCCACTGTTACTGTTGCATTGTCATATAATGGTTTGTCTATTGTGTCCTTTACATTTGAATCATCTGCACACATCTCACTCAAACCCTCTTCAAATCCCTCACCGAACATATGTCCATCATCATATGTCCAATCGCCCAAATTGGGGAGAGCTTCCTCAAATGATTGAAATGGAGCATACTCAGCATTGCCATGAAGTTCATTAATTAGGCTATCAGGACGATCTCCGGTGGCTGATGTGGAAGATGGTCCTTCGTTATCTTTGACAAAGTCGACAGTTGAAGCGCACTCTCGTGCCACAGTTTGTTGTGCTGTTAATAAAACAGAATAAAAATCGTTAAGCTCAAGATGAAAAACTTGGTCTGCATTGATCTCAGACTGTATATCTCATTCTTAATACTCTAATGAATTTGTCATATCTTAGCAGGATCTACTCTGTGATTTAACATACTGTACATGATCAGTTCTTCTCAATTTTCTTTTTAAATCACCCCCCCCCCAACAAGAAATATACCCCCCCACACACACACACTCACCACAGTCACTATAAATAAGATGAAGGCGAATCTGCAGCACGACTGGAGGAGAACAGGAAGCTGGAGTTGTCTTTAACATTCAATTTAGTTTTAATATTCCTCTCCCCCTCAGTATGATCTGTGTTATTATATATTTTATGATTATTTTAATGTTTTGTAATGTATGTAGCCTTTCTTTTAATGAATTGGTATTTTAAATTATTTTAATTAATCACCTAACTACAAAAACCATCAGGACACATGACCCATAATGCAGTGTTTGGTAGTCTGTAGGGCAGCTTTCAGTCAGTTCAGTGCTAAATTTCCAGCTGTATCCAGGTAGGTTTGCCCCTTGCTCCCACCCCTTTCTCGCGATATTTTTGTGATGATTGACAGTTGATGTTGGAGCAAAAACAAAAATATATATATGTCTCACACCAGTTGATCCGCCCAGCGTTGAGTTCACCTGGGTGATCTCAAACACGCTTATTGTGCATCTTGGCTGCACATATTTGGTGTCAAAGATAAATTTTCATCCGTTTTCTTTACTATTTGTACTGTCATGGCAGCGATGGTGCTGTCAGTTTACCTTCTTCTGTTAGTTTACCTTCTTGTTGCATCTTCAAAAGTACAGAATAAAATGTGACACTGAATTTGAAACAGAACATTGTAATTTTTGCATCTGTTATTAAAGTATTTCTTAGTAATACAGTGGAAATTGGTAGATTTGGTTAGAATGTCTATTTACGGTATGCGCCACTAAAGTTTCTGGTTGTGGCCCTAAAATTTTCAGTTAGGGGCCACTGTGCTCCTAGTGAAAAAAGTTAGTCTGGAGCCCTGATATGGTACATGCACATAGCACAGCTTGCAAAAAGTTTTTTTTTTGCGAATGCGAACGTTGTCAACATAACTCACTGGAAATCCAAAATACTTCCACACCAGCAACTTCAGTGAAAGAGGAGTGGATTCAAGTTCTGTCAATGGGTCTCCTGCAGTTGCCATGCTATCTTTTGAGCGGCTGTTAGAGGAGGTTGACTCGCAGCACTTCAACACAAGTGTTTTTTTCCCGCTTGGCAAGTAACCGGACGCAACATGGGGCGTGGCAGCATCGACAATTACATTTTTTAATTTGAAGTTCGAGACTGTGACTTAATTTCGATTGATTTCAATTTAAAGTCGAAATCGTGACACCCTTAATCAGGCTGTTACAAACTGTGATATGACAAATAATAGTCCCCTGTTAAATTTTAGCCAAAGCCAATTGCACATTTTGCCTGTGACTAAAACAACTGCTAGTGCGCGACCCACTATTTGAGAAGCACTGCATTAGATCAACAGACGCTCATAGACAAGAGGGTGAGAGTACCTGGCCACTGGTGAGAGGCGTGATAGTCCAGAGTAAGCGTGGTACATCCTGAAAGGACAACTGGTGTTTGGATATGTTCCCTCTGAAGTGGAGCATTTTGGGCTCCCTTGGGAGGCATCACCTCTTGCTGTACTTCTCTGCTGCTACCTGCTGACCCAGAAGAGGACACATATCAATGGATCATACCTTTTCCTGGATCATGATTCACTTGACATTATTAGGAGAGTTGCATTTTACTTAAAATACATTTAGTTTCAATTACCAAAGAACACGTCCTGTCAGAAACGTCCTCGCAAAATTCAAAAGACAAAAAAATAGAATGCATGTAAAACACAATAGACAAGACAAAAAGAAAATTGACAGAAACGGATTATACAAATACTGCTAATGGGGAGCATATGTGTATATATGAATGATACCAGCTGAAAGTGACAACACAGTCAATAAGAATTTTAATAATTATAATAATAATAATTGTTGCTTTATTTATGCCACAACAGGGAAATTGTTTTTGCATTTGACCCATCTTGGGGAGCGGGGAGCTGCAGACGAGCCGTGCTCTTAGAAATATTTTCCATGCCTTAAAAAATCTGATTATGTCATCATAAAGACACGCGCATATTTCATAACTTACTTAAATATTGGTGATCAGTCTTCTCATGAAAATTGGTGTCTAACAGAGGGGAAGACTGCAGGGTGGAAAATAAGTTATTAGTCTACAATAGGCTTACTGAAACATTGATATGCCAGGCTACTCACCAAATGTGCATTCCTTCTTGGTCGTTTATTTGAGTCACCTTCATTACCAGTCCTCCTCCATCGTTTTTCAGGTTTTCGTCTTGTCATTTTGACACTTCAATACTAAAAATGCAGACACACATTTATGGATTATACAGTGTTTTTTTAACAACTACCTTATTTATGATAAATTAATTTAAATTAATTATTAATGGCATTTATCATTTCATTCATAAAAAAATCAGATTATTTGAAGACTAAATCCATCCTCCTCTCTCTTCAAAGACAGTTCAACACCCGTCATGCTTCCATCAAGAAGTTTTTTTCTATAGACTATTCCATCAAGGCCAGTGCTGAGAGCAGAGTCTGTTCAGTTGTGTTTCTGCGAAGGTTTGAATTCGCTCGCCGGCTTTAGAGCCCAAAATGTCCACTAGTCTAGACAGACACGGACAGACCCAGTGGACACACACGGGGTTGGTTAGCGCCAAACACCAAATCTGTAAACAGTTTCATGATTCACTCAGGATTTTCTGATAAAGGAAGTCAAGAAGAACAGAGGAAGATATTTTAAGCCCTGACGGCCCACCACTGATATAAACATTCTACCTCCAAAGACATACATATAAGCTAGGTGGGGCTAGGTAACTATCATAGCTAGCTAAGTCGCTACTGAATATGCATCATTTCGCAACACGGTGATGTCACTCTTGTTAGTTTTAACAGAGTGCATTATTTCGGAAATGAAAAAAAAATACATTACTTACGTTTAGTCATTCTCCACAACGCGCTGTGCTGTTTCATCCAAGTTAAGTCTGGTATCCATAAGAGCACGTGATCATGCTGGTGGTTCTTGTTTTACCGATTATTGGCGGTCAACACACGCAATGATCTGTACCTAATCTCGCGAGAGTGGCTGTTGCCATAGAAATGGGTCTTAAACCTTTTTTGTTGATTCGTCCCTCTTAATTTTGCTAGTTTTGTAACAAAACATTTAAAACACATATTTCTTGTTAAAAGAATTGGCACAATATTTACTTTCGGTGCTATCTGTCGAATCAGCAGACCCTAATTTTTGTTCTCGTTAGGTCCCGAACCTGTGTTATACCACGCTTGCCCTGTGGGGGCAGCACTATGATATTACATGACATTTGGCCTGTCGAAGAAGAACCCTGTAGCTGGGAAAGTGCGGGAAAGGTCTGAGCCGACAAGGAATGACCGTTAGCTGTTAATGCTGCAGTTTTTCTCAACTACACAAAGACTAAAAAGAAAGGTAAGCATATTAATATATCATTTATTTAGCGTAACGTTAACCAACATAACGTTGCAAAAACGTTAACTATTTAAGTTATAAAACCGAATGGCCGATTGGATGGTGTAAGGGTAACCGTCAGGTAGCATAATGGCGTTTGTCCAAACGTATTATAAATTATTAAGCGCAAATTTTCTGGATGAGGCAGTCTGAATTCCCGCCCCAATCCCTTACCAAAAGACGTACAGAGCGGGACTGTGTAGTGTCATGGGTTTTCGGCAGTTCGGACACCATGCCTGGCGATTTATTTTTTTTTATTTTTTATTTTTTGAAATGGCGAATACGACGCAAGTAAAAAATCTCATGAAATTAGTGCTTTGCAACGATCATTATGAATCCACTGTCTTCTAAAGAGAAAATAGTTGGTTTATTTAAAAAAAATAAAGTAAGTGTTCGGCAGAAAATGTTGAGACGCAAGCAATGCAGATTGCGATATGGGAAATTTGTAGGGCACTCGATTTTGGATTCAGATGGAACAAACAAAATGGCGAACGTCCTTTAGGTTACTGAATGCCATTTAATTTTGGCGCCTTTTTTAAAACATGTTTGAGAATAGTGTTAAAGATATGGTTACAATTGACAAACACCTAACTCGTTTTAAAATTGTTGAGTTTGTTAGCTTGCTGTAATAAGAAAAAGTGACAGATGAGTTTATTTTTTTCTATTAACAAGAAGATGAACAAGAAAGAAATGCCAGCAAAGAAAAGGTTAAGGGTTCTAACCCAGAAAATGAAGGACAGCGATAAAATCCCTCAACCAAATGAGGAATCAAGTAAGTGTTGTTGTTTCTTTTATATTACAATTTCTTTATGTTTTGGTGTAATAGTCATTAAGTACCAACTTGTTTCAAAATGACATGAAATTATTTTGATGAAGGGAAATTTTCTGTTGCTTTTTTTTTCTCCCTCAGGGTGTTTTGCATTTGTCAGATGGGAGGATGGTTATACTGGCAAAATCTGGCAAAATTTTTTATTCATTTCTTTTTTTTTTTAACTTGTCCTGTCCAACAGCTGGGCAGACAGATGAGAGCTGAGGGCCTCTTGTGTTGGACAGATTTTACTTTAACAAGAGGGGTTATTAATCAAACAAACAAACCAGAGGTATGTCTGGATAAACCCCTTTTGTAATTGAGGCCAAACTTTATCAATTTCAATCATGTCTGAAAATCTTTGGTGTTGGACCGGACGGAAAAGGAAAGAGGGGAAGAAGAGAGAGGGACGATAGAGAGAGGGGGGGTAGGGGGTGATAATAGGAGAGGAAGGGGGATAAGACCATGAAGCAGCATAAAGCAACAAGTTTACTGGTTGTTAATCATTATGGTAAGGTTCAAATGTAGTACAATAAGGGCGGAGCCTGTCCACACACACACTCAAATGTTATAAACACACCTGCTAGCTGCAAAAAATGTCCACCTGTCGACATATATACAAAACAGATAGTGTTCACACGCATACTTATGCCTTAAAACCAACTAATGTGAAATATTTCAGTCATTCAGTCATGCAAACTGTTAGTGCAAAGGTGAGCTAACACCTGTGCTCAGGTGAGTGTTTATGTTCTTCTAAAATGGATAGTGGAACGTGAAAAGAAGGAGGGAGAGTGCCCAGCCATCCCCACCCCAAGACTGGCAAAATCTTGACGAGCCTTGATATTTTGGCAAGAGATGAGGGTTCTGTAAAGCTGCAAGATCTTAGATCAGGAGATCCTGTCTTAGCAAAGTGGTCAGATGGTAAATTTTACAAGGCCACAGTCGAATATATTTCTGAGGAAGATCAGTCTCAGCAGTCAAAGGGCCACCATGCTTCACAGAAGTCTTTTTTAAACCTAAAAGAGAATGCGCCATTAAACTCACCAGGGCCTGACATAAGAATAAATAGGAGCCCACTGTTGGAAGATGAAGAAATCACAGCCCTGAATTCATCACCTGATGGGGGACATGCAACAGGCTGCAGATCTGCTGACCCAAAACGCAATGGGTAGGCTTGTTATAATGATTAAATGACCAGTGCATGATAGTTTAAAACTTTTTATCATTAACAAATTAGATTTGACAAGGTTAAGAACAAATCAAAAAATTTACCGCATTTGGATAACTTATTATCCAATTAGTGATCATGGTTACTTCAGTTAGTAGTAGTTAAATGACAAATACAAGTTTTAATTGTATTTTGCTAGCATTTTTTATGCTTTATGTTTTATCCTATCACTCTTAGATTTTAGGATTAATAGTTCTAAATTCATTTAAATTCTTATAATTTGAGTGAGGGGTTAGAAGCTGACAAATAATTCTTAATTTTAAAATGATTAGGATTATTTTTGTCATAGTAAAAATAGTTTTTATTGTTATTACTGGCAATACATAAAAACAGTTGATGTTGCTTAGGCGATTGTAGTTAGTTTGTTAGTATATTGGTTATTTCAGTCTATTCAGTAAGTCTAGTTGTTTTTCATATCTATTCTGGTGTATTTGTGTTTTCAAAAATATAATTTAGGGTTCAATGTAATTTTATGACAGGTCTAACAGAGGGGGTACCGCTGGTCCTTTGTCCTATGGGGACCATACACCCAGCCCATCAACATATGGCCTCAACACCTGTGGTCCATCACCCTATGGTGTCCTCACGCTTAGTCCATCAACATATGGCCATAATACCTCTGGTCCACCCCCATATGGAGGCTATACAACCAGTCCATCATTGTATGGCCAAAACACATTTGGTCCACCCCCCTATGGGCGGCACACACCCAGTCCATCGGTGTATAGCAACACTTCTGGTCACTGTTCCTATGGAGACCATATACCCAGCCCACCAGCACATGGCCATGACATCCTAGGTCCATCACGCTATGGAGGCCAAGAACCCAGCCCATCTCTTATGGACCTCAGTAGGTCTGGCATTTCACCTGGTGGAGGTAATACAACTGGTTCCCCAGCTGATCAAGTCAATCCGCTTGACTGTGAAAGCGCAGCTAGCCTGCCACAGGTCAGGACAGATGCAGGCAACACATCTGACCAGGGAAACGACCTTTCTGGAATACAAGCACAAGATGCATGGACACCTTGTGATGGATGTAAGGAGGAGGTTGAAAGGATCCTAAATGAAAAGAGAAGGATAGAAGAAGTCATCGCAAGAATAGGTAAGTAATAATGTGTTTTTTTCGCAAATTATGCTGCATGTGGCATTTTGTATGGGCAGAGCTCCAGACTAACTTTTTTCACTAGGAGCACTGGCCCCAACTGAAAATTTTAGGGGCACATACCGTAAATCAACATGCTAACCAGATCTAATAATTTTCACTGTATTACTAATAAATACTTTAATAATAGATGCAGAAAAAGTTTTTAGTAACAAAGTGATTACCGTAATAACCGTTTGGTCATTTCACAGTTACAAACAATACTTAAATATATGTAAACATTAGGGGATGGAAATTCATGTTGGCGACACCAAATGGGTGCAGCCAAAATGCACAATAAGCGTGTTTGAGATCACCATTTGGTTGCAGTCTGGAGCCCAGATCAGGTATTCATACTTTGAACCTTACGAGCCAACCATGCAAGATGTGACTTGACCATTTTTTAAAATTTTGAGCGGGACTGTATCATTGAAAATGAAATTGCCTTTCACTAAAATGATGTAGCCATTTTAAAGAATACCTCAGTTTTTTCTCACCCATGCATTGTTTCTACTTGAAGGAGCTAAGCCTACAACTCAGCTACTGAGAATGTTTTGACCCAGGGTGAGGTTGACGCGCATCTGTTTGCTCCAGTCATTAATGTCCACTCTCATTTGTATGGCGACACATTGACATTTATTTTCTGTCATTTTGCATACATACTTATGTGACATTGACCAGCCTGCGTTCTTACGCTCGTGCGGTACTGCGGTCAAAACCCTTTGCCCTTCCGGGCCAAAACACCTGACAAACACTGTGACGTCTTCCTTTACATACAGAATCCCCCTACTGGCAGTAAGGTGAATTACAATCATATTTATGGCTCCTACACACCGGCCCCTAATTGTTGATGACAACTGACGCAATAATTCATACCTTAAGCAGAATGGAGCCATAAAGTGCCATGATAAACAAAGTACATCACAACCAGTTTACACCCCATGAACCAAACAAAGTTTTGTGACTGGCCTTTCAATTATATTGGACTTTGTCTGCAATTTCACAGAGCGCACTAGTCCTCGTTTGTCGGGAAAAACTTTTAGAACTTTTCCAAGAGGCCATGATCCACGTGGAGTTGAAGAGTCCATGATCCTACGATATCTCCTGGAGTTAAACTCCTTTTTCTTTCGTTCCACTTTTGTCTTTCTTGAAGCAACGGTAAGTACTCTTGCGTCCATCTCTTCCAGAACAGGTCTGCAATGTACTGTACTTGTCTCCAACGCCTCTTGATGTACAGATCATGTTTTTCAAACAAGCCTGGTGACAAAGCTGGTTTTCCTTTCAAGAGAAGAATGTGGTTTGGAGTGAGAGGTTCCAGATCGTTTATATCATCCGAGAGCTTAGTAATAGGACGGTCATTCAGAATGGCCTCTACTTCACAGAACACTGTATGAAGCCCATCGTCATCCAGCCTTTGTTGATGTAGAACAGAAGTGAGAACTCTCCTCACCAGGCGAATCATGCTTTCCCACACCCCTCCATGGTGTGAAGCTGCTGGTGGGTTAAAATTCCAATGGATTCCAACTTGAGCCATGGATCTTTGAATCCTGTCCTGATTCAACCCTTTGAGAGCCTCTTTCAGTTCTCTATTTGCTCCGATGAAGTTGGTTCCATTATCTGAAGTCAGATGTTCCACTTGTCCTCTTCTGCTGATGAAACGACGTAGGGCATTGATGCACGCGTCTGTATCCAATGAGACTGCTACTTCCAGATGTACTGCCCTGCTTGCCATACAGGTGAATATGACCCCATAACGTTTGCATGTTGACCTTCCTCTTCTCACTTCTACCGGTCCAAAGTAATCTACCCCTGCATTTGTAAATGGTGGTAGATCAGGAAGGAGTCTCATTCTTGGCAGGTCTGCCATTTTTTGTTCCACAGCTCTTCCATTATAGCGTCTACAAAAGCTGCAATCGCTAATGATAGTCCTGATGGCGGTGTTGGCATTTGTAATCCAAAATTTTCTTCTCACTTTGGATAGTGTGTGAGCTCGTCCACTATGACCCAAGTTCTGATGAGTGTGCTTGAGAATGAGCTTGGAAATATGCTGGTCTTTAGAAAGAATCAGAGGGTGCTTTGCTTCCTCTGGCATTGCTCCTCTGCTCAGTCTTCCTCCAACTCTCAAAAGCCCGTCTTCCAGAACTGGGTCCAATCGATATATAGAACTTTGGCGGCTCACTGTATCTTTTCCAGATGACAAAGAAGTAATCTCTGGTCCGAATTTCTGTTTCTGACAGTAACGGATTATGGCGTCTTCTGCAGCCGACAATTCATCCAGTGTCAGAGTTCTGCACTTTGATGTTGATGAAGCAACTTCTTTCCCATCAGTTCCTCTTGAGTTTTCCTGACTGCCTTTATCCACGGTAGCCTTCAGCTGCTTCTTTAACCCTTGTGCTATCTTAGATGACCCCACCCTTACATTGACGTGTTCTCCCTACCATGACAAAGGTGGATAAAGGTGGAAAGATTTCATGTAATCCATGGACACCAGTGAAGATCACAAATCATTGAAGAAAGAAGGTTCAGAGCACTGTCTAGCGGGTCTAGATGACCCAACTTCCAATGTTAAAGTGCCTAGGATAGCACAAGGGTTAATTGGCACCGATCCATCAAAACTGCCTTCAGTCTTAGAACCCAGGCAACTACTGTTTTTAGTCTTCTCCAATCCGAAAAGTATGTAATGAGCTGGTCAGTTGGACTAGAGATGTCAGAAGTCGTGATAAGGTTTACAATCACCTCTTGTCTCACTTCTTGATCATCAGGATCCATCGAGTCATCCAGCACAGTTTTAGGCCAATCCTCTTCCTGCCTCCAAAGAAATACTGGACCTTCCAGCCACCTGCTGCTTTTAAGGAAATTTGAGACTTTCATTCCTCTTGATGCATCATCTGCTGGATTATCCTTAGAGCTAATGTGCTTCCATTGAGAGGGTTCAGTTGTTTCTCTGATTGTGGAAATTCGGTTAGCCACAAACGTTCGAAACCGTTTGTCCTCATTGTTCAGGTATTTTATCACTGACGTGCTGTCAGTCCAAAAGACTGATTCCTCCACCAGAAAATCCAACTCTGATTTCAAAACTGAGTCCACTCTGGCAGCAAGAACGGCTGCCGTTAGCTCCAGTCTGGGAATTGTTACAGCCTTCAGTGGAGTCACTCTAGCTTTGCCGAGAAGAAAAGCAACCTGAACATCATTTTTATGATTCAACATACGGATGTATGTCACAGTTCCATATCCCTTTTCGCTGGCATCAGCAAAATGATGTAGCTGAGCATGCTTTATTGTTCCAAATTCCATGGGCTTAAAACACCTTTTCACCCTGAATGCAGTTAGCTGATCCAAGTCTTCCAACCATGATTTCCATTGAGGCAGGATGTCCTTTGGTAGTTCATCATCCCATCCACAACCTCTGCGACAGAGCTCTTGTTGCATCATTTTAGCAAGTAAGGTGATGGGAGCCAGGAGACCCAATGGGTCGTATACCGAGCTTGTGACGGACAGCATGCCACGTCTGGTGAAAGACTGTTGCTTTACCTCCATCTTGAACCTAAATGAGTCAGTCTCCACGCACCATTGTAAACCCAGAACCCTTTCCACTGGTAGTTTATCTCTATCCAGATTTAACTCCTTTAGGTAGGTGGCTCTCTGATTGGCTGTGAGAGACTGCAATACAACACGACTGTTGCTGATCCATTTCTCCAGTGTGAACCCTCCTTTCTGACACAGAGCAGTGAGATCCTTTATCATTTTGATGGCTTCTCTTTCTGTAGCAGAACTCTTCAAATAGTCATCCACATAGAAATTTTGCTTGATTGATTGAACCACCTCTTCTGAACTTTCAGACTTGTTATCATCAGCAGTTTTCCTCAAGGCATAGCTCGCACAGCTAGGAGATGACACAGCTCCAAACAAATGTACGGTCATCCGATACTCCTTGAGGTCCTGCGTGATGTTCCCATCCGGCCACCATAGAAAGCGTAGAAAATCTCTGTCTTCTTCCGCAACTTTGACTTGATGGAACATGGCTTGTATGTCGCCAACAAATGCGACTGGTTCATTTCTAAAACGAAGCAGGACTCCCAGTAATGAGCTGGTGAGATTTGGGCCAGGCAACAGTTCATCATTTAGAGATACACCTTGAAATGTGGCTCCACAATCGAACACCACACGAAGGGATCCTTTTCTTGGATGGTGAACTCCATGGTGGGGAATATACCACACCTTTCCCCTTGTGGCACACAGTTGTTGCTCTGGTACTTGTTCTGCGTAGCTCCGACTGATTAACATTTTCATATACTCTGTGTACTCCTGGTGTAACCTTTTATTGTTTAGAAATCGCTTCTTTAGCCCTTGAATTCTTTGTTTTGCCACTGCAATGTTATTAGGCAGAAAAACTTCCTTGGTTTTAAAGGGCAATTTCAAACAATATCTTCCTTCATGAAGAATTGCTGAGTGCTCCATGATTTCCATAAACTTGAGATCTTCTCTGGACATTCCATTTTCTTTCAAGTATCTTTCATTAAAATCTTGATTATATTGTTTGACCAACATTTCTTCAAGTTTGCATACAGAGATTTTGTTTACAAGAGCCATGGGTAACTTCCCCTTTGAAGCACCACGGTTACCAGTCAGTGGGCCATTAACCACCCATCCCAGCAACGTCTTAATAGCATACGGACCATTTCCGCAACTATTTATAACCTCCCATGGTTCTAATACCTTGGGGGCGTTGGTTCCAATCAACAAGCCGACGTCTGCCGATAGATGTGGGAATTCAACTTTGGACAAATAAGGCCATTTTGCCAGTTCTTCAGGTGTAACCATGCTGTCAACAGTTACTGGCATTTCCCTTTGGGTGAGAACTTCTGGAAGAACATGGAATTTGTCACTGTTCAACCCAGAAACTTGTAAACCAGTCAATGAATAGGCTGTGACCACTGTTTTCTGTCCCATTGTGCTTAAAAGAAAGTTTGTTTTTCTTCCTGTAACTCTCAACTGTTGCATTAGATGTTCTGAACAAAATGTTGCAGAACTTCCTGGATCCAGAAATGCATATGTTTTAACTGTGTGGTTTCCTTTAACACTTCTTATCTTCACAGGGAGAATGGATAATACGCAACGGTCCTGACCGGCCCCTGTATGTCCACATGTTTTGGGTGAAGTGGGTTGGTTAGAGGTCCCTTGTGGCTCTGGTGATGATTGTTGTTTAATGTGAAGCACAGTTGGGTGGGTTTGCCCACACATTTTACATGTCAAACGTTTGATACACTCACGGCTCATGTGTCCCACACAAAGACATCCAAAACAAATCCCTTTGCTTCTCAAGAGTTGAATCTTTTCTTTATGTTTCTTTCTGTTGAACTGTTTACATTCCTCCAAAGTGTGACAGCGTTCACAGCAAAGACATTTAGGGTTCCTTTCCTTTTCTGGTTCTGATACTGTTTCACTAGCTCTCTCATGCGTCTCCATAGGTGTTACAGTGGTGGCCATCACACTTCCTTTTATTCTGCCTTTGGGCTGTGACTTAAAGCCAGAAAAAGGTTTTATTCCAGTAACACCAGATGGTTCTCTTATCTCACCAAACAATGGATCGGAGAGTATGCTGACACGTCGTTCAATAAACACAACCAAATCCACGAAAGAAGCTGGCTGATTGGTTGTTTCCATTATGTCGTGAGCTATGGTTCTCCATTGCTCCCTCATTTTGAATGGCAGTTTTGACATGATATTTCTCATGTTTATTGGCATGTCCAGTTCCTGCATATACTGAAGCTCTTGCATCACATTACAGCATCCCCTTAAAAACAAAGCATAGGCTTGAAGTGCTTTCGCATCCTCAGATTTTATTACTTGCCAGTTAAGAGCCTTCTCCATGTAGGCACTTGCAATTTTATCCTGGTTTCCAAAATGTTTTTGAAGAAGATCCTTTGCTATCTTGTAACCACACTCTGGAGCCATGTGCTGACAGCTGCGAACCAATTCACATGGCTGACCTCTGGTGAACTGCTCCAAATAGTAGAGACAATCTGCCTTTGCAGCCTTTTCCTCCACTCCTTGCTCAAAAGCCTTTATGAATGTCTTGTATTGAAGAGGATCCCCATCAAATGTCGGAATGTCTCGTGACGGAAGAGTCATCAGATGTTGCTGCTGCACCAGAGCTTCTGTTATTGCATTTTGTCTGTGCATAATGGTCAGTATTTCTCCAGGTTGATTAAGATTGATTTGTTGATGATTTGAAGATTGAGCTGTTTCTTGATGTTGAAAATGATGAGATGTCCCAAATCCAATTTCCTGATGTGGTTCATTATAGCTGTATGGAGGCTGTGATGCTGGTGCAGTCTGTCGATTCATTTCTTTAGGTCGCACATCCTTTGATAATCCTTTGGTGGATATAGATGACCATTTTGTTGAATCCAGTTGACACGTATGTTTCTGTAGCTCAAATTGATGCTCCTTTGCCAAAGGATTTAATGTCTTGATGGATTCCTTTTGCTTCTCCTTCTCCACGTAAGAATTCATGCCATCAGTGGGACCTTGAAAATAACTTTCATGATCTGAAGCTTGTAAAACAGTCAATTTAGCAGTTGATGCAGCTATTTCAGCTTCCAAATCAAGCAGTTCCCTTTTTTTCCTTATCTGCAATTCTTGCTCCTCCAAAGCATGCTTGGCTGTTAAAGCTGCTGCACGAGCTTCAAGTGCGGCCTTCTTTGCAGCAGCCTTTCTGACAGCAGAGGATGTGGTGCTTGACCTGCCACTCTTTTGGCTCCTGTGGCTTGAATGTTTACTAATATTAGAAATACTATCTTCAGGCTTAATTTCATCCACAGAATATCCTCCTTTGACATTTTCATCATATTGTGAAACCCATCATTTTGCATTAGCAATACACTCATTAACAGACAACAATTTTGCTTTAAACCATATATCATGTTTTTCTTTCTCATCACAAGGCAGTAGAACCAACAAAGCATTATGCACATTTTTCACATCATCTTTCATTTCAATCAGCTGCTCAAGAGCACGTTTAACCTGTGTTTTATCATGATTCAATATTAACCCCTCTATAGATCTCCTAATATTAGCCGCTTTGTTTAATTTGGCATTTCTACTTGATTGTAATCTGTCCAGCTCATTAGCGAGAGCCTTTGCTGAAAGTTTTATCACGCGTTTTTGAGTTTGTGTTTCATCACAGTCAGCGCTGTCCAGTTTGTCAATTTGCGGATTGACGTTCACACCCGACGTCGTGTCAGTCGACTCCATAATTGCAGCTGGTCGTTTCAACAGCCCCCAACACAGAGGCGAATAAACGAAACGCTAATTATTTCCTAATTTTAGTAACCAATGCATTGGATTTATGCTCTACTGTGTGCACACATTGCAAATGTCATTGAGTGTAGCGCTGCAGTCAGTCACCGGTACCTTCATGCGTTGAGTGCCGTTCTGTCGTCCGTGGAATAATGTTCCATAAATCCAGTGATCCAGCGGTCAAATAATCCAATTATCGTCCAGGCGTCCAGCGTTCTGATCCTCCGCCCTGTTCATCTTCGGCATCGCAGTTCCCAACAAACTTCCACCTCCGGCCCGACGCTCTCCCACCTCAATCAGCAGCCGACCTCTTTTGCGTCATTTTACTTCGCTCAGTGCCAAACGAGAAGAAGTAATCCACAGATACAGCCAGGGTTTTGACTATTGTTGAAGGAGCTAAGCCTACAACTCAGCTACTGAGAATGTTTTGACCCAGGGTGAGGTTGACGCGCATCTGTTTGCTCCAGTCATTAATGTCCACTCTCATTTGTATTGCGACACATTGACATTTATTTTCTGTCATTTTGCATACATACTTATGTGACATTGACCAGCCTGCGTTCTTACGCTCGTGCGGTACTGCGGTCAAAACCCTTTGCCCTTCCGGGCCAAAACACCTGACAAACACTGTGACGTCTTCCTTTACATACAGAATCCCCCTACTGGCAGTAAGGTGAATTACAATCATATTAATGGCTCCTACACTACTATTTCTTGTTTTTCAGATCCAGACCAGGTCAGAGAGCTTCAGACTCTTTGCAGCATCATTGGTAAGAGACATCATGGCCCATCTTCATCATCAGGCCAGCAGGAGCTCTTTCCTGGATGTGGTGTTTTTGTTTCATCATTCCGACTGGCTGCCATGAGTCACGCATCAAAACCAAGTTGCATGCTCTTGTTTCATGCACTTTTAGAACATTTTTTTACTGCTGCAGAGTGTCAAAATGCTGTCCCTTTTGGTCGCCCTGGGAATAATCCCCTTGGAAAAGAAGGAAAGCGGATCCTTGACCGTAAAAAGGTTGATGCAATCCTAAGTAAGTTTTTCTCTAATTTAGGCTTTTTATGATAGAATTCTGGGAATAATGAGCATGTAAACTCCAGCTACAGCAGTGTTTTTCAACCAGTGTGCTGCGGCACACTAGTGTGCCGTGGGAGATGGTCAAGTGTGCCGTGGGAAATTGCCCTCATTAACTGATCTAAAAATATTTCCCATCTCCAGGATCTCAGCTCTGTGTTCATCCAAACAGGCCCTGATAAAAGACTGAGGAGTTAGGAATATAAAAGATCGTAAAATACTTTTTCTTTGCGTTTATTTTATTTTATTAAAGACATTTTGATGAGAATGACGGCACCGCGATACAGCTGCAGCTCCGGCTGTATTTTGGAAAAGTCCCGTCTCCACCAATCATTCTTGAAGGCTTAATCATGTCATCAGTCTGACCAATCAGAAGTGGTTAAAGTATTCACTTCCTTGTCCCGATTTTGCTCGTAACTCGCTCAGTTCCACCAAAAATACCAGCTAAAGCTCGTCTTTAGGGGTGTGTGTGCCGTGGCTCAGAAAAGGTTGAAAAACACTGAGCTACAGTATAGCAATGATTACCATAAGAATAAGTAACATGGGCAACAACAAAATGAAGTTTTTTCCAATATCATCTAATCTATCTTTAAGAATACTAGATTTAACCTTATTTGTTAAATATTCACTGCATTATGCAGCTGCTATAATAAAACTACAATTCGCTTCTACCTTAAAGTGTTCTCTTTGTCAATTTACTCATGCCAGATTTTAATGTTCTTGTCTTACAGCCTATGTCCTGAGATGTTCAACTTTACCGGGTTGGGATCAAATTGAGGAGGCCAAGCTAAAGAAAGCCTTTGTAAACAAGTGTAGGGCCAGAGCAGGTTTTAAGGAGTAGGCCACTGCTGTACCTACTGTATAGTATGTGGTCTTGTTTCTCCTCCGTCTTTTTTCTTATTTTATTTCCTAATTTTCATGGAATGTACGTTATTTGACAGTTCCTGCCACGTTGATTCTGTAATTTGTTATACGTAACAAATTTGTTGTATGTAAGTTTCAGAAAATGTTTTTATACGTTCCTTTATGGTTGCATATTCTTGTTCCAAAGCCCAGTGCAATTTTTCATGTATCTCAGCAGTTCTATCATTGTATCATTGTGTTTTTGTTTAGAATCTGGAAGTATTCTTTTTTTGGATACATTATTTTATTAAAACCAGACTTTTCAGCAATTGGGTTAGTAGATTATGACAGAGCTTTTATTTATTTAGTATTTAATTTAACCTTTGTATCTTATGTTTTATATTTCTGTATTTTATTGAAATATTTAAAAAAAAAAAAGTCTAATTCTGCTACCCCAAATAAAGTGTTAAGCATATGCATTTTTTGTTTTGTTTTTACTGTTCCTGTTTTTAGTGTTCTAAACTCTCTCCTGCCTTAACACATCTACTTGACTAGTTGAATTTCTGCAGGAAGCGGTTATTCACCTTTTGATTCAATTCTAAAACCTGCAGAATAGTGGCCATTGAGAACAAGGATTGGTGACCACTGCTTCAGATAAATTTCAAAATTAAATTCTCTTTTCTTTCTCAAATATATCTCAAATATAATTCTCATTATTGGCTTTGGTAAGACATTAAAGAGAAATGATTTAGACATGGAAGAGACATCAGGCAGACAATAATGAGATCTCTTTTAGGACTCATTCTTCTCAGATTTGTCTCATGAGCGTCTCAGATTTGTCTCTCCCACTTCTTAATTATTGCTCAAACAGTTGTCTCAACTCAACCTCATTCGTCTCAGTGATGTCTTTTCTCATTTTTGCTTAACTCTTGCTCCTAAGGGACCCTTAGGAGCAATAATTCAGAAGTATATGATCACAGAATGATACGAATATGAGACGCTCAAACTGATCTCAAGAGACGAGATCAAGCAACATATGAGCAACAGATTTTTCCTATGGGGGAGGCCAAGCCGAAGGAGTTCAAATGAAGAATACCGGATAATTCCAGCCACTGGATGATGGGACAATCCAGGTGAGAGCTGACCAGATGAGCAGATTGGATGACCACATATCTGGTGGTTGTAGGAGGCCAGACACTGAAGTCAGACGGGAGGCTCCGAGAGGGGGAGGGGGAGGCCACGGTTAGGAGGATGCAGTCAGACTTGAATTAAGTTTGTTATTTTGTTTGTCAGGGCACAACAACACAATCCAAGTGTTACTTTAACAAACGTGATATCTTGCCACAAAACTTGCAGTCCAAAAATCCAGAAAATTAAAGTTAAGTGACGAGGAGTTACCGGTGAGCAGCGGCAACAATCATGACAGCTTCCACCCAAACCGGAAGTTGTCTTTTTAGTCTGTGGATAAAACACACATGAATAAAAGCCTGCTATCTTTTTAGAGGAAAATCAATTTGCAATCTCTAAAAAGAAGTCTATGTACCGTATTTTCACGACTATAGGGCGCACCGTGTTATAGGGCCAGTCTCAGTTAAGGTGGATTTTTCAGTCTTTGACACATACAAAAGGCGCACCAGTGTAGGTACCATGACTATTCAGCCTGCAATAACCGTTCAGGGTTCTTTCAACTGATGATGACGTCACACTACGGTAACCCCACATGGACAAATAACATAGCGTCCAGATCTGCTCTGGCTCTACATATTTTAATTATCCGTTTCTTTTTGTAATATTAAGTTATTTTTGTTCATAAGTTGTGTCTGACATTATGCTTTGTAGTGTTTACAAACCCACTTTGTAAAAAGATCTGTGGCTGTTAGAATGAACCAGCCACACAAGCGAACCGTGTCTCTGATCAGAGCAGCTGGAGTCTCGTAGCTTCGTGTTCGCAGGCAGGGAAGCTGCTTTGTTACAGTGTGTGGTCCGGAGAAGGGTTCGGAATGAAGTCTGTTTGGCTGCAAATGCACTTAATAATAATCAGAATAGTAAAAGCACGTTTAGAAGATGATCTGGCTTTATGTCGGAGCTCTCTTTGTTTACAACGGACTTCATAATTTCTTCTTCTATGGTAGTATCGTAATTTGACCAGACCAATCACTATCTGACACGTCATGGGACCAACGGACAGCCAATGACAAAATGTCACATCAGCACTAGTCGAAGGACCCCGAACGGTCGTTGCAGGCTCAATAGTTATGGTACCTACACCGGATGTTAAGGCGTGCGCACGTTAACACCCCGTTCAGATCCTCAGAGCCTCCAGAGCGGGTTAATAAAAGAACCAGTCTCTGTTCTTTGAGGAAACCTTTTTTTAAATTTTTTATTTAATTTTTTTTTAACTGTTATGGAGGGACATTTACACGACTCTGTCTTGATGATAAATATAACCTATTTAACTCTGAAGGTTTAAAAATTATATATTTATTGGAAACAAATGAATTCCTTAAACACAAATCATTTGCCGTTAGAATATCAAATATATTTGTTAGTCTTTTTAACATCATAATTTGGATGGGTGCAATTTTTAAATGTTGAAATTCACGAATGCAGAAGATTTACAATACAAAAAACAAGAAAAGTAAATGGAAATTAACGTAATTCATCATACAACAACTTACTTACATCTTTGGTAACATAAAATGTCTTTATGTTCACATTAGAATATTCTACAGCATCAACTCATTTTTTTCACGCCTTTTTTTCTGTTTTATTGATTCATGTGATTTGACATTTTATTTGAATCTGTGGACAGCCTGAACTAACAGCTGTTAATTAAAAGAATCTATCAAATATTCAGACAGCAGGTACTTTCTTACCTGCTGGGTTTCTCCTCAGCTTCAGTCTGATCTTCCACAGCTTCTGCTCTGATGTGTTGATGTAAAATGTTGGCAGCGTCGGTGCATCTTTGTACTTTACCACCTTAAAATCGTAAATATTTGAATAGAAACTTACCTCAAGCACATTATCTGGATCATTACAGAAGGTGAATGTTGTGTTTCGTGTTAGAGGCAGGTTTGAATCTCTTCCTGCAGCAGTTTGTTGCGTGCATTCCCTCTGCTCACACAGAGGTACATATTGGCTGACAGCGTTTACCTGCTATACCTCAGGAAATATGATGATGTGATTCAAATTTTAGTGAGTGACGAAAGTTTTTCTCTCTAAATGACGGAGCAACCAATGTGACCGTGGATTCAATACTGAATATCTGCACAGGTGATCACATCATTTTTGGCCTGATCAGAAATACCTGGGCCTGGTCACATGGGAGCAGGTTCTCTTTTACATTCTGGGATCCCAGAAAAACTGGAAACAAAGACTGCATCATAATGAATGATAGCGGCGAGAGGATCAGTCTAGCCTAGTAGCCTAGTAGCTTCTGCTGCACAGGCAATGGCTACTAGGATAAATACAGAAAACCTTCTTCCTCATCAGTTACTTTAGTTTATTTTATTAACTAAAATACAATTGACTGTATAGGAGGACTGGACAGAGTGAGTGCGACATCATTAATGGAAAATAGCTTTTTTTGGTTCCGTCAATTCAGTGTCATTTTTTTTACAATGTTTATGCCACCACAGTGGAGCCAGAAGACCTCAGTAAGCAGTGATTGGTCTGAATCGGTTTGAATCATCGTTTCTATGGCAAGAATCTGTCAATCAAATGTTTTGAAAGTGAGACCACATACTTTTATCAAAGCATCTGACTGGCCAGTTTATAATTTAAATAACTTACACTACTGAAAAAATATTAAAAAATAAGGATTAGAAAGAACATGTTAAAAAAGGCAGAGCAAGGACGGTTATTCTAACAAGAATGACTAACAGCTGTTCATTTCTCAATAGAAGTCTATGGGATTTTGGCTTGTTGAAACCACTGACTACTTCCTGTTTCGTGAGGAGGGCTGGGGCTGGGGAACACAGTCCTGTTCTCAAAGACAGTCAATGCTACAAACCAACTCAAGTTTATTACTGAACGTCTAAAAATATCTGTTAAAGGTGACAGACAATGAAACAACTGCACAAAATCTATTTGTCTGCTTCTGAAATGACGACTTGTCGTATTTTCTGGCAGATATTCGCAGCAGTGTTTTACAGGCAACTACCCTAGGGTGGTTCAGTCAATTAACTGAACTGCTCAGCGTCCTATTTAAGCCCAGGTGCGCAGTTGTTCATTCTCTCTTACCCTCAGTGCTCATTCTTCGCCCCTCCCTCCTCCCCGGCTTCCACCTGTGGGCTCCGTAAAGGGGGGGGTTTGTTACCCGAGCCTTATGCCAAACGAAAAAGATGTGAATGCCAACTTAAAGAATGTGGAAATTAAGTATGTCAAATAAATATTTCTTACTGCAAGAGTCGTCTGACTGAATTAAAGTATAGTCTCAGGCATTAAGTGTGTGTTTATGGGCACAATTTCAGCACAGGAATGTGGTTGTATAATGGCAGTAAAATAGGAAAAACAAGCACCTGAGCTAACTCTACATCAGTTTCTTTCTCTGTGTGTACAGTTATATTGTGTATAACAGTAATATTGAAATCTGCAGATGTAAATTACTTATGGAGTAAACAGCAAATGATCAGTCATTTTAATTTTGAGTCAAAAAAAGCAGCTTCATTTAGAAAATGAAAAAGAATTTCTGGTTTTGACTTTTCTTTTTATTTATGCTACACAATCGCTTCCATAACCAGCAGGTACCATCTCTAGAGTACTGAATGCACTTCATCTCCCAGCAACCCCAGCATGCACTTCCTGAATGCTGCACACCTGACTCTCATTCACTCAATCAACCACAGTCTACTTAAGTACTACACTGAGCCTAACTCTGTGTGAAATATTGTTTGAGCCACTCTGCCTTTATTACTGAGTGTTATGCCTGCCCTGACACCCGCCTGGATCCTGAATACTAGGGATGGGAAAAGAAGCCTCATGAAGTTTTCATCAGGTTCATGTAATTGTGCTGGAAAAATGAAACAACCATTCAGGGCTTTGAAACCACACAAAATAGCGGCATCTGGTGGCGGACTGGACGTATATTATATGCTTCAACTAAGCTCCTTGTTATGGAAGCGATTATGTAGCATAAAAAAACGCAACGCAAGGCACGTTTACCGCTGCCTATTAAAGGCAGATTTCCCTTTTTTAAACGGTGCAGGTTCCTCTTCTGTCCCTTCATTGGCCCGTTTCCCCTTGTCAAAGCAACTTTCTAAAGAAGTGTTTTTTGCTCATTTTGGTTGTTTGGGTTTAATTTTAGCGAGGTGTATCACGGGATGTTTGGTGTCACGACTTTGACGTGCGTTAAGTGTGATGGATGTAACAGGGAGAATCCAGTCACTTTTCAAAATAAAACGTTTTTTTTTCGAATAAAAACAATAAATAGAAATTAGTTTTTTCTTTCTGTGCGTCCCGGTGCCAAAATTTCCCGGTGCCAAGTGTCCCGTGGCCCGGTACCGGTCCGCGGCCCGGTGGTTGGGGACCACTGACCTAATGGACAAACATTGGGCAGTGACTTTAACGCGGTTAAAAAAAAGCAGAGGACGTGAACAGACAATGGATATAAATAAGTGTGTGGAGGGGGGGTGGAATCCGCGGCACACATCTGTGCATAACCGGGGCCTGTGATCAGTATGGCTCATGGATCATCCGCGCAGCCTAGTAGCTTCTCCTGAGATTCGGTGTAAGACCTTGTAAAATCGCATCACCCGCGGGACGTCATCACTGCGGACTGCTCATAGTTTTATTTATTTAAAGTTACAGGATTGGATATGGTGTGTGATTTGAACTATAAACACATTGATCTTTGCTAATAATTGTGTATTCTCGTGCGGTTAATGGACAAATGTTGGACACCCTGGGTTCTCTGTCAATTAGTTAATTAGCTTTCTACGTGTTGGGTGGGTGTGGCGCTACTCCCACCCGATTCCCCCGCTGGAGCAACAGATGACGTCCCCCACCGCCGTGGGGCCCTATGTTGCAGGCACGGGCAGCACGGAGACACGGGGGGTCCATCGGCAGCCGCGCCCGAACTGCACAGGGACCGTACATCGGGGGCTACAAAGCGCTACTCCCCGGCACCCCTCTCGCGAGGGGCATCGGAGGAGGGAAGGGAGAGGCGAGGAGCGATGTCTGCACCTCTGTTGGATTTACACAGCTCACCATTAGTTAGAGATACTGTGAGAGACTCAATGTCAAGTATTCGGTGTTACTTTCTTTTCAGAGATTTTGGGGATAGGATGGCAATTGTATTAGTGTGATAGACACAGCTCATTTAGTGTTTCCATGTCTTAAGACCAAACACTGAGATACAATAACGATACACTTGGTATATAGCATTGTTAACGGATAATTAAGATAAGCCACTATGACAGTCGGCATGGCACATTTTGAACACTCCACTTTGGAAACCTGTTTGCAATATGTTGACCTCATCTTCTGTACATTTCATATTTCCATCGACTAGGAGCTTGTAATCGAGCTATTGACAGTCTCAAGTGCAAAGAGAGAATGGAGATAGAAGCAAGAAGGGGGTCAAAAGCAGGACCAGTCAGCATGAGTTGTCCTATACGTATATATATATACGTATACGTATATACCTATACGTGTATATGTGTGTGTGTGTTTTACTCTAATTAAAAGAATATTTTCCTTTCCTGTTAGTCCACAGTTCTTCAAAAAGAGGATCAAAATTCATGAGAAGATTCTCAAGAGGATCTGTCATATAAAAAGGAGCCAATGCAAACTATGTCAGCGACGAGGAAATTGACGAGGAAATACCACCTTATTATTAAGCCTCGCCAAAGTGGCGCTCCACTAGGCTAACCAGGGTGATGCTGAAATGCCAAAAAGCCTTAGATGAAAACCGGAAGAGTGGAATTGAGCCGAAACGAGACACTCAGCTGGCTTCAATGTAAGGAACCCACCACCAGTCAAGAGCTGCTATCTGGCAGAAGAGAGTAACATGGACTCTTACAAAAAAAAAGAATGCATGTTTGTGTGTGGTGTTTGGTTTTTTATTTATTTATTTTTTAATAAAATATTTTTGAGTAATACCGGTTTTCTTTCACCTTTTATTTATTACATATTTTTGAGATGACTGGTATCTTGAAATATCTTGACAGACATCACTAGTGTTTATTCTTCAGATATGCCTGCTGGCCATATGTTCCAAATCCTAACTTCAGATATGACTAGTATACGGACATCAGATATCAACAGATTTGACATGGATAGAATCTGGAAATATCCTGACCTTTGATATCACTAGTGACGCATCTGATATCTAGAGTGAATCTCATCTCCAGATTCTATCAGTATAAAAGTGTCCCATACTTGGAGTTGATATGCTTAGGAAATCAACTTAGAAACCTTCATATCCGGAGAGTATCCACCGTGGATATCACCAGGGATGGGGTATTTCTGAGGATATCCAGACAAATATATCTCTTGATTCTGGGGGCTTTTGCGCAGTGTTACCACTCCAAGGCTGCAAAAATGTCATTTAATTTTTATGTTCAATGACAATAAATGATTCAGATTCTGGTTAGTGCTCTTGCCTCACAACTAGAAGGCCCCTGGTTCAATAAAAAGAACACCAACGGGGGACTTTTCTGTGGGGAGTTTGCCTGTTCTCCCTTTGCATGCCTGGGTTTTCTCTGGGGACTGTGGCTTCCTCCCACCATCCAAAAACATGCTTCATAGGTTAAGGTTACTCTACATCAGGGGTCACCAACCTTTTTGAGACTGAGGCTATTTCATGGGTATTAAGTTTTATGAAGGGCACCACTGGACCTGTTTGCTAAAAACCTCCTACCCCCCCCCCCCCACACACACACACACACACATTTGCGTGCCCTATTTTTATTTGCTCATTTTACACACAAAAACATGCATGAATTTTCTAAATTCGTTTTTCGGGGGGGGGGGAGGTCAAACTCAGTTGCAGAGGAGGCCTAAATCCAAAACACACAGGTTGCGGGCAGCAAGAGCGCCGATTCACAAGTTTCAGGTCGTACCATACTCTGCCATATATTTCACGATAGCAGAACTAAAGTGCATTAATTACTAATAGCAAGCACTGAATCACCATCCTCTACTATCCAGGCAAGAACCGTTACGCACGAGTCTTGATTCACTTTCCTCTTACTTTGTAGCGACCACACTGGACATGTCCCAATCTGCCCCATGCATAGCACAACCCGGAAACGACACTCACATAATTTAGCGGACAGTCATATCTGTCCGTTTGTTTTGAACACACCCACTACCAGCTAAACAGCATTAAATTCATTTCTGCTCACAGCTCCCTCACTTATGGTGAGCGATTTAACACAACCAAGATTCTCCACCTCCCATGAGTCCTAAAAGCTAAAGGCGGGGCTAACCCCCAGATCGCCACATTATATTGATTTGCTACTTTATATGAGCAGTGCTATTTTTGGGAGTAAGCCCTGGCTGCAGCCTGCAGAATTGCTCAACATAGTGGAATGCTGGAACACTGTGGAATATTAACCCCGCCCACGTTGAGCCGGTCTGCTGTGGAATGTTAACCCCGCCCACGTTGAGCCCGTGCATCTGATTCACCTTGGTCAGTGCTGTTGTGATTGCAGGAAAGGGGAAAAATCAGTGGAGCACATTTTGTGTCATTGGTAATTGTATGAGGAAGAAAGAGAACAGCTGGAAAATAGAGTACAGTTGATAGAGGGTGAACGGCTGAGTTTGAAGAAGTTCTTGGGAGGGGAGGAAAATTTGAATGGTGCAATGTTTTTTTATGTAGTCCCCCACTTCGACTCATACTCCAACACAATAGGTGGTGTAATGCACCTCGTCGTTGTTGCCGGCCGCCATTTTAATTACAGGAAGAAGAAGACGAAGTCTTGCAGTTTTTCTTCTGTTTCCACACGCAGAGACACTTTGAAAATGGAGGAACACATCAACAAAAAAACCGTAAGTTAATGAAATGAAAACTCTTGTGATTATTGCTTGCTTTCCACCACAATTGTTTTTTTACACTGCAATCGAGGCCGTTATTTTTAAATGTATTGTTCTTTTTTCACCCTGCCGTTCTAACTACGTGGTTCAGGTTTTACACAAAGCTTAGTTAGTTTAGCTTTCGGCTCTCTGGAAGTTTCTGTAAAGCTATTTGTGTCTTTCAATGTCGGTAAAACTTTGTTTGTTTATTTCACCTGTATTATTATTTCTGTATTTATAGAGACACGTTACAGTTTTAATCGACGGTGACAAGCCAACGCCGATAGAACAAAACAACGTCTTCTCTTGTCCATTTTGCTGTTGCAAGAGGGATGCAGAGCATGCAATGGCCCTCCACATGGAAACTCATTCTTCTGTGAAACACAAAGGTACATCTAGGCTGTGTCCAAATTCCCACCCTAATCCCTAAAAACTTCACGGGACTATGGGAATGGTATGTGTACTGCCCTGGATTTTGTAATTTAAATGTAAGACAGAAGTAAATAATATTTTCCTATCATTCCTTATTTAGAATTCAAAGTCATCAAGTGTGGCTTAGGATGCCAACGTACATCCCACTTTCACTGTTGCTATTGTCCAGCAACATTGGTCAATAGATCACAGTTTTTAAAGCATTTGGGAGCGCCTCATCAAGAAGAAACACTGAGATGGAAACCAAAGGCCAGAACAGTTGCTCCACCACAGCACCTTCTGGCACCACCACAGCCCTCAGAGCCCCCATCAAAGCACCTTCTGGCACCACCACAGCACCTTCTGGCACCCATCACAGCACCTTCTGGCACCATCACAGCCCTCAAAGCCCCCATCACAGCACCTTCTGGCACCACCACAGCCCTCAAAGCCCCCATCACAGCACCTTTTGGCACCATCACAGCCTTAGGGGCCCCCCATCACTTCCAAAAAAATTAAAGGAAAGATTTAAAATGCAAACAATTGATGTGAAGAAATCCTGGGGGTGAGTCATAAAATTGTGTGTGAGGTTGACCAGTGCCAGCTCAATAGGGACTTTGCCCACAGAAGTGGAATGCTATCCTACGAGTGCCACCATGTCAGAACTCTACAGTAATGCTCTCGAGCCGACAACCAACAGTCACTCTATCTGAGGAGACATTGGAAATGATGGTAGAGCAGAATTGGTTTGGGGAAGAGCGGAATGCCAGTCTGTTGCACTGTAAAAAAAAAAGGCAGATGCTGAGGGTGTGCCCCTTTCGGTGCAGCTGACTGTGGGTGGTTCACCATCAAAAATTCATATCTCTGTCTATGAGCCAAAAATCCCATATTATAGTAGATTGGGCGGATTGATAGTTGCATATGACAGAAAACAAAACAGCTGGCATTGTTCATGTTCTAAAGCAATACAGTCCTGCAATCATAAAGCCATTGCAAAATGGCACCTCTTTGTCACAAATGGGGAGTTGTTTCAGAAGGTGAAAAGTACTGAGGCAGAGTTACCTCACCAATCGCAGGATTCCAGTGAAGAATCAAGCCGCTGCATATTCAGTTATCCACCAAATGACAAGTCCATCTTAAAAATGCTTAACTACCTTTTAACAAACAAAAAGCTTCCAGCAGAACTACCCAAGGCTCTCATTGAACACTCTAGAGATGGGAGAACACAGGACAGTTTTCCAAAATACCTTATCCCAGCAGAAACAAAATGCGTAGAGTGTGAATACCCCCTTGGTGAGGAACAAATCATAACCTCAAAAGCCAGAATCCTAACCAGCACAGGTGTAGTTGAAGGTAAGTAATGTTACGGGTCCATCCATCATCTAGTTATCTTGGGTGTGTTTCAGTACATGAGTCTTACAAATTATTTAATTAACTTGAAATTGCATATAACAAATAACAATAGTGTATTGTTGTTTCTGTTTTTAGGCGTATCAACATACAGAAAGTCATGCCTCAGGTGTGGCATCATATGTCATTACCAGCAGTGGGAGGATGGCATCCACAACTTGACCATGTAACCTTGTCTCTGCACCTGTGCATCATGATAAGAAATGCTTCACAGGTGAGAAAATATATTCTGATTATTTGCATGCTTGGAAAAATTTTAATTGAATAAAACTGTTTAATATGAAATAGAATTACATTACTCCTGTCATGTTAATTTATTTCAGACACACGTCTGTCAGTAAAGTCAAAGAAGTCATCGAGACCACAGAGAGGGTGTCCTTTCCCAACAAGGAGAGGATACTTCATGTCTATCTTCACTTTGAGGCCCTCACAAAACATGACTACGCATTTACGTGTGTATCATGTGGATACAGTCCAGCTGTCGTTGTAATGGATCTTCACAAAAAAGGTGTCTTCAATTTGCCAGGTTAGTTAAATAAGCAGTTATTTTCCCTTATTATACATAATAATTTAAAACCAGCTTATCTTAAACTAATAATATAATATACTAATATAATAAATAATAATATTGCTGCCTCTGAAAAACATACACATGTAGTGATCTTTTTCCGGGCAGTGACTTAATTGTCCTTGAGCTATCACATTTTCAATACATAATGACTGTTGTTTAACAGTGAGTGAAATCCAAAGCCATTTAGATGATTATGATGGTCATGTAGACATAATGGACTTTTGGGATGCTGTGGCCAGAGAGATGCTAAGTCGTGGTTTGATCCAGGGTAAACAAGTTTAAAAACACAACAAAGTGTCATGTTTCTGCATTGTTGGTGCTACAAATGGATAAATGATCAATAATACTCATCCCATTTGATCCCAAAGTTGGTGGGAAGAACCCTTTCATCGTGCCCCCTAGCTATCATCACTGGTCACCATGGATTGGCCCACACACCAGACAGTCTAATTCAGTCCTGAACACTAAATATGAAAAAATTAAAATAGCTAAGGAATCCAACAAAGAGGAATATGACCCGAGTAACGAGGAGCGTCTATCTGATGAACTTCTAAACTTAAAGGTAAATTAATACGATACAAAATCCACCTGCTGACCCAAAATGATGATGTACTTAGCAGATTCTTAACAATAATTACTGTCTTTTTAACACAGGTGTAGGAAGTGAGGGCACTTTGTGAACAGTGTGGTGTAGACAGCAAAGGCTCCAAAATGGATCTTGTCCTTAGACTGTGGGAGAAGATGTCTAATAGGTCCAACTACAACAAGGTGTTTGAGAAGGTTTGGGGTGCCTCTGGTATGTTGAAGAAAAGCTTATTTGATCATCAAATTTTCTTGACCCTCTCACCGGATCCTCACAGCATTTTGCTTTAAATGATGTTTTCCATCAAGGCAACAGTAAAGACAAAACAGACGCTCTAAGGAAACTTGAGATTGTGCCTGAACTTGCTGGACTTGTCAACAGCCAGTGTGTGGAGCAGCTGTTGTCAGGAATGAGGAAAAATAACTATTTTCTAAACATGACAACCCATTCAACCCATATATTTCTTCAAAGAAGTAAACTCCATCACTACAATATGGCAAAAAAACAAAAGGCTATGGTCCAGTACGGCTGCATTGTTCCTTTGGCTGTGAAGATGCAAACTGACATCCATGGGAGGGTTGTCTTAGGTATGCTGTTTTATTAAATGTTCATGTACTTTTGTTTAAATTTTTCCTCAACTCAATTTACACTAACGTTTTTTAAAAATTTCTGTAGCTCCTGCCCGGGCTGGGACGCAAAAAGGAACCTCTGGCAGTGACCAAGAGGAAGAACCACTTCAGGAGCCTCTGGAGTGTCAGTCATTGCTACTTACATATTAAACAAAGTAGAAATTTTATAACTAATTTCCATTTCATTGTTATTTTTAGTAAACACCATAAATGAGCAGAAAGATGTCGCCAATATCCATGGCTTCTTACCTGATATTGCATACTGGGGTCAGAAACTTGTTGAGGAACAGGAACTAATGGTAGAGTACACCTGCGGTTAACATCCACACACGGCTCCAACACGTTGGCAAGCTTTCCAACAAAAAGCCGTGTACTAATAGAGGCTTTTTATTGTAACCCTGTCCTGAGTGTGTTACGGACTTCACTTTTATCATTTATGATTATTTTTATTTATTTATTTGTTTGAGAAAAAATATGGCGAGTTTTGCAGTGCCCTTGAAAAACATTTTGAAATTCTTTGATACATTAGAAATGTTTAGTGCTTAAAAATTCTGTTCTGGTTATAACCTACACAGTCTATAGCTTTTAAAGAGTTTTTCTTTTCTTCTTTTAGTTGAACCAGGTCCTGGATAAGAGTCCAAGAGACCACACTGCAATGGTGGAAAACTCGATTTTGACTCGTTCTGACTTTGAGTCTGGGTTTAGAACAGGATGTTGATGGGATGGTAGGCATAGAGAATACGCTGTCATAATTATTCATAAAAAATATTACAGTGTTTTAAATTAAAACCCTTGTGTTATGTAATCTACTAGATCCTCAACAGTTGTCTCAATGTCATTGAGAAGGTACTTAACCTCTTTCACGAATTTAAATTACCATCAATTGCAGCTGTGAAGATGAAAACCACTCTTTGTCCATTGAGAGTGGAGCATGTTTTTGCTGCTTATAGTCATGCCACTGCCACTGGGTTCCCACCAATATCAGCAAACCCAATGGAGAACCTTCCGGTAATTTGCCAGTTACTCATGTTTTTGTAAGCTAATACTGAGTTGGATATTTTAACAATGTTTTGTTATTGATGTTTTTTTACAGGAGAATGCAGCCAGCGGCGGCTGGGTAGCGCCACTGGGTAGCTCGGTTGGTAAGGTAAAGGTCTACAACGCAGGAATCCAGGGTTCGATTCCCGGAGGGGAATAAGCAATGGTACTGGGGGCAATTACCATATCAATGGCGAGCAATTCACATCACCCAGTGGGGGTTCTTGGGCAAGACCCCTAACGCTACTGCCTCCTGGGCGCAGCTCGCCTGCTGCTCACCGCTCCCCCAGGGGATGGGTCAAATGCGGAGAACAAATTTCGCACACCAAGGTGTGTGACAGAAAGTAGCACTTTCTTCTTCTTCTTCTTCTTCTTCAGTCTGCAGTGGATCATCATCCGTCTTTGTTCCTGGGCACTGGATCCTCTGTGTAAGCACATTTGTAATTTCTTTACTTATTAATCCAAACAAAGTAAAAGAAATTGGTATGCTTTTAACATTTAACAGCTACTGAGGCCACAGGCCAGAAAGATTTTCTATTTAAATCCCCTAAGTGGCAGCGGTTGGAGAGATGAGAGTAGAGCACATCCAATCAGGTTTCTCGCCAGGCAATGTCTGGTCTGGACGATGATAGTTCAGTTTTAAACAGCTTGTCGTGTTTTATTTTATTTTTATTTATTTTTTAAGATTTATGGTTCTGTGTTAATTGAGTAATATAAAAAATATCTTTTCATTAGGCCTGTACAGTGCACTGTAAATTGTTATTGCGAAAACAGGATTTGCAACACGCATATCGCAAACTCGTTGGATATTGAAATAAATGGTTCCTTAAATGTGTTAAAACTGTCTAATGGCAGCTTGAAGTATTTAATGATTATCGTGCATATTGTGCAGCCCTACTATTCATTTTTACTCATTAAACCGATGAAAGCAGAACCATAGATTCTGTTTGAGTTGGACAGTTCTGTTTGAGCCCGTTTCAATAAATGACTCGAGTTCCCACCTTTTCCTGAGTTCGCTTCAATTGGAGTTCTTGTGTAAATACATGAAAATGCTGGGCTTTTATTTTCTTCTGTTAACCTACACTGTGCTTTTTTCCAGACACATTGCACACCTCCTCTCCCCTGGACCCTAGAGGACACTTGGTAGAAATGATGTTCCGGTTTGATTTGTCATTGCATTAGCTAAAATCTTCTATTTGCTTACTATCCTTTAATCAAAACTTTTGTTCCGACACCCCCAGGGTCTGGCGAAGCAAGGCTGCTCGAACAACTGTAGCGTGTTTGTCATAATGGTAAGACCATGGCTGTTCAAAAACAAATGATTAGAAATGATCATGTACATTAAATGTTCCCCTCAATAAAGATCAATACAACATATACCTAACTTTATTACAATGTCAATGAGGGTTTTATAATGAATTATACCATGCTCTGGGTGAAAACTGATTGGCTGCTGTGTGTGGATTAAAAACTGAAAACAACAATTAAGGACTAAAAACTGGTTAATATTTATTTCTTTTGTAAGTGACCATGGTATATAAAGATAATATTTAGAAATGTCAGATGGATTTCAAATATTAACATGTACTTTTTGACTTTCAGTACGCTCTGTACATTGTCACGGGAACTAAGTGCGATTTCCGTGAGGTGTGTGTAAATCCTGGTCAGTTTGTGTCGAGTGAATTCAAGACACTTGGGTTGAAGCGCAAACTGACCTATTCTGTATTTATTTATTCAAAGGAAAACATGAAGAAAATTAGAAGATGGTGGTGTCTGCACCTAATAACAAACTTTCCAATGCCGTAAGTGCTCTTTATATGATCACACTTTTAAAATCCTTAATATTTTACTACATATTGTACTGAAAACTCTTTGAATTGACCTTTTTATTGAAATTTGATGGTGAACATTCATTTTCATTGATTCTCCAAGGTCTGAAGAAGAAAGAATGCAGGCCAGAAAAAGGCGTCGGGAGGAGCAGAAACTCCAGGTGAGAAGAGCTCATTGAATTGATGAGGCACATATTAAAGCTCTTCTTTGAGGCTGTTGTTAATCCCTCTGCCACTTTCAGGAGGAAGGTGCTTAAAAAAAAAAGCATTCTGAATCCATCTCAGAAGGTACTATTGAAGCTAGAGCTGTTGTACACATACATAGTTTTCTCTGCTTTCAGTGTTTGATAGATTATTTAGGTGACCTGAGATGCCCCTTCAAATATAATATAATATTGTATTTATTATAAAAGTTTAGGAGATGGGATGTCTAGGATATTTTTTAGTGTCATTTCTATCTTTTCATTGTCATTCTATTCTCTTTGTAGGGGAAGGTGACATGACAACTAGCAGTGGGACAGGAAGGAATGTATGGATCCTTCCTGAACTCACCATTTGTTGCCAATTCCAGTATCTACTCTAAGAACGACCTTTTTTTTCTGTGCAGGAAGAAGATGCCTTACGGCACGGCACCATTGAGGCAGCCACATGGTGCAAGTTGCAGTCTTTTAAAGGAAGAGGTTCCCTGCCAGATGTTTTGAAGGTGGACCAAGAACAACAGAAGGAGATTCTTAAAGAGCTGCAAACCTGCTCCCTCATGAGCGAAGATGAGAGATTGATGGAACTGAGGGAGCTTTTCACTTTTTCTTTCCAGTTTTTCAGTGACATTGAGGCCTTTTGTTCTGAAATTATGGACAGTAAAAAATTAAAGGTCTATGTTTGTTTTGCGGAACAATAAATCCCAGTGTCTGCTGTTTTTGTTTTCTGTTTTTGTTTTTCTATATTTGTATATGTATAATGCTATATGACTGTAGCATTATATTCATTCATCTTCTATTCAATTTCATTCCTTTTGGGTTTACGAGGCTGCTGGAGCCTATCCCTGCCACTTGCTATTGAAGGAAGGGACATCCTGGACAGCTCCCCAGCCTGTCGCAGGACCACAATCACCTATGGACACTTTAGAGTGACCAATTTACCTATTAAGCATGTTTTTGGACGCTGGGAGGAAGGCCCAGAGGAAACCTACACATGCATGTCTAGCATGGGGTTAGGGTTTTTTACAGTAAATGTTTAACCCACCTGAGACTAGACACTCCTTGAGTTGTAAGACTGAGCATAAATACACAACAGTTATTACACAATGTCCTCGGAACCTAGGTGTGATAAATTATATATTTTATATGATATAATTGTACATATAACAATAAACCATTGATCAATAAATGACAGGTACAGTTAGACTTTATGTCCAAGAGACTGTGGAATATAACTAATGTTACAGTCAGCAGCTTTGCTCAGTCTGCCCTTTTCTCCTGTAGCCATTTATAAAAGTGGGTATTTTCCTAAAGAAAATTCTTAAAACATGATTGTACATATCCTAAAGGCGGTTAATTGCATTTATTTACGTACGTTCAAACACACAAACCGGTGGAAATTCCCGTTGGCCACTCGTAATGCATGCAGAAACGTGCATCCAAAGGATAAAAGTGCATCCAAGGATAAAAGCCGGCCACTTTCTCCGGGTCCGTGAGGCCAGACAAAATGTATTAACTCCCTACTACATGCACATGGAAACTTGTAAAAGGCATAAGAAGACAGCAATCACGGTATAAATTCCCTAATTCAATTAAATAGAAGACGCCACGCAGGCAAAGAGCAGCTGCAGTTCTCAACTCTATTTACCGCATAAAAGCGTAAATATTGAGAAAAGCAATTTCTAAACATGCAGAGAAGAAACCCAGTGTCTGAGGAATTTGAGGACTTGAGGAAGACGCTTGATTTTGTGGTGGAAGAGACCAAAGCTATGAAGATTGTTCACGGACAAATTCTGGATGCTATCGGAGAGGTAAAGCAGGTCCGGGCTCTGCAGGAGCAGTGTTTCAACAGAATGGATATAATTGATAAACAAATGGATGACCAAGATCAGATCTCCAGATGTAACGACGTGATAATCACCGGATTGAAAATCAAACCCCGGTCATACGCGCAGGCAGTGACCGCTGGGAACGGTGAGGTATCCGACGAGCAGGAGACGAGCTCTGTGGAAAAACAGGTGGAGGAGTTCCTAAAGTCCAATGGAATTTCTCTGGACACCAACAATGTGGAGATCTGCAGACCGCTTCCCAGGAGAAGAGACACTGACAAACCAGCAATCCTCTTAAAGTTTGTCAATCGGAAACACAAAGCAGCTTTATTGAAGCAAGGAAGAAATCTGCGGGGGGCCAATGTTTTCATGAATGACAACCTCACGAAAAGGAATGCCGACATCGCAAGAAGAGCACGTTACTGGAAAAAGCAGGGGAAAATTCAAGGAACCTGGGTGAAAGACTGTAAAATTTATGCCAAACTCTGTGGCTCCCCTGAGCAGTCCAAGGTTGTTCTTATCAGGAGCCTGCAAGATTTGGAAAAATATTTACCCACTACAGTCTAAACAAGAGATATGTGAAGATGCTGGTCTTATGAGGTGAGGAGACGAACTCTACTATCCATGGTTTCTGAAAAAAACAACACTTTTTCTTGAACAGTCAACCGCAACCACAACTTTCAGAGAGATCTGAATGGTGAGCAAACCGACCTTCAAATATTCAGTGATAATGACAACAACCTTCAAGACATCGACCCTGATCAATTCTATTCCACTGTTAATATGGACTGCAAATATTACAGCATAGATGACTTTAAAAACTCTGTTAACCCAGAAGAAAAACTGTCAATCATTCACTTTAACAGCAGAAGCATGTATACCAACTTTAAAGACATCGAGGACTATTTACAGAACATCGGCCATTCCTTTGATATAATAACACTGACTTTGAATTGGAAAAATATGAACTTAACTATGTGAACAGAGTAAACAAAAAAGGTGGAGGAGTCGCAATATATGTGGAAAAAAATATGAAGTTTACCGTAATTGATAAACTGTCTGTCGCAGTGGATGGAATACTGGAATGTCTTACAATTGAAATATGTAACGATTCAGTGAAAAATGTCATTATAAGCTGTGTTTATAGGTTGCCAGGGTCAAGCTTAGAAGTGTTCAGTGACTGGATGGAAAAGAAATTTACCTCTCTAAATAACAAAATATTATACATCTGTGGAGACTTCAATATCGATCTGATATAACCAGCAAACATAAAGCAACCGACGAGTTTATCAGCAGAATGTATGGAATGAGTTTATATCCAATCATAACAAGACCAGCAGAATCACTACTCAAAGTGCTACTCTTATTGATAATATTTTTAGAAATAATATAGAATACATTCATATGAGTGAACTAATGATATGTGACATAACTGATCATTTACCAGTTTTTGCACTATTTGACATCAAGGTGAAGACAAAGAAAATGATAAAAGAACCAGTCTACAAAAGGTTAAGAAATGAAAAAACCATGAATGCTCTGAATAATGACTTATCCAGACAAAACTGGAACTCTGTGTAGAGAGAAAAGATGTCAATATCACTTATAAATGTTTTTTTTAGAAATATTTAGCTCACTTTACAATAAGAACTGTCCAATTTATAAATTCAAGAACAAATTTGCCAAATACCCTTGGTTAACCACCGGTCTACAAAATGCTTGTAAAAAGAAAAATAACCTCTATAAAAAATCTTAAAACAGAGGACAAGAGAAACTGAACAAAGATATAAGTCATATAAAAATAAACTAACTGAAATAAAACGTTACAGTAAAAAGTGTACTTCAATAATCTAAAGAATAAAAATAAATACAACGTAAAGCGAGTTTGGGAAATATTAAATAACATCATTAAAAATGGGACAAAAAAGCGAACTTATCCAGATTACTTTACAGATAAGGGTCAAAGCTATGACATCAATGTAGCAGCAAACAGTCTCAATAACTACTTTGTAAACGTGGGTCCAGATTTGGCAGCGGAAATTCCAAAATGCAAAACTAGCAAAGATCCACCCATCGAAAGGATCCCACACTCATCTTTATCTCTGATGTGAACGAAAATGAGCTGATATCAATTGTGAATAATTTCAAGAGTAAAAACTCAAAAGATTGTGAGGATATAGATATGAAGCTGGTGAAAAAAGTCATTTATAGTGTATCTAAGCCTCTAACATACATATGTAACTTATCATTACTGTCATGAATCTCGGAGAGTGGCGAACCCAGGCGCTGGAACCCAGAAATACAACAGGTAAGTGGCGGGTAAGAAATGATTTATTTATTTCCAGGAACTTTTGAATTTTGTGGTGGCGGAGGTCTGAACAGGACAGAGGCTTGTGGCGTGGCTGGAGCGTTTGGCTGTGGCGTGGCTGGAGCACTTGGCTGTGGCGTGGCTGGAGCACTTGGCTGTGGCGTGGCTGGAGGTGTTCAGCGCGGTCAGCATGAGCCAAGAGATCTTCTAGTTCTCAGAGAGCTTGATGGATGATCCAACTGGCGTCACTCGTGGGATGATTCTCCTGAGGTTGGACAGCAGAATTAATACAAGGCAAAACTTGACTGAACATGAACAAGAACAAGAACAAGAACAAGAACAAGAACAAGAACAAGAACAAGAACAAGAACAAGAACAAGAACAAGACCAGGCATAATCACCATAAGGGGTAACGAACTGGCGTTGAATGATTGAGTTGAGTCTCCTTAAGAGCAGAGGAGGTTGATGAGCTGAGTGACGACAGCTGGTGGAAATCAGGAGCAGAGTGGAGAGGAGCTGGAGGGGGGGAGGCTGACAGATGCCCCATGACAATTACGAACTGGGAGATTCCCAAACCAAATGAAAATAGCCAAAGTGATTCCTATCTATAAAAGTGGAGACAAACACCAATGTACAAACTATAGACCTGTTTCTCTTCTTCCACAATTCTCAAAAATTTTAGAAAAAATATCCAATGACAAATTAGCTTTATTTATTGAAAAACTTAACGTTATATATGAAAACCAATATGGTTTTAGAGAAAATACATTAACCTCATTGATGCTTTGGATGAAATCACAAAAGCTCCGGACAAAAAGAAATATGCAGCTGGAATTTTCATTGACTTAAAAAAAGCATTTCACACTCTCAATCATGACATCCTACTTGACAAACTGGAAGTGTATCGGATAAGAGGACTAGCGCTAACTTTGGTCAAAAGCTATTTAATGGGAAGAAAACAATTTGTTAAGATTGATGAATATACATCAGAAACCAAAGAGATAAGTTGTGGTGTCCCACAAGGATCAATTCTGGGACCACTGCTATTCAATATTTACATAAATGATATATTCAATGTTTCAAAGCTTATGAAACTCATATTATTTGCTGATGACACAAATATATTCTATTCTACAAACAATCAAAGGGAACTTATCAAGGTGGCGAACACAGAGTTAAACAAAAAAAGAAACTATGGATGGATTACAACAAATTATCTTTGAACCTAGATAAAACCAAAGTGATGTTTTTTGGAAACTACAACGCAAAAAAAGAGCTCTCAATTGTAATAAATAATGTCTTAATCGAACGTGTTACAGAAATCAAATTCTTAGGGGTTTTTATCGATGACAAATTAAGTTGGAAGCCACACATCAGACACATACAAACTAAAGTCTCAAAAAGTATTTCAATTGTGAATAAACCTAAACATATATTAGGATACAACAGTAGATATTTATTTTACTGTTCTTTAATATTACCATATTTCACCTACTGTATAGAAATTTGGGGGAATAATTACAAGAGCTCACTACATCCTCTCTTTTTACTTCAAAAACGAGCCGTCACAGTTGTACATAAAGCTGGATATCTTGATCATAAAAACAATCTATTTTATCAATCAAGACTTTTAAAAACTTTTATACAGAGCCAATTGGAAATCGTTACTGTCATGCCTCATCAAATTCCTGTCCGTCTCCTGTGTTGTCTCGTGTTTAACTTCCTCCTTGACAAAGCTAAGCCTGATATTATCAAGTCTAGTGATTAAAACAACCTGAGACTGAGTCCAGTCCTGTGTTCTATGCAGTTCCAATGGGCGCCTGCGGCCGAGGCCGCTTTCCGAGCTCTGAAACGCCGCTTCACATCGGCTCCGCTGCTTACCCTGCCTGACCCGCACCAGCAGTTCGTGGTGGAGGTGGATGCGTCCAATGAGGGGATCGGGGCCGTCCTGTCCCAACGGTCTGAACAGGATGGGAAGATGCACCCCTGTGCGTTCCTGTCTCGGCGTCTCTCCTTGGCGGAACGCATTTATGATATCGGCAACCGGGAGCTGCTGGCGGTTAAGGTGGCTCTGGAGAAGTGGCGGCATTGGTTGGAGGGAGCCGAGCACCCCTTCATCGTCTGGACGGACCATAAAAATCTTGAGTATATCCGGAACGCAAAGAGAATTAACGCTAGCCAGGCCCGTTGGCGACTGTTTTTTTGACCGCTTTTCTTTTACCCTCTCTTACAGGCCGGGGTCCAAGAACGTCAAGCCAGATGCCCTTGTTGCCAAATAACCTGAACCTATCCTTCCGCTGACTTGTGTGGTTGGAGCAGTGTCTTGGCAGATAAAATCAGAGGTAAGGCGGGCTAACGGTGGGATTCTGACGCCCAGTGGGTGCCCGAGGAATAACCTGTTCGTTCCTCCGAACCGACGCTCAAGGGGGATTCACTGGGCCCACGCCTCACTGCTTTCCTGTCATCCGGAAGTGCAGCGGACTATGCACGCCATCTCCCGGAGATTCTGGTGGCCATGCATGGAGCAGGAGGTCCGGTAGTACGTTTCCGATTGTTCAGTCTGTGCCCGGAATAAGTCATCCACCGGACGACGCATGGGACTCCTACAGCCTCTTCCCATCCCTTCCAGATTGTGGGCAGAGGTCTCCATGGACTTTGTCACAGGCCTTTCCCTCTCACGTGGTCACACCACGGTTTTGACGGTTGTGGACCGGTTCTCAAAAATGGTCAGGTTCATCGCCCTGCCTAGACTGCCTTCGGCCAAGGCCGCAGCTGACATTTTCCTGAACCAGATCGTGAGATACCATGGTTTCCCCAAGGACATTGTATCGGACCGGGGTCCGCAGTTCGTGTCCCGGTTCTGGAAGGAGTTCTGTCGGCTCATCGGCGCTAAGGCCAGCCTGACCTCAGGTTACCATCCGGAGTCCAACGGCCAGACTGAACGCCTCAACCAACAGCTGTAAACCGGCCTCCGGTGCTTGGTCTCCCAGAATCCCTCGACATGGAGCAGGCACCTGGTCTTGGTGGAGTACGCCCACAACACCTTGCCCACCTTGGCTACGGGCTTCTCGCCTTTCAAGTGTGTCTTCGGCTATGAACCCCCTCTGTTTGCTGCGCTGGAATCTGAGGTTTCGGTTCCGTTGGCCCACGCCCTTGTCCACCGCTGCCGTCGCATCTGGGCTGCGGTTCGACAGGTCCTGGAACGACAACGGAACAGGGTCAAAACGGCTGCTGACCGCCGCAGGCGCCCCGCTCCAGATTACCATCCCGGACAGAAGGTCTGGCTCTCGGCCAGGGATCTCAATCTAAACGTCCCGAGTAGGAAACTGGCCCTGCGCTTTGTGGGGCCATTTCCCATCTCCAAAGTCATCAATCCTGCTGCGGTCCGTCTCCGTCTGCCCCAGTCCCTCCGAGTCCATCCCACGTTCCACGTTAGCAACATAAAGCCGGTGGTGGACAGTTCCCTGGTGCCTCCCTCGGAGCATCCTCCTCCGCCCAGAATGGTGGGAGGTGTACACAGTCCGGAAGATACTGGCTGTCAGGAAGAGGGGCCGGGGTTGCCAGTTCCTGGTGGACTGGGAGGGTTACGGTCCGGAGGAGCGGCAGTGGATCCCGGAACGCTTCATTGTGGACAGGTCTCTCCTGACGGACTTCTTCAGGTCCGGGGCTCCTGGACCGTCAGGAGTCGGTCCTTGAGGGGGGGGGGTTCTGTCATGTCTCGTCCAGTTCCTGTCCGTCTCTTGTGTTGTCTCGTGTTTAACTTCCTGTTTTATTTTGAAGGTTTAACCCACCTCTCGTTTCAGACCTTCCTCTCCCTGCCCGTGTCTGTTTCCCCACAGCTGAGCCTGCCTCATCATCCCTGATCGTTTCCACCTGTGCTTCTCCTCATGTATTTATAGCCTGGTTTTCCCTGTGTCCAGTGCCTGTTTGTCTTGTTACCTCCTTGACAAAGCTAAGCCTGATATTATCAAGTCTAGTGATTAAAACAACCTAAAACTCTGCAGTCCAGTCCTGTGTTCTGCCATGTCAGTTACCATTCAACATCAAAAAACAGTTCTTAGAAAATGAAGGAGGCTAAAAACTGAGGGGATGTAGGAACTTCAAGATCAAATTGATAAGAACCACAAAGAAAAGTTTCTGTGTGTCGGTGTGTGGCACTAAACTTTGGAACGGTTTAAGTGATGAGCTCAAAAAATGTTCAAATATTTAAACATTCAGGAAAATGTATAAAGAAACTTATTTCAGGATATGAAGATAAGAGGATTTAAGGATCAACAGGTGCTTGAATAATTCCATGTCCATGTGTGAACTTGATTGTGGTGAAATAATCAAAGCTCTTTTAATTACAACTAATGATTATTACATTGTAATGTGCAATAATGATTACTGAAATGTTTAAATTACAATTAATAAGCCATTGATTTTATTTACTTGATCTGCAATGTGTAGCAATAATTTCTGGTTTAATGTTATCATGTGTTCTAATGATAATCAATTATTATTACATATCGGTACCGTTACTATTTACTGAAATCATGAATGAATGTTTTCTGAAGATCATCAATAATTACTAGGCACAGGATTTTGTTACTTGAAGAGAATCTATCTGATCAGAACCGGATTTAAAACACTGTAAAACTATCAAATGAATGGACTCAGTAGGGGTGGGATTATATAAACTTGCTTCTTCCCAATCCTTTTCAAGCAATAAATCGAACTGTTACTGTATTTAATCAAGCAAATGTGATTCAAGTGACATTTTTTTTTTGTCTTCTGTCTTTTTAATCTATGCATTTCATCATTTCTGTAATGAGTTTGATAAATATGTGT
>CM074489.1:4755450-4829772 GCA_037389245.1 Oryzias sinensis | reverse complement strand
AAACTAAATAAAGAAATGATCAAAGTTGACCATAAATAAAGTGAGAATAGCACAATAATAAATAAGATATGTTTGTAAAAAATGTGGGCGCCGGGTATCGAACCAGAGAGACTCTGTGCCACAGAATGAAACATAGGTTTTCAAGAATTCCCCATGTTTGTCAATGGAGTCAAAAACCCTGGAATATCTTGAAAAGTTCAAGAATTTGAAGTACCAAAAGTCATAGCTGGAAAAAGCTGAATGAGCTGATGAGCATGTTAACAGTTGAATGGTTAAAATAGCTGTAAAATGGTAGAAGGAGTTAGGCGGCAAAAAATGGCGAAAGATACAATGATAAAGATAGAGAAACAGGAAAAAGAATGGGTTAAATGCTTTATAGCATTCAACCCATTACTTTAGAGCAGGGGTGTCCAAACTGCGGCCCTTGGGCAGACTGCGGCCCGCCGGTCTGTTTTTATTGGCCCGCAGCAAATTTTTGACAATATAATTGAATATGGCCTACACATGGCGCTGTTGCACTTCTCAGTTTCTACACTAGATGGAGTCGGTCACAGAAAGGTGTGTTGCGGAGTGTGTGTGCTGAGCGGGGCGCGTGCCACGAGAGAGAGGGGTGGAGGAACGCGTGCAGGTGGAGATGAGTGTGTGAGCGGAGGTGTGGGGGGTCGATACAGTGGCGGTTTTTGATATGGGCGAAGTGGGCGGTGGCAGCATTTTACGTGCCCTTCGCGTTACACATAATGTGCAACTGAACTCAAAGACGCAGGTTTGAGCTTTTATTTTGACATGCCTGCAGCTGCCGACACTTTACACTCCCACTATAAAAAATCAGACTATTAAATACCTCTTTGTCCTATTCCCTCTTCACACTTTTGATGCAGAAAAAAAAGGATGAAATAAATCAAACAACGTAAAACAGGAACATGAAAAGGAATTAGGCAGAAGAAACACCCGTGCTCAACCCAATTTCAACAAAAGCAGGCAATGGGGATTATTTCCCACAATTCTCTGCTTTGACACAGCAGACCCGACGCGCAAGTGACCACCCTCTGCTGCAAGGGTGGTCACCTTTCTACCATTAGAAACAGACCTGAACTTTTATTTTATTGTTAACTAAGCTTTTACTACTTTAATTTAGTTAAAGTACATTCTTAAAACACATTTTCCTGAAACCATAGAAGATACATATTACCCTGCCCCCATACAATAAGCAGCAGAAAAGACATTTTTGTTATGGATTTGTCTTGGTTGGGTAGTTAAAGGGTTCAGAATGTCCTGACATTTTTTGGCTCCTTCATTGTTCAACAGATAAAAAAAAAATTGTATTTAAGGCAAAACACAGCTTTAAGAGAATTTAAAAAAGCTGTTAAGTTTAATTGAATGTAACGCAAATGTCCAAATGTGTCAGAGGAGTTTGTCTCCAGTGTCCTGACTCAGAGGTGAAATTCCTCATCATTGATCTGAATGTTTGAGTGACTCAGAACAACACGGCTGCAGCAGCTCATGTGATGCACACGTCATGAATCCGGCCTGACTCCCACCTTCACACCGTTGGCCAGCCCAAACTGACAGGCCTGGGACTGGATGCAGTCAGTGATGTTCCGGCCCAGTTTGCACGGCAGTCCCATGCAGACGTCAGAGCTGTTGGCAGTGATGATGTCACTCATGTTTCCAGAGGCGTCTCGCACCACACATGCACCTGGAGGATGGGGAAGATTTCTGTTTCTCCCTCTTCTGGGGACAAAAATGAAAAGCGTGTTAGATAAAGAACCTACCAACAGTTACAGTGATGCCCAAGTAGCTCAGTGTCGTCCAAAAATAGCCTTAAGCGTTCCTTTAGGGATGGCGGTGGCTGGATCCTGCAAGGCGAGACAACACTGAGATCTGAGAAACGGGAAAATGCATTTTCCTTCCTGATCCTCTCCTCATACTTAAAGATCTCCAGAGATGTTAGCTCCAGACAGGATTCCTGTGGCAGCTGGGAAGAAAATGGCAAACATCTGGAAGAAGCTTCCTTGAGGCCCTCTCCAGTTTGACGACAGGTTTTCTACAAAAATATCTCCTGTAAACAAAACCAGGAATGATCTGCAATCAGCTCAGTTTGGCTTTTGGGTGTAGATAATTGTTCAGATTTATCTAGAAGGGGACACATTAATCTTTTCATAAAACAGAACAAGATTTAAGAAAAAATAGTTTTTGTTTTTGTTTTCCCAGTTGAAACAAATTTACATTTGTGGTTTTCAGTTGAAACAGAGAATTACTCAAAACCGTTGATGTTGGATTATTTGGTGATGGGGATTATCTATGGGGAAAGGATGCTGGGAATATTAAAACAGACCAACAGCAACATTTCTGACAGAAACTTTAGCACAACTGTGAATCCAAATGACATCCAGACACCATCAAACAATGATGAAGACTCTGAATGAAGATGCTCTACTTTAATGTGTGTAATGGTGAACTTAAGGGCAGTAATTGGTCAAATCAATTCTTTATTTTGAGTTAAGTTTTTACTCAAAAATTCCTCATTTATCTCTCTGATGTTGTGAAAAGATTTTTATTCAATAAATAATTGTGTTACAGTTGCAGGTTAGGTTCAAACAAAACCTATTTTTTTCTGCCTATTAAACAAATTAGCTCATAGAAATCTACTCTACACTCTAAACTCACTATATTAGAATTCAATCATTTGTTCAAAAAATGAGACATTAGTTAGGATACATTTGAAATTCAGGTTTTTCTGAGAAAATGTTACAAAAATATCCTAATTTTGCTATTTACGTCATTTAAAGTCCCACTCTGATCATCTTTTGATCTACAGAAAAAAGGGTTCCCAGCGGTCTTTTAAAAATGATTATGCACTTATTAGCCAGAATCTAAAAGTCGGTGTCATCTTCCAGGACATCGTTTCTGCAGCGCGGCAGGAGTTCATTAGACATTTGCCTTTTAGTTGAGGGTGGGACCTTTGGGTGGAGCGACCTCACTTGCCCTTCCTCTCCCTGTTGACTTTTGGGTAAAACAGGGACGCAAACATCTACAAATCTCTTCTTAGTACTGCAATCTACTACAGCAATAGGAGTTGGTCCTCCATCATCTCTACCCCTCAAACCCACCTGAGCATGAGCAGGCTGGAGGAGGCGGAGTGGAGCAGGGAGTTTATGGCCCGCCCAGCATATTTTCTACCTTCTTCTATCACTTTTGGCTTTTCCCATCAGGGGTCGCCACAGCGAAACAACCCTCCCTCGAGGATGGTTACGCTGGATGTCCTTCCTGATGCAACCCTCTCAATCCAACCGGGCTTGGGACCGGCACAGCAGTAGAGAAGGGAATAGGGAGCAGCCCGGAATCGAACCCTGGTTTCACGGACGGAAGGCGCCGCAAACCAGCAGGAGCTAGACCGGCCCCCATCAGTGTATTTTCTACCTAATCCTTTATAAACTGCAATTTTCATCTCCTCTTGATTCACGGTTTGAATAAAAAAAACTCCAGAAATGCTATGTTGAGATTGATTTTCTTTATGTCCGCCATCATTGGAAAAATGCCACAAGAACATGTTAAAAACACAATTTTCATTGGACTGGGTTTTTAAATATTAATTTTTCTTATATTTTTTTCCCCAAAGAAATCAGAAATGTTTTAGACAAAAACAAAACGTCTGGCTCCTGTGTGTTTTGGTTTTTACCAGATTCATTCATGCTGATGTGTGAGTGTGCGTTTGTGTGGGTATGCACGTGTGTGTATGTGCTTTTGTTATCTGCTAAAAGATGAGTGGCTTCAGATTTAAGTTTGAGTTCTAAGGTGGTGTTGAGATGAAGAGCTTTACCTCTGTAACCAAAGATTCCCACCGCTTGTTTCTCAACGCTTTGAGGGATGATTGTGCCCACCAAGTAATTTGCAAAGGATACCAGCAGAACTATGAAGAATAAAATCTGAGTCTGTGGCAGAGACAAATGAAGGCAAACAAATGACATAAGTGTTATGACATACTTTTTAAAGGAAAAAGGGTTTACTGCCTTTACCTTGGACTCCCACTCCATCCCAGCCACAGTGATGAACATGAGGATGGTCACAGTGATCACTCCAACGATACGCACGTCATTGATCGAATCAACAATGACGACACCCAAATCCACGCACACAAAGATGCAAAACCTCTCTGTTAACGGCCATTGGGAAAGTCACAGAAAAGAAGTGGAGTGTGCCCCCTATAGGATAAAATGTTTAAATACATAAAAATAAAATCTTTCAATTTTTGAAACACTGTATGGTGTCTGATCCAGATTTCACCAAACCGCTTTTTAATCCTGAAGTAAACAAAAGATTATCAGACTAAACCACTGTAAAATTAGGTGAAGTAGACTTTGTTAACTAGGAATCCAGCATCATTTCTCTTCACAGAACGAGTGACAGATTTCAACCTTAATTGTCAATCAGTGAGATATTTTAAACTCTGAAAAATGTTCATGTCAGCACCAAAGCTGATTTTCCCGAAAACAAAGCACATACATGATATGTACCTGCATCAGATCACGAACCACTTCTGCAAAGCCAACAGTGTTGGCGAAGGAGAAGATCATCCCGATTGGTCCTCCAATCTCCGGACCCAGAGTTCGGGAGATCATGAAATATGTCCCACCTTTAATGTTAATACATATTTATTTCTAAGGGCTTTATTTAGATTTTTTTATTTTGATTTATTGTATTTTGATATTTTCCAGGCTAACCTGAAACGACTCTGCCGTTGGTGGCGATGGCAGAGATGGAGAGCGCCGTCACTGTGGTGACCACCACAGACATGAAGATGATCACACACGTCAGCACTGGAAGCACAAAATGAATCCATCGGTCAAACAGTCAGAGTCTCTGGATCCAAACATAAAACTGCTTCTGCTCCAAAATCCTTGGGGAGGTCAATCTTTGTACCTGTAAACTTCACTGCTGCAGAGATGGAAACAAAGCGAATAGGAGTTGAATAGAGGAAGGACTCGCCAACACCCGCCTGGGAGGTGATCCACGAAAGGCGGAGGAACAAGATGACCCCCCAAATATTCAGCATGCAGCGCACCTGAGAGTTTAGAGAGAATAACAATGAAACTGCACAAAAGCTTGTTGATCTACAGCTTTAAAGCTATCATGAGAGCAGTTCCCACTTTCTTGATTTAATAACACAAGGATGGATGCTGAATAAACTGGTAAGCTAATACATCAAAATTACAACTGAACAGAGTCCCGTTGACTTTATTATTGTGATCAGAGACAGCCTAAATCAAACATTAGCCGTCACAGCAACTTTTAATTTGAAAATAATCATTTAAAAAGAGAAAGTGATGCTTCAAAAATCTTAGCAAGTTTCATAATCTTTAAACTGTTACTGTAGCTCTGTACGATGTTTTGATTTACAAGAACTGATTAGGTACAATTAACCCCTTTGGGGTTCAATAATAGTTTCATCAGTGATGCTGAACACTGAACAGGTCAAACGAGGTCAAAGCTCACCATCACTCCAACTATCCAGCCAAAGCGAATGGGAGCTTTCTCCTTGGAGTTTGGAGGATCTTCACCTTCAATCTGTGGCTCTGAAAGGTCCAGAGTGATTTCTCCGTCCACTCCGACCTCCACCTCCTGACAGCAAAACAAAATCAAAGGTCATTGAAAGATCAGTACCTCTGTAAGTTTGTTTTTTTAATACTTAACACTGCAGATTTATTCCAAAGTTGCTTTTTAAAAACCGAGTTTACCTGTCTAGATTTTTTTTTAGCAAACATACTTCCAACTAAAGTAGCTTTATTTATTTATTTTGCATGATTCACCTCAAAAGACTTCCTCAGCACCTCCAGGGAGGGTCGGCTCCTTGCTTGCTGGCGCGGTATGGAGCTGGCATAATGCTCCAGCTGAGGAACCAGGTCGATGGTGCTGTAGAGGGAGGAGCGCCGCAGCTCCGCCCACGATCCCCGCCGCTCGGGAGTGCTGCTGAAAACAACAAAATCTCCCCAAATCACAAACTAAAGTTTACATCATTTGTTTAGAAAAGTACTTATTTTTGTAATATAGTTAAAAAGAGAAGACTGATCAAAGACAATTTCAAATATATGTTGTCAAATACCTAGAAATACTTGTGCAGCTGGCATGAGTGATAGTTGCTATAGGGGCGAGATAAAAAGTCTGGACTAAAGACTTCACGTAATTGGAGATGCTGATGTTTTTCTTCTCTGATGCCAAGGATTGGGGTGAAGAAGTTCACGCAGGATTGTTTCAGGAGCTACTGTCTTATTTTCCCATACAGCAAACTATTTGCTACTTGCAAAGATTTAAAATCTTGTCTTCAGACATTCCATATATTTTACCAGAATTTAGTGTTGTATCTTTGCTCCAAACCTTTTTAAGCTTTTCTCAAAATCATCAGTCGAGTACGTTTTGTCTCATTTAATAATAATTAATAATAGTAATTGATACTTTATTGATCCCACAATGGGGAAACTCTTCTCTGCATTTTGACCCATCCCCTGGGGGAGCAGTGAGCTGCAGTCTAACCGCGCTCGGGAGGCAGTAGCGTTAAGGGCCTTGCCTAAGGGCCCTCACATTTAGAGCTAGAATCTAGAAATAAGAACATTTTTATTAAAATGATTGAAAATTATTTTGCTCTCTGCTATTGACAATAGAAAAACTTGATTAAAGACTCGGAAAAAAAACTCAAATTTCCCTGTATTTTTTGGTTCAGATTTAAGGATGTTATTTTAAAGTTCAGAAAAGTTAGACTGGTAGTCATTGTCATTATTTTGGATACACAAAATGGATTTATGTTCTAAGAATAAGTGCTAGTTTTAGATTTTATAATGATTTATTCAAAAATAACAAACTATTTGCTTATAACTATCAATAAAATACTTATTAATGGACTGTATAACAAACAGTTTGAAGTCATTTTATCCAACTGTTAGCTTTTTTGCCCATTTTCCCCCTGTTGAAAGCTTGTGTGGAACTCCATGTTTTTTGATTTTGAGGACTCTATCATGGTTTGACAGTTTTCTGTCCCTTTGTGTCCCTCTCCTGGCCACTGCTGCTGTTTTCCTGTTTTATTTTAGCATGTGGTCAGGATGATGGCAGGACATTCTGACAAACCTGTCAGTCTGTCGGCCTATCCCTAGGGGTATTGAGTCCACCTCTTAGCTTTGTCGAACTCTGATCTGTACTTAGGGATCAATCCTTGCTTTTTTTGTGCTCTAGAGTCTAACATTACACCCCGGAACAACCACTAATTTGTAAATTGCGGTAAAGTTAAGAGACCTGCAGGATTGAAGGCTTCCTACCTCCCTTTCCAACACACTGTTCATAAATCATTCCTTACTTTTCACGAAACAAATGCAGTCAATTTAAAAGGTGAAAGGTTAGGGGACTAACCTGAAATCCTCAATGACAGTTGGAGGGATCTGGAGGTTTTGGTTTCTGCAATCAAAGTGGTGAGGAGAATATTAGGGAGGTCCTTCATTTTGTGTGGAGAAGCGGACTGTTGGAGAACGCACGTTCCGTTTGGATATGGTCTGCCCCATCGGTGCGTCTATTTGATCCTTTGAAAACACAAAAACATCATTAAAGTCTTTAGAATCTCTGCAAGTTCCTTTTTTTTGGCCAACTTTTTCTTTCTGTCTTTAATCTAACTGGCAGATACAGAAGCTTCTTTTTAAATTTCCATGTTCCCTCTGGCCTTTTTGGGTACCCTGGGAGCTTTTCCGGGTGCTTTGTCTTTGGGGGAAACAGTGTCAGAAGAGATGCTAAAGTGTAGCCCCTTTAAAAACGTCCTGGATCTTCCCAAGAGCTTTTTCCTGGTCGAACATGCCCAGATAGGAAGGTGTCCTGGAAGCATACCCAAGCCATCACGACTGGCTTCTATGGGGAGGAGCAGCGGCTGTAGGCTACTCCGAACTCTTCTAGGGTCACCAAGCATCTAACCACCCAGCTACCATTAGGAGGAAACTTATGTCTGCTGGAATCTTATGACTCAATGCTCATGAGCATAGGGTGAAGGTATTAGAACACAGAGTCAATGAAGAGCTTTGTCTTTTGACCCAACTCCTTTTTTTACTATAATAAACAAAAACAATGACTGCATTACTGCTTTATGAACAATGTTGGGAGTCGCTTGTCTCATATTGTCTTACATTGATCAGGAGAATAGCTTTACTATCCAACGATTTTACAAATCAAGTAGATATTAAAAGCATATATCCAATTAAATACTTGAGTAAGAAGTAAACAACTACTTAAGCACTAAGCAACAGTTCAAACCTGCTACGTTTCATTTTTTTCAGTTTAATTAAATGGGAAAAAATATCTAATGTGTAATAAATTAAAATTTGATTTATTTTAACTAAAATTAACATTCCCTTATCCACACTATATTTAATAACAACAAAGTTTCAGTGAGGTCGTGAATACATTTTATTTTTCAGTATTTGATACACATTCAAAATATTGATATTTTAAATTAATATGAAGATGTTTGTCAGATGTTTTAGACGGGTCAGATATTATCAGATATATTAAGATAGATTTTTGTTTTTGGTCTTATTGGTCAGTTTGGTATTTCTCCTGTTTAATGCTGTGCAGAATTTTGGCCAATTGAGGTTTTCAACACTTGTGCGATCTTAGATGACCCCGCCCGTACAGTGACGTGTTCTCCCTACCATGACAAATGTGGATAAAGGTGGAAAGATTTCATGTAATCCATGGGTTAGGGTTAGTGGGCAGCCCATCCAGCGCCGCTGTCATTTTGCACAGTTGACTTGATGATTTTGATATTTTGAGAAATTCCCACCAGGCTGTTAAAGTCGTGTATATATTAATACTTTGAAAACAATCTTGTTTTTTAACTGTTTGCCTAATAAATGGTAGATCTGACAGATTGATCTTTCCACATAACGCCTGTTCCAAGTTTAACCATGAGTTGGTTTCTGGATTATTTTTTAACCATTTTAAGATGTATTGCAATCTATTTGCAAGAAAGTACTTGTGGAAGTTTGGTAATTCTAATCCTCCACAGCTTTTTGCAGATTTTAAAGTTTTTAGACTAATTCTTGCAGGTTTATTGTTTCATAAAAAGCTTGATATGGATGAGTCTAATGTTTTGAACCATTTTAGTGGCGGTTGTGTGGGAATCATTGAGAAGAGATAATTAACTTTAGGTAAGATTTTCCTTTTAACCGTGGCTACCTTGCCCATAAGGGACAGAAGCAGGTTGGTCCAGCGTGTTAGATCTTCCTGTATGTTTTTCAGTAATGGGGTGTAGTTTAGCTGCACCAGTTTTGATAGTTTGGGGGGAAAATCGATACCTAGATATTTGATATTTCATTATTTGACTGGTATTGTGAGTCTTTGTTCCGCATTCCTGTTGAGTGGTAATAAAACAGACTTATTCCAATTAATGGAATAGTCTGATATGGAGGAGAATTCATTAATGATTGTTGCTGTTTCATTTACAGAATGTAAATTACTTAAAAACAGTAATATGTCATCCGCATAGAGACTAATTTTATGATGGCTGTGTTTGGTTTTAATTCCTTTAATGCTCTCATTCTGTCTTATCGCTGCAGCTAAAGGCTCAATAAATATAGCAAAAAGAGAAGGAGAGAGTGGGCAACCCTGTCTAGTTCCTCTTCCAAGAAAAAACCTGTTGGAAGTCTGTTTATTAGTTCTAACTGATGCATTGGGGTTGTGATATAATATTTTGATCCATTTGATGAATGGTTCTCCAAAACCAAACTTATGGAGGGCAGCAATAAGGAACTTCCAGTTGACTCTGTCAAAAGCTTTTTCAGCATCCAGCGATAATACAGTCATTTCCTGGTTTTTAATGGTGGCAAAGTCTATTATATTAACAAGTCTTCGGAGATTGTCATCAGAGTGTCTACCTATGATGAATCCAGTTTGGTCGAAGTGAATTATGTGAGGAGTGATTTTCTTCTATTCTCTGTGCTAGTGCTTTGCAGATAATTTTTACATCTGCATTCATTAGAGAAATGGGGCGATAGCTTGAAGGACTAGTGGGATCTTTGTCTGGTTTTAGAAGGAGGATTATGTTGGCTGAGTTCATGTTAGGTGCTGGTGATTGGCTTTCATTGATAAATGTGACCGTTTTACAAAATGTTGGTGCCAGCTGTTCCCAGAATTCTTTATAAAACTCAGCAGGAAAGCCGTCAGGCCCTGGTGCTTTACCATTAGGCATTAGTAACAGAGCTTCATGAAGTTCAGACAACGAGAGCGGAGAGTCTACGTTTGTGATTTGATCCTCATTTAACCTGGGTAGGTTTACATTATTAAGAAATGAGTCAATACTTTGCTCTGACGGATTGATCTGTGGTGTGTACAAGTTTTTATAAAAGTTTTCAAATGCTTTATTAATTTTGACCGGGTCGTGAGTGACGTTCTCTGTTTGGTCCATAATTGAAGTGATTGTTGATTTTTCTCTATTAATTTTAAGCTGATTAGCCAGAAATTTGCCAGATTTATTAGAGTTTTCAAATCTTTCAAGTCGTTCCCTTTGTATTTGAAATTGTGTTCGTTTATTGATGATGTCATTTAACTGCAGTTTTAAATTTTTCAGGTCGCCCAGAATGTGTTCCTGTGCAGAAGCATCATAAGCAGTCTCCAGGGTTTTGATTTTATTTTCTTATTCTAATAAATCTGCTTCCTCTTTGCGTTTTTTATGCGTTGAATAAGAAATGATTTTCCCTCTCATCACTGCCTTTGATGTTTCCCAAAGAAGGCATGGTGAGATCTCTGGAGTATTGTTGAATTCTAAGAAGGTTGCCCACTCGTTTTTTAAAGAATTCAATAAATTCCTGGTCTTTTAACAGAGACGTATTAAACCTCCAGTTTGTACCTGAGGGTGTGGATATTTCCCTAGAAATATTTACAGAGACTGGTGCATGATCACTGATAATAATTGGATGAATGTTGGAACTTTTAATTTCTTTTAAAAGAGATTTACTGATTAATAAATAGTCTAAACGGGAGTGTGAATGGTGAACTGGAGAGAAAAAGGTGAACCCATTAGTGCTTGGATGACATGAGCGCCAAGCGTTGCAGAGACCCAGATCAGTGCTGAGTCTGTCAAGTTCAGGATCCAGAATCAGATTGACGTCTCCTCCTATAATGATTGTGGAGTCAGAGTGAACTGAGAGTGAGCTGAAGAATCTGTGAAAGAAGGAAGAGTCGTCAACATTCGGGCCGTAGATACTGGCTATGCAATAGTCCTTATTCTGAATGGATAAATTAATAATTACAAATCTACCTTCTAGGTCAGTAACTGTATCCTTATGAGTAAATGTAACGTTTTTATTAATTAAAACAGCAACCCCTCTTTGTTTGGAGTTATAACTAGAAGAATACATGACTGGAAATTGTGAGCAGCAGAGGAGCTTATGAAATGGTTTACATAAATGGGTCTCCTGCAGTAAGGCTATATCTGCTTTAAGATCAATCAGGTGAGATAACACTTTCAATCTTTTTGGCCCAGAGCCAAGTCCACGCACATTCCAGCTAACGATGTTAAGACTGTTCATAACTGCTCTGACCAAGAGAATGTAAGGCTAAATAGAGCGTGTGCCGGTCCGTGTGCGCGTGCCCGCTGATTGATGAAGAAACACTGTGCGTTTGTGTGCGTGAGCATTTCCTGACTGTGTGGGCTGCATGTTGCAGGGTGTCCTATGTGGGCATTCTTATGATTCATGTAATGTAAAGATTAATGTGAGGTTTAACCTTTAAGAATTTACAAGTATGAATAAAATGCTTTGAAATTACAATCAGTGCATTAATCAGAAAGTCCAGGGTTTGTCAATTAATTGTAATCAAATTTTAATTGTATTCCAATTTAAAGGGTTAATGATGATATTTTTGGGTTTGACCCAATTATGGAAGGAAGACCAAAACTATTTTACATGAAAACATTCAAAGAGAAGATGTTCCACAGTTTCTACATAATTTCCACAAAAGACACAAAGATCATTATCCCAGTTAAAGCGAGAATGTAAACATGATTGGAAGGGTAAATATCATTTAACGGGAATGCTCCAAAAATCAACTATCACTGGCTGCAGCCTGCAGAATTGCACAACATAGTGGAATGCTGAAACGCTGAGGAATGTTGACACGCTGTGGAATGTTAACCCCGCCCATGTTGAGCCCGTTAACCCCGCCCACGTTGAGCCTGTCTGCTGTGGAATGTTAACCCCACCCTTGTTGAGCCCGTTAACCCTGCCCACATTGAGCCTGTCTTATTCTTTGCATTTTACAAGTTTCCATGTGCAATATTGCCACCTACGGGTTTTTAAGGAGCTTTTCCTTACTGGGAGGGGGGGGGGGGGGGGGCAGGAATATCAGTTTAGTTTAGTCTTTTTTTAGTTAAAGTTTAGTATTATCCTAATGCATTGTATGTATTCATGATCACGTTTTGATTGTATGTTTACTTTACAATAACCAGTACGAAGCACATTGAGACGTCTATATTTCGAATTTGCGCTAAATAATAAAAAAAATATATATATATATATATATATATATATATCAGTATTTCTTTTATTGATTTATTTCAAGCATTGTATTCAAAGCAATAAAGAAATTACACATATTTATCAAACTCATTACAGAAATGATGAAATGCATAGATTTAAAAGACAGAAGACCAAAAAAAACGTTACTTGAATCACATTTGCTTAATTAAATACAGTAAGAGTTCGATTTATTGCTTGAAAATGATTGGGAAGAAGCAAGCTTATATAATCCCACCCCTACTGAGTCCATTCATTTGATAGTTTTACAGTGTTTTAAATCCGGTTCTGATCAGATAGATTCTCTTCAAGTAACAAAATTCAGTGCCTAGTAATTATTGATGATCTTCAGAAAACATTCATTCATGATTTCAATAAACAGTAACAATACCGATATGTAATAATAATTGATTATCATTAGAACACATGATAACATTAAACCAGAAATTATTGCTACACATTGCAGATCAAGTAAATAAAATCAATGGCTTATTAATTGTAATTTAAACATTTCAGTAATCATTATTGCACATTACAATGTAATAATCATTAGTTGTAATTAAAAGAGCTTTGATTATTTCACCACAATCAAGTTCACACATGGATATGGAATTATTCAAACACCTGTTGATCCTTAAATCCTCTTATCTTCATATCCTGAAATAAGAGTTTCTTCATACATTTTCTTGAATACTTGAATATTTGAACATTTTTTGAGCTCATTACTTAAACTGTTCCAAAGTTTAGTGCCACACACCGACACACAGAAACTGTTCTTTGTGGTTCTTATCAATTTGATCTTGAAGTTCCTACATCCCCTCAGTTTGTAGCCTCGTTCATTTTCTAAGAACTGTTTTTGGATGTTGAATGGTAACTGACACGGCAGAACACAGGACTGGACTCAGATGCAGAGTTTTAGGTTCTTTTAATCACTAGACTTGATAATATCAGGCTTAGCTTTGTCAAGGAGGTAACAAGACAAACAGGCACTGGACACAGAGAAAACCAGGCTATAAATACATGAGGAAGGGAAGCACAGGTGGAAACGATCAGGGATGATGAGGCAGGCTCAGCTGTGAGGAAACAGACACGGGCAGGGAGAGGAAGGTCTGAAACGAGAGGTGGGTTAAACCTTCAAAATAAAACAGGAAGTTAAACACAAGACAACACAAGAGACGGATAGGAACTTGACGAGACATGACAGAACCCCCCCCTCAAGGACCGACTCCTGACGGTCCAGGAGCCCCGGACCTGAAGAAGTCTGTCAGGAGAGACCTGTCCACAATGAAGCGTTCCGGGATCCACTGCCGCTCCTCCGGACCGTAACCCTCCCAGTCCACCAGGAACTGGCAACCCCGGCCCCTCTTCCTGACAGCCAGTATCTTCTGGACTGTGTACACCGGACCACCTCCCACCATTCTTGGCGGAGGAGGAGGCTCCGAGGGAGGCACCGGGGACTGTCCACCAGCGGCTTTATGTTGCTAACGTGGAATGTGGGATGGACTCGGAGGGACCGGGGCAGACGAAGACGAACCGCAGCAGGATTGATGACTTTGGAGATGGCAAATGGCCCCACAAAGCGCAGGGCCAGTTTCCTACTCGGGACGTGTAGATTGAAATCCCTGGCCGAGAGCCAGACCTCTTCTGTCCGGGATGGTAATCTGGAGCGGGGCGCCTGCGTTGGTCAGCAGCCGTCTTGACCCTGTTCCGTTGTCGTTCCAGGACCTGTCGAGCGGCAGCCCAGATGCGACGGCAGCAGTGGACAAGGGCGTGGGCCGACGGAACCGAAACCTCAGATTCCAGCGCAGCAAACAGAGGAGGTTCATAGCCGAAGACACACTTGAAATGCGAGAAGCCCGTAGCCGAGGTGGGTAAGGTGTTGTGGGCGTACTCCACCCAGACCAGGTGTCTGCTCCATGTCGAGGGATTCTGGGAGACCAGGCACCGGAGGCCGGTTTCCAGCTGTTGGTTGAGGCGTTCAGTCTGGCCGTTGGACCCTGGATGGTAACCTGAGGTCAGGCTGGCCTTAGCGCAGATGAGCCGACAGAACTCCTTCCAGAACCGGGACACGAACTGCGGACCCCGGTCCGATACAATGTCCTTGGGTAAACCATGGTATCTCACGATCTGGTTCAGGAAAATGTCAGCTGTGGCCTTGGCCGAAGGCAGTCTAGGCAGGGCGATGAACCTGACCATTTTTGAGAACCGGTCCACAACCGTCAAAACCGTGGTGTGACCACGTGAGAGGGGAAGGCCTGTGACAAAGTCCATGGAGAACTCTGCCCACGGTCTGGAAGGGATGGGAAGAGGCTGTAGGAGTCCCATGCGTCGTCCGGTGGATGACTTATTCCGGGCACAGACTGAACAAGCGGAAACGTACTCCCGGACCTCCCGCTCCATCCATGGCAACCAGAATCACCGGGAGATGGCGTGCATAGTCCGCCGCACTCCCGGATGACAGGAAAGCAGTGAGGCGTGGGGCCAGTGAATCACCCTTGAGCGTCGGTTCGGACCCGGAGAAAGTATGTGTGGCCGGCCTTTATCCTTGGACGCACTTAAAATACCTGCGGGCAATGTGGATCATTTCTACATGCATTACGAGCGGCCAACGGGAATTTCCACCGGTTTGTGTGTTTGAATGTACGTAAATAAATGCAATTAACCGCCTTTAGGATATGTACAATCATGTTTTAAGAATTTTCCACTTGCCCACTTTTATAAATGGCTACAGGAGAAAAGGGCAGACTGAGCAAAGCTGCTGACTGTAACATTAGTTATATTCCACAGTCTCTTGGACATACAGTTTAACTGTAACTGTCATTTATTGATCAATGGTTTATTGTTATATGTACAATTATATCATATAAAATATATAATTTATCAAACCTAGGTTCCACAGACATTGTGTAATAACTGTTGTGTATTTATGCTCAGTCTTACAACTCAAGGAGTGTATAGTCTCAGGTGGGTTAAACATGGAAAGTAAAACCCCTGACTTCATGCTAGACATGCATGTGTGGGTTTCCTCTGGGCCTTCCTCCCAGCGTCCAAAAACATGCTTAATAGGTAAATTGGTCACTCTAAAGTGTCCATAGGTGATTGTGGTCCTGCGACACACTGCAAAAAAACACCATCTTAATTCTAGAAAAACGTACTTGTTTTTAGTAGAAATTGACTAGAAATAAGTCAAATTATCTGCCAGTGCAGCTAGTAAATATTACTTAACAAGATGTCTTGATTTAAGTAAAAATATCTAAGCCATGGTAAATTGGTTAAATCTTGAAATTAGGCAAAAACACTTATTTTAAGCAGTAATTTAAGACAGAAAAACTAGAAACTAGGATATAGGAGCTTGATTAAAATGTATTGCCCACTAAAATTCAGAAAATAAATCTTGAAACAAGCAGTCGCAAAAGATATTTTTTCTTGTTTCAATACTAAAAAGAATGAAAACAAATTCACTTTTCGATTCTTTTATTCAACTTACAAACTGAGATTTGTGTTACAAATGTACCCAAATTTTCTAGGAATACAACAGTTTCTTTAACAACACAATTAGAATACTCATCTAAAGAACAGACATAAACATTAAACTACAAAAGCAGTTTATCTTCCAACAAATTCTTTACTTTAATGCTCTTTCATGTGGTGGTGATGTCCCACTTGTGAATTGTATCCTGAAGGATCTCTGTCTGAATGACAGAAGGGTGGCCACGCATTTTGTGTAGGTCAGATGTAGTGTGTAATAATATGCCATTTAGAAAATCAGACCCTGGTGAAGCTTTTCTTTTTCAAACGTCACTGGCATCAAACCAATAGCAACGATTCATCTGCTGCCATCGAACACCAAGACTGGACTTGACAGGCCTCTCTTCTGGATGAAGACGTTTGGATCTTCTGTTGACTATAAAGCAGAAAAAAAACGTTTTTACTTTAGTATCTCCAATGTAGTAATTTCTTTATGTATCTGCTTAGGGCAAAAATAAAAATTTACCTCCTGAACATGCAGTAAAGCTTCACTAGCACATCCCAATTTCTTTGATGGAGGTGCCACCGAGGGAAAGAGAATGGGAAGGGCCTTCACCAGAGCAAAGTTGGCTTCCACTGAAACACAATAAATTGAATTATTCTTCTTGAAGAAGAAACACATAGAACAAAGTGTTTTTTGAGAAGAAGCATTCACGCATCTAACTACATGTATCAAAAAGGCAAACTTACTTTTATCCCTGTTGATTGGTGGCTTTATTGCCTTCTTTCATACTCCGTAAAATGACCCTGGCGCAGCAATCCTCCCATCTCATTTTGACTTCCGCGAAGAATTCATCATTGTGGGAAGCAAGGACTCTATGCATTTCTCCAAGCACCTGCGATGACAAACCAAGTAGTGAAAAATATATAGACATTTAAAATTTTACTTTATACTTTTCATATAATACTTACATGATGCAATTTTCTGGATAAACATCCACGATGGATGAAGCTCTGGTATCTTCTCTTATGACCTGAAACTCCAGATAAAAAAACTGGTATACATCAGCTACATTGGGCTTCTACTTCTTGTACATTTCCTGCAGTTTTATAATGCCTGGTTTGTACTTGCATACTATCCTTATTCACTAGAAGTGATCACAAATTATATTTTAATTTCTGCCAACAATAGTAACTCACAAACTTAAAAAATGTTAAAATCACAATTTTTAATAACAGCAAGTTTTCATTCAAAATTAAGATCATCAAGCATACATGATAAACAGTCTTTCAAACTGGCCGATTTGTGTGGGAAACTGCCCAATCTGGCAAGCCTAGCATAAAAGTGAGCAGTATTGGGCTAGCAATAACTCAAGTTAGCTTACTACTACTTTCTTCTTAAACACTGAAATACATTTTAACTAAATAAAAATTAAATTTGACACGTTTAAACAGAACCAAAATATCATTAATTGTATTTTAAAGTATATTTATGAAATATACTGCATACTTACAAAAAGGTGACGAAGTAGCTAACATAGTGCTAGCGCAAGCTAGCTAGTTGATCCGTTAGCCTGCTTCTCAAGATGTTTAAACCCACTTTATAATCTTTACCAGCTGCGTGGGGCGTAATGGTGATTTATTCTATGTCATATAATTTAATATAGCTTACCTCCTTTTATCTTGTCCACCGAAAATTATATTCCTAATTTGTTTTTCCTGTTCGTCCTCGTCATGTTCTGGTTCATCAGATGTACGACGCAAATGTGACAAGATGGCGCTGGGTCGGTCACAATATGAAAATCCTCAAAGGGTATCCCAAAAATGCAATAAATAGAATTAATTTTTTGTGTTACACATCATTATGAAAATACATAAGTTATAAAACAGCATATAACGTGTTTGCTCTATCAGTTTAGCTTAAGCAAGTCTTCTGAAGATATTAATCCCCCTTCCTCTGGTCACAATGGACTTTTCCATTCTCGCTTGTGCCCGCCGGAATGTTCCACTGAAAAATTACGACAATACATGACAAATACATATTTTAAAAGATAAACTATTCTACTTAAACTTTGTTTGATATAAAAAATAATTTATTTGATTAAGGAAAATAATAATTGTCTGATTTGTACAATTTTCGATTCAAAATAGATCTTTGCACAAAATCTTGATATGGTATTGCCCAAAGCAAGGGCAGTGGAATTATGATTGCGTCATCTGTGGATTGCAGAGTACTGTTTATAATTTAAATTTAATTCAGGTAACAATGCTGTTAGAGTGAAGTGGCTTGTTCTCAATATTAACAAATATGTATGTGAAAGGTCTCTAATTATCATTTTTGCAAATAAAACAATACTTACTTTTGGATTTACACAAAAGATTTTGTGGTAAACAATGTATTGCTGACAATACAGAATACATTATATTGAAGCCAGGTTTATTAAACACTGTTTTAACAGAGACCTTCTTGCTTATGAAATAGCAATACCTAATCTTGCTTACGTTTATAAATGCTGAAAACATGCTTGGTTATCATCGTTTCAAAATCAGTATTTTGATTAAATATAATATTGATGATGATATTGCAGTAAAAAACAAAAAATATGTATCCATTGTTTATCCTTTTAATATTGGATGAGCTATTAAACATCAGTATTCAAATACATTTTTGGATATCAGATAATGTTGTATCATCTAAAATGAACTTAAATTAAGACCTTAACCTGTGCTTAAATCAGGCCTGCAGTATTTTTTCTTGTTTTGCATGAAAAATGATTAATTTCTAAATTTACAAACTGATCAAGTAAGGTAATGCATATTTTTTTCTTAAAACAAGTTTAATAAACTTAAATTAGGACGTTTTCCTGTCCTTAAATCAGGCTTGCAGTGTTTTTTTCTTGTTTTGCATGTAAAATGACTAGTTTCTAGATTTACAAACTTATCAAGACAGGTAATGCATATTTTTCTTAAAACAAGTTTAATAATCTTACACGTGCTGCTGTTTTTATCAAAAATCAAGATCAATAAGATTTTACAGCTAGTTTTAAGTTTAATAATCTTAGGTAGATTGACAAAATTTGCAGTGCAGGCTGGCGAGCTGTCCAGGATGTCCCTGCCTTCAATAGCGAGTGGCAGGGATAGGCTCCAGCAGCCTCGTAAACCCAAAAGGAATGAAATTGAATAGAAGATGAATGAATGTAATGCTACAGTCATATAGCATTATACATATACAAATATAGACAAACAAAAACAGAAAACAAAAACAGCAGACACTGGGATATATTGTTCCGCAAAACAAACATAGACCTTTAATTTTTTACTGTCCATAATTTCAGAACAAAAGGCCTCAATGTCACTGAAAAACTGGAAAGAAAAAGTGAAAAGCTCCCTCAGTTCCATCAATCTCTCATCTTCGCTCATGAGGGAGCAGGTTTGCAGCTCTTTAAGAATCTCCTTCTGTTGTTCTTGATCCACCTTCAAAACATCTGGCAGGGAACCTCTTCCTTTAAAAGACTGCAACTGGCACCATGTGGCTGCCTCAATGGTGCCGTGCAGTAAGGCATCTTCTTCCTGCACAGAAAAAAAAGGTCGTTCTTAGAGTAGATACTGGAATTGGCAACAAATGGTGAGTTCAGAAGGATCCATACATTCCTTCCTGTCCCACTGCTAGTTGTCATGTCACCTTCTCCTACAAAGAGAATAGAATGACAATGAAAAGATAGAAATGACACTAAAAAATATCCTAGACATCCCATCTCCTAAACTTTTATAATAAATACAATATTATATTATATTTGAAGGGGCATCTCAGGTCACCTAAATAATCTATCAAACACTGAAAGCAGAGAAAAACTATGTCTGTGTGTGTACAACAGCTCTAGCTTCAATAGTACCTTCTGAGATGGATTCAGAATGCTTTTTTTTATTGAAGCACTTTCCTCCTGAAAGTGGCAGAGGGATTAACAACAGCCTCAAAGAAGAGCTTTAATATGTGCCTCATCAATTCAATGAGCTCTTCTCACCTGGAGTTTCTGCTCCTCCCGACGCCTTTTTCTGGCCTGCATTCTTTCTTCTTCAGACCTTGGAGAATCAATGAAAATGAATGTTACCAATCAAATTTCAATAAAAAGGTCAATTCAAAGAGTTTTCAGTAAAATATGTAGAAAATATTAAGGATTTAAAAAGTGTGATCATATAAAGAGCACTTACGGCATTGGAAAGTTTGTTATTAGGTGCAGACACCACCATCTTCTAATTTGCTTCATGTTTTCCTCTGAATAAATAAATACAGAATAGGTCAGTTTGCGCTTCAACCCAAGTGTCTTGAATTCACTCGACTCAAACTGACCAGGATTTATATACACCTCACTGAAATCGCACTTAGTTCCCGTGACAATGTACAGAGCGTACTGAAAGTCAAAAAGTACATGTTAATATTGGGAATCCATGTGACATTTCTGAATATTATCTTTATATACCATGGTCACTAACAAAAGAAATAAATATTAATCAGTTTTTAGTCCTTAATTCTTGTTTTCACTTTTTAATCCACACACAGCAGCCAATCAGTTTTCACCCAGAGCATGGTATAATTCATTATAAAACCCTCATTGACATAGTAACAAAGTTAGGTTTATGTAGTATTGATCTTATTGAGGGGAACATTTAATGTACATGATCATTTCTAATCATTTGTTTTTGAACAGCCATGGTCTTACCATTATGACAAGCACGATACAGTTCGAGCACCCTTGCTTCGCCAGACCCTGGGGGTGTCGGAACAAAAGTTTTGATTAAAGGATAGTAAGCAAATAGAAGATTTTATCTGTTGCAATGACAAATCAAACCGGAACATCATTTCTACCAAGTGTCCTCCAGGGTCCAGGGGAGAGGAGGTGTGCAATGTATCTGGAAAAAAGCACATTGTAAGTTAACAGAAGAAAATAAAAGCCCAGGATTTTCATGTATTTACACAAGAACTCCAATTAAAGCGAACTCAGGAAAAGGTGGGAACTCGAGTCATTTATTGAAACGGGCTCAAACAGAACTGCCCAACTCAAACGGAATCTATGGTTCTGTTTCCATCAGTTTAATGAGTAAAAATGAATAGTAGGGCTGCACAATATGCACAATAATCGTTAAATACTTCAAGCTGCCATAAGACAGTTTTAGCACATTTAAGGAACCATTTATTTCAATATCCAACGAGTTTGCAAATCCTGTTTTCGCAATAACAATTTACAGTTCATTGTACAGGCCTAATGAATAGATATTTTTTATATTACTCAATTAACACAGAACCATAAATCTTAAAAAGAAAATAAAAATAAAATAAAATATGACAAGTGGTTTAAAACTGAACTACCACTGTCTAGAACAGACATTGCCCGGCGAGAAACCTGATTGGATGTGCTCTACTCTCATCTCTCCAACCGCTGCCACTTAGGGGATTTAAATAGAAAATCTTTCTGGCCTGTGGCCTCAGTAGCTGTTAAATGTTAAAAGCATACCAATTTCTTTTATTTTGTTTGGATTGATAAGTAAAGAAATTACAAATCTGCTTACACATAGGATCCAGTGCCCAGGAACAAAGACGGATGATGATCCACTGCAGACTGGCTGCATTGTCCTGTAAAAAAACATCAATAACAAAACATTGTTAAAAAATTCTACTCAGTATTAGCTTACAAAAACATTACTGGCAAATTACCGGAAGGTTCTCCATCGGGTTTGCTGATATTGGTGGGAACCCAGTGGCATGACCGTAAGCAGCAAAAACATGCTCCACTCTCAATGGACAAAGAGTGGTTTTCATCTTCACAGCTGCAATTGATGGTAATTTAAATTCGTGAAAGAGCTTACGTACCTTCTCAATGACATTGAGACAACTGTTGAGGATCTAGTAGAGTACATAACACAAGGGTTTTAATTTAAAACACTGTAATATTTTTTATGAATAATTATGACAGCGTATTCTCTATGCCTACCATCCCATCAACATTCTGTTCTAAACCCAGACTCCAAAAGTCAGAACGAGTCAAAATCGAGTTGTCCACCATTGCAGTGTGGTCTCTTGGACTCTTATCCAGGACCTGGTTCAACTAAAAGAAGAAAAGAAAAACTCTTTAAAAGCTATAAACTGTGTAGGTCATAACCAGAACAGAATTTTTAAGCACTAAACATTTCTAATGTATCAAAGAATTTCAAAAAAATTTTCAAGGGCACTGCAAAACTCGCCATATTTTTTTCTCAAACAAATAAATAAATAAAAATAATCATAAATGATAAAAGTGAAGTCCGTAACACACTCAGGACAGGGTTACAATAAAACGCCTCTATTAGTAGACGGCTATTTGTTGGAAAGCTTGCCAACGTGTTGGAGGCGTGTGTGGATGTTAACCGCAGGTGTACTCTACCATAAGTTCCTGTTCCTCAACAAGTTTCTGACCCCAGTATGCAACGTCAGGTAACAATCCATGGATACTGGCGACATCCTTCTGCTCATTTATGGTGTTTACTAGAAATAACAATGAAATGGAAATTAGTTATAAAATTTCAACTTTGTCTGTTCAATATGTAAATAGCAATTACTGACACTCCAGAGGCTCCTGAAGTGGTTCTTCCTCTTGGTCACTGCCAGAGGTTCCTTTTTGCATCCCAGCCCGGGCAGGAGCTACAAAATTTTTTAGAAAACGTTTGTGTAAATTGAGTTGAGGAAAAATTTAAACAAAAGTACATAAACATTTAATAAAATAGCATACCTAAGACAACCCTCCCATGGATGTCAGTTTGCATCTTCACAGCCAAAGGAACAATGCAGCCGTACTGGACCATAGCCTTTTGTTTTTTTGCCATATTGTAGTGATGTAGTATATTTCTTTGAAGAAATATATGGGTTGATGGGGTTGTCATGTTTAGAAAATAGTTATTTTTCCTCATTCCTGAGAACAGCTGCTCCAAACACTGGCTGTTGACAAGTCCAGCAAGTTCAGGCACAATGTCAAGTTTCCTTAGAGCATCTGTTTTGTCTTTACTGTTGCCTTAATGGAAAACATAATTTAAAGCAAAATGCTGTGAGGATCCGGTGAGAGGGTGTCCGCCCTTGTCAGCTGGCACCTGTGAGATTCTCAGCCACGGCATGTTTACAAGAACCTTGCCCTCTGAGACCTGCTGGATGTTGTGTGGTGTTGGATCCAGTAACCTTCCATGAAACGGTCCAAATATTCCTGGCTACCTACGGTTAGCACACAATGCCAGTCCTTGCGCATAGTCATAGACTACAACATTAGGGAAATGCTTCCATGACAACAACTTGTCAAGAAAGTCTTGTGGACTCTCCGCTCGAAGGTTGAACTTCACCGAGTACACAACTCCACACAGACATGTGATCACAGCCCATCCACCTGTAAGACAACAGACCAAATATATAATGTTTACAACAATAATCCAAAGGAATTTCCTAAATAGGTTAAAACAATAAATAAATAAATAAAAATAACATCCCTAGTATGTAGAGAAACTTATTACTATCATACTTGAAAGTAGTAAAGGAAAATTTGATGATCAAATAAGCTTTTCTTCAACATACCAGAGGCACCCCAAACCTTCTCAAACACCTTGTTGTAGTTGGACCTATTAGACAGTCTAAGGACAAGATCCATTTTGGAGCCTTTGCTTTCTACACCACACTGTTTACAAAGTGCCCTCACTTCCTGCACCTGTGTTAAAAAGACAGTAATTATTGTTAAGAATCTGCCAAGTACATCATCATTTTTGGTCAGCAGGTAGATTTTGTACCATATTAATTTACCTTTAAGTTTAGAAGTTCATCAGATAGACACTCCTCGTTACTCAGGTCATATTCCTCTTTGTTGGATTCCTGAATTAGACTGTCTGGCGTGTGGGCCAATCCATGGTGACCAGTGATGATAGCTTGGGGTTACAATGAAAGGGTTCTTCCTACCAACTTTGGGATCAAATGGGATGAGTATTAGTGACCATCTATCCATTTGTAGCACCAACAATGCAGAAACATGACACTTTGTTGTGTTTTTAAACTTGCTTACCCTGGATCAAACCACAACTTAGCATCTCTCTGGCCACAGCATCCCAAAAGTCCATTATGTCTACATGGCCATCATAATCATCTGAGGGGCTTTGGATTACACTCACTGTTAAACAACAGTCATTACGTATTGAAAATGTGATAACTCAAGGACAATTAAGTCACTGCCCGGAAAAAAGATCACTACATGTGTATGTTTTTCAGAGGCAGCAATATTATTATTTATTATATTAGTATATTATATTATTAGTTTAAGATAAGCTGGTTTTAAATTATTATGTATAATAAGGGAAAATAACTGCTTATTTAACTAACCTGGCAAATTGAAGACACCTTTTTTGTGAAGATCCATTACAACGACAGCTGGACTGTATCCACATGATACACACGTAAATGCGTAGTCATGTTTTGTGAGGGCCTCAAAGTGAAGATAGACATGAAGTATCCTCTCCTTGTTGGGAAAGGACACCCTCTCTGTGGTCTCGATGACTTCTTTGACTTTACTGACAGACGTGTGTCTGAAATAAATTAACATGACAGGAGTAATGTAATTCTATTTCATATTAAACAGTTTTATTCAATTAAAATTTTTCCAAGCATGCAAATAATCAGAATATATTTTCTCACCTGTGAAGCATTTCTTATCATGATGCACAGGTGCAGAGACAAGGTTACATGGTCAAGTTGTGGATGCCATCCTCCCACTGCTGGTAATGACATATGATGCCACACCTGAGGCATGACTTTCTGTATGTTGATACGCCTAAAAACAGAAACAACAATACACTATTGTTATTTGTTATATGCAATTTCAAGTTAATTAAATAATTTGTAAGACTCATGTACTGAAACACACCCAAGATAACTAGATGATGGATGGACCCGTAACATTACTTACCTTCAACTACACCTGTGCTGGTTAGGATTCTGGCTTTTGAGGTTATGATTTGTTCCTCACCAAGGGGGTATTCACACTCTACGCATTTTGTTTCTGCTGGGATAAGGTATTTTGGAAAACTGTCCTGTGTTCTCCCATCTCTAGAGTGTTCAATGAGAGCCTTGGGTAGTTCTGCTGGAAGCTTTTTGTTTGTTAAAAGGTAGTTAAGCATTTTTAAGATGGACTTGTCATTTGGTGGATAACTGAATATGCAGCGGCTTGATTCTTCACTGGAATCCTGCGATTGGTGAGGTAACTCTGCCTCAGTACTTTTCACCTTCTGAAACAACTCCCCATTTGTGACAAAGAGGTGCCATTTTGCAATGGCTTTATGATTGCAGGACTGTATTGCTTTAGAACATGAACAATGCCAGCTGTTTTGTTTTCTGTCATATGCAACTATCAATCCGCCCAATCTACTATAATATGGGATTTTTGGCTCAAAGACAGAGATATGAATTTTTGATGGTGAACCACCCACAGTCAGCTGCACCGAAAGGGGCACACCCTCAGCATCTGCCTTTTTTTTTTACAGTGCAACAGACTGGCATTCCGCTCTTCCCCAAACCAATTCTGCTCTACCATCATTTCCAATGTCTCCTCAGATAGAGTGACTGTTGGTTGTCGGCTCGAGAGCATTACTGTAGAGTTCTGACATGGTGGCACTCGTAGGATAGCATTCCACTTCTGTGGGCAAAGTCCCTATTGAGCTGGCACTGGTCAACCTCACACACAATTTTATGACTCACCCCCAGGATTTCTTCACATCAATTGTTTGCATTTTAAATCTTTCCTTTAATTTTTTTGGAAGTGATGGGGGGCCCCTAAGGCTGTGATGGTGCCAAAAGGTGCTGTGATGGGGGCTTTGAGGGCTGTGGTGGTGNGCTTTGAGGGCTGTGGTGGTGCCAGAAGGTGCTGTGATGGGGGCTTTGAGGGCTGTGATGGTGCCAGAAGGTGCTGTGATGGGTGCCAGAAGGTGCTGTGGTGGTGCCAGAAGGTGCTTTGATGGGGGCTCTGAGGGCTGTGGTGGTGCCAGAAGGTGCTGTGGTGGAGCAACTGTTCTGGCCTCTGGTTTCCATCTCAGTGTTTCTTCTTGATGAGGTGCTCCCAAATGCTTTAAAAACTGTGACCTATTGACCAATGTTGCTGGACAATAGCAACAGTGAAAGTGGGATGTACGTTGGCATCCTAAGCCACACTTGATGACTGACTGTGAATTCTAAATAAGGAATGATGTGAAAATATTATTTACTTCTGTCTTACATTTTAATTACAAAATCCAGGGCAGTACACATACATAGTCCCATAGTCCCGTGAAGTTTTAAGGGATTAGGGTGGGAATTTGGACACAGCCTAGATGTACCTTTGTGTTTCACAGAAGAATGAGTCTCCATGTGGAGGGCCATTGCATGCTCTGCATCCCTCTTGCAACAGCAAAATGGACAAGAGAAGACGTTGTTTTGTTCTATCGGCGTTGGCTTGTCACCGTTGATTAAAACTGTAACGTGTCTCTATATAAAAACAGAAATAATAATACAGGTGAAATAAACAAACAAACAAAGTTTTACCGACATTGAGCTGTGAGCAGAAATTAATTTAATGCTTTTTAGCTGGTAGTGGTTGTGTTCAAAACAAACGGACAGATATGACTGTCCGCTAAATTATGTGAGTGTCCGGGGTTGTGCTATGCATGGGGCAGATTGGGACATGTCCAGTGTGGTCGCTACAAAGTAAGAGGATAGTGAATCAAGACTCGTGCGTAACGGTTCTTGCCTGGATAGTAGAGGATGGTGATTCAGTGCTTGCTATTAGTAATTAATGCACTTTAGTTCTGCTATCGTGAAATATATGGCAGAGTATGGTACGACCTGAAACTTGTAAATAGGCGCTCCTGCTGCCCGCAACCTGTGTGTTTTGGATTTAGGCCCCCTCTGCAACTGAGTTTGACCCCCCCTGTAATACGAGTCTAGAAAATTCATGCATGTTTTTGTGTGTAAAATGAGCAAATAAAAATAGGGCACGCAAATGTGTGTGTGTGGGGGGGGGCAGGGGGGGGTGGGAGGTTTTTAGCAAACAGGTCCAGTGGTGCCCTTCATACCACTTAATACCCATGAAATAGCCCTCAGTCTCAAAAAGGTTGGTGACCCCTGATATAGAGTAACCTTAACCTATGAAGCATGTTTTTGGATGGTGGGAGGAAGCCACAGTCCCCAGAGAAAACCCAGGCATGCAATGGGAGAACAAGGAAACTCCCCACAGAAAAGTCCCCAGTTGGTGTTCTTTTTATTGAACCAGGGGCCTTCTAGTTGTGAGGCAAGAGCACTAACCAGAATCTGAATCATTTATTGTCATTGAACATAAAAATTAAAAGACATTTTTGCAGCCTTGGAGTGGTAACACTGCGCAAAAGCCCCCAGAATCAAGAGATATATTTGTCTGGATATCCTCAGAAATACCCCATCCCTGGTGATATCCACGGTGAATACTCTCCGGATATGAAGGTTTCTAAGATGATGTCCTAAGCATATCAACTCCAACTCCAAGTATGGGACACTTTTATACTGATAGAATCTGGAGATGAGATTCACTCCAGATATCACATGCGTCACTAGTGATATCCAAGGTCAGGATCTTTCCAGATTCTATCCATGTCAAATCTGTTGATATCTGATGTCCGTATACTAGTCATATCTGAAGTTAGGATTTGGAACATATGGCCAGCAGGCATATCTGAAGAATAAACACTAGTGATGTCTGTCAAGATATTTCAAGATACCAGTCATCTCAAAAATATGTAATAAATAAAAGGTGAAAGAAAACCGGTATTACTCAAAAATGATTTATTAAAAAATAAATAAATAAAAAACAAAACACCACACACAAACATGCATCCCTTTTTTTTTTTTGTAAGAGTCCATGTTATTCTCTTCTGCCAGATAGCAGCTCTTGACTGGTGGTGGGTTCCTTACATTGAAGCCAGCTGAGTGTCTCATGTGCATGGATTTCGGCTCAATTCCACTCTTCCGGTTTTCATCTAAGGCTTTTTGGCATTTCAGCATCACCCTGGTTAGCCTAGTGGAGCGGCACTTTGGCGAGGCTTAATAATAAGGTGGTTTTTCCTCGTCAATTTCCTCGTCGCTGACATAGTTTGCATTGGCTCCTTTTTATATATGACAGATCCTTTTGAGAATCTTCTCATGAATTTTGATCATCTTTTTGAAGAACTGTGGACCAACGGGAAAGGAAAATATTCTTTTAATTAGAGTAAAACACACACACACATATACACGTATACACACACACATACACAGTTCAACTGGACCATGCAATGACCTGAGTAAATGAATCAAGGTCACAGATAGGACAACTCATGCTGACTGGTCCTCCTTTTGACCTTCTCCTTGCTTCCATCTCCATTCTCTCTTTGCACTTGAGTCATAAGCTCGATTACAAGCTCCTAGTTGATGGAAATATGAAATGTACAGAAGATGAGGTCAACATATTGCAAACAGGTTTCCCAAGTGGAGTGTTCAAAATGTGCCATGCAGACTGTCACAGTGGCTTATCTTAATTATCCATTAACAATGCTATATACCAAGTGTATCGTTATTGTATCTCAGTGTTTGGTCTTAAGACATGGAAACACTAAATGAGCTGTGTCTATCACACTAATACAATTGTCATCCTATCCCCAAAATCTCTGAAAAGAAAGTAACACCGAATACTTGACATTGAGTCTCTCACAGTATCTCTAACTAATGGTGAGCTGTTTAAATCCAACAGAGGCGCAGACATCGGGACGCCTTTGCGCTCGCCCCGCGAGCTCCTCGCCTCTCCCTTCCCTTCTCCAATGCCCCTCGCGAGAGGGGTGCCAGGGAGTAGCGCTTTGTAGCCCCCGACGTTCGGACCCTGTGCAGTTCGGGCGCGGCCGCCGATGGACCCCCCGTGTCTCCGTGCTGCCCGTGCCTGCAACATAGGGCCCCACGGCGGTGGGGGACGTCATCTCTCGCTCCAGCGGGGGAATCGGGTGGGAGTAACGCCACACCCACCCAACACGTAGAACCTAAAAGAAACTAATTGACAGAGAGCCCACGGTGTCCAACATTTGTCCATTAACCGCACGAGAATTCACAATTATTAGTAAAGATGAATGTGTTTATAGTTCAAATCACACACCATATGCAATCCTGTGACTTCAAATAAATAAAACTATGTGCAGTCCGCAGTGATGACGTCCCGCGGGTGATGTGATTTTACAAGGTCTTACACCGAATCCCAGGAGAAGCTACTAGGCTGCACGGATGATCCATGATCCATACAGATCACAGGCCCCGGTTATGCACAGACATGTGCCGCGGATTCCACCCCCCCCCTCCACACACTTATTTAAATCCATTGTCTGGTCACGTCCTCTGCTTTTTTTTTACCGCGTTAAAGTCACTGCTCAATGTTTGTCCGTTAGGTGATGACATGTTTCTGGGTTACTTGAAGTTTCATTAAAAAGCAAAGTTTTTCAGCACACAATATTTTTACAGACTGGAGATACTGTAACAACCGAGCCAGTATGTCACTTTAATCGGAAGCAGAAGCCAAGCTGCTAATTAACTGGCTAATTCGGAGAGCTTTCTGTGCCCCATACACCGCACAACTCTGAACAATCTCTGAGAGAGTAAAGCAAAGAGAGAGACTCTCCTTTTTGGCATCAAAACCCATTTATTTTGAACACACACACAGACAGCCGAACAGCATGGAGGTGACTTCTGCTTCCAGCCCTCTCACTCATGTTTTTCACCCATGATTCCCCACTTCCTACGAGTCTTAGGGGCTGAAGGCGGGGCTAACCCCCAGGTCGCTACACTGCCCCCACCTAAGGGGTAAAGTGTCGCCACAACCCTCACATAGCTGAAAACCAAACACAGACAGCAAAACACATGAACACACCGGCTGAAAAATTAACAATTCTGAGTTCCAACCACCACCGTGTAACAGTCTTCCTCCCAGCTAGCTGGGTTCACACATCTGTTACTAACACATTCCATGTCAGCAGAATCAAACAGTCTCCCTGCAGCCGTGGTAGCACCACCATCAGGGTGCACATCACCTTGGGGAAGTAAAGTCTGAGCGAAGAGCTGCACATCAGCGGCGAAGGTCCCCAAGCGTTTGTCGTTTTTACGGTGACGAGACTCCAGCTGCTGTCGGTTCTGTTTTGTTGAACCCTGCTCTCCAAAGTGTCGCTCTCATGCTGCTGTCAGTGCTGACAGGTCTTGCAGCTCCGCAGAGGAGAGGTCCAGCAGTACCTGGAGTGTAGTGCCCTCCAACGCCAGTCCTGGGTGTGTAGCAAGTCCCCTCGGGACTCCAGCCCTCATAGCCGGTCGCCAAATTGACCTGAGCCAGGTGTGGTTCCAGTGGTGTTAGTAGGGATGGCCCGTTTGACACGGACGCTCCGGTGCTTGGTTCACCTTTGTGAAACAGAGTAGTTCGGCACAATGTTTCGGGGCGTTTGTCAATTAACGCAGATCACGTGGTTAATGACGTATGAAGCGCCTAATGAATTGTTGGGTCGAACCAGGGTTCAGATGTCACTTGCGTTTCAAACAGTTGGGTGCGCTATTCTCTAGAAATACGAAATGAATCCCGAACGTTTCCCGACCAGTTCTATTGTTTCCCCTGTATTGGAATCAGCGTCAGTTCATTGCACTTTACCATGGCTCCTGGAAAAAAGACGTACTGTTGCTCAAGATCGTTTCAACTCTGTTTCTCCTAATAAAATCATACAATACAAAGATTATTTATAAACAGAATAGTTCTATGTATTTATCATGGCAAGTAGCATTTGTTATAATAGAAATAACTAAGTGGTAAAGTCAATGGTGTCTGCATCGGGAGGCTCTGGGTTCAAGTCTTGCATTTTACAATGTTTTCTTTTTTGCCTTGCATTTATTTTCTTCATGTGATGTTTGTTTTGCTGTGTCAAGCACTTCTCACAGGAAACATCACACATTATGTATTACATTTTTTTAGCATCATTAACGACATTGTTTTGTTTTACGTGTTTTCATTATCATTCCTACATTGAAGTGTTACAAGGTTTAGAACCGATTCTGTTGCATAATTAAAAAATAAAAGTCAAAATCAGAAATGCTTTTTCATTTTCAGAATGAAGCTGCATTGTTTGACTCAAAATTAAAATGAAAAATCAATCCACCAAAATGCTTTTTCATTTTCTTCTTCAACACTGCTTATTCTGTCATCTGAATAAAATGATACAGAAAATGGTATTTGACGTTTCATTTTCAAAAAGTTCTCTGGTAAATGTGTAACAAAATTCATTTAGAAATGTTAAATATTTACATTAATTTGACCATTAAAATGGATTAACTGAAATTAATCCATTTTCGCATCCACAAAATGAAAATGCAATCCTCTCTTTGCAATTTCATTTTAATTATGACACAGAATAAGTGGTTTTTAAGTAGAAAATAAAAAAAAAAACAATTTGGAGTACTGACTTTTCATTTAAATTTTGAGTCATTTGATGCAGTTACATTTTGAAAATGAAAAAGCATTTCTGGTTTTGACTTCTATTTTTAATTATGCTACATAATCGCTTCCATAACAAGGAGCTTAGTTGAAGCATATGATATACGTCAAGTCCGCCACCAGATGCCGCTGTTTTGTGTGGTTTCAAAGCCCTGAATGGGAGTCAGGGCAGGCATAACACTCAGTAATGAAGGCAGAGTGGTTCAAACAATATTTCACACAGAGTGAGGCTCAGTGTAGTGCTTAAGTAGACTGTGGTTGATTGAGTAAATGAGACTCAGGTGTGCAGCATTCAGGAAGCGCATGCTAGGGTTGCAGGGAGATGAAGTGCATTTAGTACTCTAGAGATGGTACCTGCTGGTTATGGAAGCGATTGTGTAGGATAAATAAAAAGAAAAGTCAAAACCAGAAATGCTTTTTCATTTTCTTAAAATTAAAATGACTGATCATTTGCTGTTTACTCCATAAGTAATTTACATCTGCAGATTTCAATATTACTGTTATACACAATATAACTGTACACACAGAGAAAGAAACTGATGTAGAGTTAGCTCAGGTGCTTGTTTTTCCTATTTTACTGCCATTATACAACCACATTCCCGTGCTGAAATTGTGCCCATAAACACACACTTAATGCCTGAGACTATACTTTAATTCAGTCAGACAACTCTTGCAGTAAGAAATATTTATTTGACATACTTAATTTCCACATTCTTTAATTTGGCATTCACATCTTTTTCGTTTGGCATAAGGCTCCGTTCAATTCCATGAGAAATTTCCATAAAACTTTCGGGTAACAAAACCCCCCCTTTACGGAGCCCACAGGTGGAAGCCGGGGAGGAGGGTGGGGCGAAGAATGAGCGCTGAAGGTAAGAAAGAGAATGAACAACTGCGCACCTGGGCTTAAATAGGATGCTGAGCAGGTGAGTTAATTGACTGAACCGCACAAGGGGAGTAACCTGTAAAACACTGCTGCGAGTATCTGCCAGAAAATACGACAAGTCGTCATTTCAGAAGCAGACAAATGGATTTTATGCAGTTGTTTCATTGTCTGTCACCTTTAACAGATATTTTTTTAGACGTTCAGTAATAAACTTTAGTTGGTTTGTAGCATTGACTGTCTTTGAGAACAGGACTGTGTTCCCCAGCCCTCCTCACGATCCAAACAGGAAGTACTCAGTGGTTTCAACAGCTGTTAGTCATTCTTGTTAGAATAACCGTCCTTGCTCTGCCTTTTTTTAACATGTTCTTTCTAATCCTTATTTTTTAATATTTTTTCAGTAGTGTAAGTTATTCAAGTTATAAACTGGCCAGTCAGATGATTTGATAAAAGTACGTGGTCCTACTTTCAAAACATTTGATTGACAGATTCTTGCCACAGAAAAGATGATTCAAACCGATTCAGACCCATCACTGCTTACTGAAGTCCTCTGGCTCCAATGTGGTGGCATAAACATTGTAAAAAAATGACACTGAATTGACGGAACCAAAAAAAGCTATTTTCCATGAATGATGTCGCACTTACTCTATCCAGTTCTCCTATACAGTCAATTGTATTTTAGTTAAGTAATAAATCCCTTGTGCTATCTTAGATGACCCCACCCTTAAATTGATGTGTTCTCCCTACCATGACAAAGGTGGATTAAGGTAGAAAGATTTCATGTAATCCAAGGACACCAGTGAAGATCACATGATCATTGAATAAAAAAGCTTCAGAGCACTGTCTAGTGGGTCTAGATGACCCAACTCCCAATGTTAAAGTGCCTAGGATAGCACAAGGGTTACAATAAACTAAAGTAACTGGTGAGGAAGAAGGTTTTCTGTATTTATCCTAGTAGCCATTGCCTGTGCAGCAGATGAAGGGCATTTTATTTGTACAGTCTTCACTGATCCTCTCGCCGCTATCATTCATTATGATGTAGTCTTTGTTTCCAGTTTTTCTGGGATCCCAGAATGTAAAAGAGAGCCTGCTCCCATCTGACCAGGCCCAGGTATTTCTGATCAGGCCAAAAATGATGTGATCACCTGTGCAGATATTCAGTATTGATTCCACGGTCACATTGGTTGTTCCGTCATTTAGAGAGAAAAACTTTTGTCACTCAGTAAAATTTGAATCACATTATCATATTTCCTGAGGTATAGCAGGTAAATGCTGTCAGCCAATATGTACCTCTGTGTGAGCATTGTGTGTGCTTTAACACGAAACACAACAGTCACCTTCTGTAATGATCCAGATAATGTGCTTGAGGTGAGTTTCTATTCAAATATTTACGATTTTAAGGTGCTAAAGTACAAAGATGCACCGACGCTGCCAACATTTTACATCAACACAAAGAGCCGAAGGTGGAAGATCAGACTGAAGCTGAGGGGAAACCCACCAGGTAAGAAAGTACCTGCTGTCTGAATATTTGATAGATTCTTTTAATTAACAGCTGTTAGTTCAGGCTGTCCACAGATTCAAATAAAATGTCAAATCTCATGAATCAATAAAACAGAAAAAAAAAGCATGAAAAAAATGAGTTGATGCTGTAGAATATTCTAATGTGAACATAAAGACATATTTTATGTTACCAAAGATGTAAGTAAGTTGTTGTATGATGATTTACGTTAATTTCCATTTACTTTTCTTGTTTTTTGTATTGTAAATCTTCTGCATTCGTGAATTTCAACATTTAAAAATTGCACCCATCCAAATTATGATGTTAAAAGGACTAACAAATATATTTGATATTCTAACGGCAAATGATTTGTGTTTAAGGAATTCATTTGTTTCCCAATAAATATATAATTTTTAAACCTTCAGAGTTAAATAGGGTATATTTATCATCAAGACAGAGTCGTGTAAATGTCCCTCCATAACAGTTAAAAAAAAATTAAATAAAAAATTTAAAAAAAGGTTTCCTCAAAGAACAGAGACTGGTTCTTTTATTCGATCCGAACGGGGTGTTAACGTGCGCACACCTTAACAACCGGTGTAGGTACCATAACTATTGAGCCTGCAACGACTGTTCGGGGTCGTTCGACTAGTGCTGATGCGACATTTTGTGATTGGCTGTCCGTTGGTCCCATGACGTGTCAGATAGTGATTGGTCTGATCAAATTACGATACTACCATTGAAGAAGAAATTATGAAGTACGTTGTAAACAAAGAGAGCTCCGACATAAAGCGAGATCATCTTCTAAACATGCTTTTACTATTATGATTATTATTAAGTGCATTTGCAGCCAAACAGACTTCGTTCCGAACCCTTCTCTGGACCACACACTGTAACAAAGTAGCTTCCCTGCCTGCGAACACGAAGCTACGAGACTCCAGCCGCTCTGCTCAGAGACACGGTTCACTCTGTGAAGCAGCAGGTTCATTCTAACAGCCACAGATCTTTTTACAAAGTGGGTTTGTAAACACTACAAAGCATAATGTCAGACACAACTTATGAACAAAAATAACTTAATATTACAAAAAGAAACGGGAAATGAAAATATGTAGAGCCAGAGCAGATATGGATGCTATGTTGTTTGTCCATATGGGGTTACCGTAGTGTGACATCATCCTCAGTCGAAAGAACCCTGAACGGTTATTGCAGGCTGAATAGTCATGGTACCTACACTGGTGCGCCTTTTGTATGTGTCAAAGACTGAAAAATCCCCCTTAACTGAGACTGGCCCTATAACACGGTGCGCCCTATAGTCGTGAAAATACGGTACATAGACTTCTTTTTAGAGATTGCAAAATGATTTTCCTCTAAAAAGATAGCAGGTTTTTATTCATGTGTGTTTTCTCCACAGATGGAGACTAAAAAGACAACTTCCGTTTTGGGTGGAAGCTGTCATGATTGTTGCCGCTGCTCACCGGTAACTCCTCGTCACTTAACTTTAATTTTCTGGATTTTTGGACTGCAAGTTTTGAGGCAAGATATCACGTTTGTTAAATTAACACTTGGATTGTGTTGTCGTGCCCTGACAAACAAAATAACAAACTTAATTCAAGTCCGACTGCATCCTCCTAACCGCGGCCTCCCTCCCCCTCTCGAAGCCTCCCATCTGACTTCAGCGTCTGGCCTCCTACAACCACCTACAACCACCAGATATGTGGTCATCCAACCTGCTCATCTGGTCAGCTCTCACCTGGATTCTCCTCTGGCTCTCCCATCATCCAGTGGCTGGAATTATCCGGTATTCTTCATTTGAACTCCTTCGGCTTGGCCTCCACATCCCCTGCCCCCGCTGAACACCTGCAAGGATCCTCTGCTCCCACGGCGCTGGAGATACATTCACCGTGGTTCATGCCGGTGTGGGTACCGGATGTTCTCGGGTTGCCGGATGTTCTCGGGGTCCTTCGACCAATAATGACGTCACACTATTTGATTGGCTGTAAGTTGCCACGACCAATGAGTTAACGTCGCTAAGTTTTTTTTTAAACTTTATTGACCATTGCGGTATCATACATTAACAATGACATTAACGTTAACAACGAACAATAACAATGTAATCAATATTGCCTCGAAGATCAGTCACCATTGCCAAATATAACATATTAACATAGAAAATAAAGAATAGAGGGGAAAAAAAGAAACAATGAACATAACACACAAATAAATAAAAACATAAGTAAAATAAAATAAAGGAACATAGTCTAATACTAGATAGGGGTACTCGTGAAGTTTGTATTTCTGAACAAAACAAAGCAATTTCAAGCCATTCTTCTTTTTCATATAATGAAGTGATTGAAAGCAAAAACAGAGCTCTTTATTAAATGTTATAAAAAGTGGTTTGGTCTTCAAAACTTGACCTCACCAAGATGGCGCTGCTCTCCTCCCATGAGAAACCACGTGATGTCTCCTCTAGTGATATAAGTCATTGGAAGGAGCCCGAAGGACCCCGAGAACATCCCGCAACTCAAGAACATCCAGTACCCACACCGGCACTTCAACAAAGACTCATCTGAACCCATCCGCTCCTTAACATAACAATTAACATCCGCTCACTTTCTAGCAAGAGTCAACTGATGCAGGACTTCATTTCTGACTAAAAGTTTGACTTTCTCTGTTTAACGGAAACCTGGCAGCATCCAAATGACTTTTCACAACTCAAGGACTCCACACCTCCCGGCTTTGTTTACATCTGCAAACCACGTTTCACTGGTCGCGGGGGGAGGTCTTGCGATATTACACCACGAGAAGTGGAAAGTTCTGCCTGTTGAGATTTCGTCCTTCAGCTCCATGGAATGCATTGCCTGCATTCCCCTCCCAACATCTTTAGTTATAGCTTGCCTCCCATCTCTCCTTTCGCTCATTGCTGCCAATATTCACTCCTCACTTTCATCTGGTACTGTCCCATCACTTTTTAAAATGGCAGCTGTTAAAGCCATCCTGAAAAAACCCGGTTCAGATCCCAACGTACTCAATAATCTCTGTCCAATTCCTAATCTTCCCTTCATTTAAAAAGGTAATGCTTTCTTTTACAGTACAGTACTTACAGTGTACTTAAGTGGTATTTACATGGTACTTATAGTGTAACTACTGGGTACTTTCAGGGTACTTACATGGTACTTTTTATGGAATTTACTGGGTACCCACAGTGTGATTACATGGTACTTTCTATGGGACTTTACTGGGTACTTACATGATACTTTTTGTGTCTACTCTGTACTTACATGGTACTTACTGTGTATTTATATGGTACTATTTGGTTCATACCTATGTGGTACATACAGGGTATTAATAATATTCTTACTGGGTATTTACATGTTGTGCAAAGGTGTATTTTATGGTACTTACCACATGTAAGAACAAGGTAAGTACAAATACAGTACCTTGACCTTTAGGTCTGCACTCGCTGCATGTTTCATGGTATTTACCATGAATTTACCACAGAAACTACCCCTTAAGTACACTGAAACTGTAACTGTAAAAGAAAGTCAGCCCTATTTCCACTCAACTACATGGTACTTTCATTACTAAATACCGGGTATGTTCACTTGAATATTACTTGGTACTTACCCCTTAAGTACAATGAAACTGTACTGTAAAAGAAAGTCATGCCTATTTCCACTCTATTACATGGTGCTTTCAGTAGTAAATGCTGGGTATGTACACGTATTACCTTCCTGTGCAGTGCACATACACACTTGGTCTTCTGACCTCACTAAATGAGACAATGCTAACTTGTTGGTAATGGACTGATTACTTCTTGTAACATGAGGCAAGTTTAAAGAGAAACAAGACAGCAGCTAAAACAACAATCTTTAATATGATACACTTCTGCAGCATACAAAGTGTCATCACAATAAAATTTGTTTTAAGTACAAAACAGTACAAAGGAGCATTCCAGAAAACACATTATTGGCCTGACGGTCGAGCTTTTTGTCCATCCAAATTCCTTCAGCAGAGTTTGGTAACGGTGCAGGACTTCTTCAGGGTTTGTAACTGCAAGAAAATTCACAATATTAACAGGATGAACATAAAAAGCATAACGACTTTGATGAAATACAAAATATATTTTACTTATTAATCATTTCTGTAATGAGTTTGATAATTTTCTGTGAATTCTTTATAGCTTTGACTGTAATGCTTGAAATTAATCAAGAATCCTCATTTAAAAACATGATAGATTATTCACATCTTTATATTTTAGTTACATAAACAAGAACAACAAAAAAGAAATCAAAGAAAAAAAATCAAAATAGCCATAAAAAATCTTGTTTTTGTTTAGACAAAGAATGACAAAAGTAATGTTTTAATTGGCAATTGCTGTGTGTATTTCTTCTTTATAAATAATATTCGCACCTACAATTTGCATTAGCATGAAAAACATTGCAGTGTAAAAGAAAAGGAAAAAAATCATAAATCGGCAATTTCAAATTCAACACAGTTATTCACAAAAATATGTTTTAATTTTCAAACAGTTACATTCACTGTTGGGTGGTATTATTGTCTCTATCATATTTGAAAATAAATAAAAATAAAATAAAAACGGCGAAAGAAAAGAAAATGGGGAAAAGGCAGTTAAACACTTCATTAATGTAAATAATATGTCCACTTGGTGGATTAAACTTAGTTTAGCTTACTCTCCTGTGGCTTCAGGGATTCGTCTAAAGCGGTAAAAAAAAATGAAGTACTTCCTCATTATTTTAAATAAACGCTTTCTTTGATTTTCCCAGAAAGACGTCCGTTCAGTCAAACGAGTACAGAACAACAGACGTTATCATTTAGGCTACGTGCTTGTTTTACAGGTGCCACTCTCCTGGTAAGTAACAACAATGTTTGTAGATTTTCATTACAAACATTGTTTTTTAAACATTTTGAAATAGCTGAAATGGTAGACATGCTCTTACGTCACGTTTCAAACACAGAGATAGTAGCTTGAAATCACGAGGTTAGCTTCTTTATGAAGTTTGATCAGTTTAAATATTTACATGTAATTTATCCAATATTAAAAAAAAAACAAAAACACTGGCATACCTGCCAGATGAAGAGAAATTCAAACTGTTGCGCGCGCCTAGAGGCTCTCCGGATTAATGCACGTTCACTTCAGGGGTAGTTGTGCTGCTATCAAGTGCGCTGGGAATTTGCAACTTTGCTCGCCCCGACCTACTTAACAAAAACACACACTCGGGGTGTTTTTAGTATTAAAAGTAAATATTTTAGCCTTGTTGTTTTACATGTTTTCCTGACATTATATATTAAAACAAGTTCATTTTTAGAACAATATTTAAAAAGAGTTAAGTTTTGAATGATTTATTATCATGTTTATAAATGAGAAAAATTGATTAATGTCAAGCATTACAGTCAAAGCGATAAAGAATACACAGACATTTATCAAACTCATTACAGAAATGATTAAATAAGTAAAATTTATTTTGTATTTCATCAAAGTCGTTATGCTTTTTATTTTCATTTGAGCTTTTATTGTGAATTTTCTTGCAGTTACAAACCCAGAAGAAGTCCTGCACCGTTACCAAACTCTGCTGAAGGAATTTGGATGGACAAAAAGCACGACCCTCAGGCCAATAATGTGTTTTTTAGAATTCTCCTTTGTACTGTTATGTACTTAAAACCTATTTCATTGTGATGACACTTTGTATGCTGCAGACACGTATCATATTAAAGATTGTTGTTTTCACTGCTGTCTTGTTTCTCTTTAAACTTGCCTCATGTTACAAGAAGTAATCAGGCCAGAATATGTTTTTACAATGTAGTTACTTTACCCTTACCAACAACTTAGCATTGTCTCATTTGGTGAGGTCAGAAGACCAAGTGTGTATGTGCACTGCACAGGAAGGTAATACGTGTACATACCCAGCATTTACTACTTAAAGTACCATGTAATAGAGTGGAAATAGGGCTGACTTTCTTTTACAGTCCAGTTTCATTGTACTTAAGGGGTAGTTTCTGTGGTAAATTCATAGTAAATACCATGAAACATGCAGCGAGTGCAGACCTAAAGGTCAAGGTACTTTATTTGTACTTACCTTGTTCTTACATGTGTTAAGTACCATAAAAGACACCTTTGCACAACATGTGAATACCCAGTAAGAATATTATAAATACCCAGTATGTACCACATAGGTATGAACCAAATAGTATCATATAAATACACAGTAAGTACCATGTAAGTACAGAGTAGACACAAAAAGTACCATGTAAGTACCCTGAAAGTACCCAGTAGTTACACTATAAGTACCATGTAAATACCACTTAAGTACACTGTAAGTACTGTACTGTAAAAGAAAGCGTTACCAAAAAAGGCTAGAGAAAATAGTCGCATCTCAACTCTATGATTATCTAAAACACAGAAATTACGCACAGAAATATTTGGATTTATAAAACCGTGCGCACGCACATCCTACGGATCTTTCCCTTAATAAATCGCAATCAATTCTAAATGTGGCGCAGGTTTTGCGGCTTCATCACACGCCCATAGTTGCCCATAAATAGTCTGTGAAACGTCCACAAGTTAATATTCATTGACTGCGAAACCATGGAAAACACGGAGAGGAAATCAAAAAACGTAACTTCACTCAATGTGAAGTAGAAGTTATCGTTGGCAAGAAAGTAATTACACAATGTACTTGGACAACATTCACACGTTAGATCACTCCTGACATGATGAGTCTGTGTGTCTTTTTTTTTTTTTTTCAAAATTGTTTTTATTGGGTTTTAGAGCAGCAATGTAAACACGTGATAACAACAATGGTTACACTTTTTTTTTGCCTCCCCCCATTAAAACCAAAAACAAAAGGAAAAAAAAAAACCCCAAACAGAAAGGCGATACAAAAACTTATAATAATAGTAATGAATAATTAAAATTAAGAAAATAAGATGGCAGCACAACATATGTGATATAACAAAAGAAACTCTCCAGGGATCACGAATAGGAGATGTGTAAAGCGTTAGAACACACAGACAAAAAAAACCCACAAAAAAGGTCTTCATGAACAGAGAGCAAAGAGTTCAGATCAGTGATATTTTAAAGTGACAATGAGCGAGCACAAACAAAATAACCGAAATGCCTAAAAGTATATTTTTTGGGGGAAAATGAGAGCCAGCTAGGTGGGTATGTTACGTGATTGTAAGGTGTTAATATGTCCAAAAAAGGGTTGCCAAATTTTAAAGAACTTGCCCGTGGCGCCACGTAGAGTAAATTTAATCTTTTCAAGTTTACTATAGTGCAAAACATCTTTAATCCAGATTTCTAACGTAGGAGGAGAGGGAGACTTCCAACACAACAAAATCCTGCGTCTTGCCAAAAAAGTGAGAAATGCCACAAAATCAGATTGTAGTGTTGGCAAGTTTGTCATATTGGGGATGACCCCAAACAAGGCTGTTAACGGCTCAGGTTTGAGGGGCAATTTAAGGGTCTGCGATAAGAATCCGAAGACGTTAGTCCAGTATTGTGCAAGTGATGGACATGACCAAAACATGTGAGTAGAAGAGGCGGGGGAGTGGTGACAACGGTCGCATTCAGGATTAATGTCTGGGTATATCCGAGAGAGTCGAGATTTAGTCCAGTGTGTTCGGTGCAAAACTTTACATTGAATCAATCCATGTTTAGCACACAGTGAGGAGCTATGGACCCGCTTCAGGATTTTGTCCCAAAGGTTGTCCTGGATCACAAAACCCAAATCCTGTTCCCATGCCATTTTAACCGTTGCAGTAGAAGACTTGCACATTAAACATATCCTCTCATATAGACATGATATCATCCCTTTTGATAGCAGTGATGGAATCAGAAGATTGTCAAAATCATGGTCGGGTTGCCTGGATGGAAACTGGTGAGTGTTTTCCTTGACAAAACTACGGATTTGTAAGTAGCGGAAAAAGTGGTTCTTTGGAAGACCGAATTTGGAAGTAAGTTGTTCAAAGGAGGCAAACGTGCCCTCAATATAGAGGTCCTTGAGTGATCTGATACCCAAGGAGACCCAAACGGAGAATGCTCCATCCACTGTTGAGGGCCGAAATGAAGGGTTTTTTGCAATGGGGACTTGTAAGGAAAGAGATTTTATTTTAAAGTAACGTCTAAATTGATACCAAATTTTCAATGTGACCTTGATAACAGTGTTATTGTGATATTTGGGGCTCGGTAATTGCTTAGGAGCATAAATTAGTGATTTTAATGAAGACGAGACACAAGAAGAGGCCTCAAGGCTCAACCATGCTGGGGCACCCTCTAAGTCATCTGCCTGTAGCCAGTACCTAATGACGTGAAAATTGCATGCCCAGTAATAAAACATGAAGTTTGGCAAGGCCATCCCTCCTGCACACTTGGGTCGTTGGAGGTATGTTTTTCAAATTCTAGGAGGCTTGTTGTTCCAAATGAATCTAGACAGAGTCTGATCAAGCTTACAAAAAAAGAGATTGGGATAAAGGCAGGGACACATTGAAAAAGAAAAGAGAACTTTGGGAGCACGTTCATTTTGATTGTACTATATCGGGCAGCTACTGACAGGTGAAGTAGCGACCTTCTGTCCAAATCACTCTTAATTTTGATTAAGAGTGAGTCAAAATTTGACTTAAAAAGGTTCTCAAATTTCCTGGTAACCTTCACCCCCAAGTATGTGAAACTATCTAGTGAAACCTGAAATGGGAGAACGGCAGTTGGATATGCCTGAGCAGCAACATTCACAGGAAAAAGTTCCCTTTTTCCAAGGTTCAGCTTATAGCCTGAAATAAGGCTAAACTGGTGAAGAGTTGAGAGCAGAGTGGGAAAAGAGAGAGTGGGCTTCGAGATATAAAGAAGCAAATCATCAGCATATAATGAAATTCGCTGTTCCATTCCATTTCTTGTTACTCCGGCAATCTGGTCGTTGGATCTAAGTGAGATGGCCAAAGGTTCTATAGCAATAGCAAAGAGCAATGGCGATAAAGGACATCCCTGCCTCGTACCTCTAAAAAGAGGAAAAAATTCACAGTGAGTGTTGTTTGTTTTGATTGAGGCAAGTGGGGAGGTATACAAAAGCCTGACCCAAGAAGTGAACATTTTACCAAATCCAAATTTCTCCAAGACGTAGAAAAGGTAATCCCATTCAACTCTATCGAAAGCCTTCTCAGCATCTAGACTTATGACAAACTCAGGCTCGATGGTGTCTGAAGAGTTATAGAGAACATTAAACAACCGTCTGAGATTGGAGAAGGCATATCTCCCTTTCATAAATCCTGTTTGGTCCGGACTGATCACTGATGGCAAAATTCCCTCAATACGCAAAGCTAGAAGCTTGGCAAGAATTTTATAATCCACATTTAATAGGGAGATAGGGCGATATGAGCCACAGGATAAAGGATCCTTGTCCTTTTTCAGGATAAGGGATACAGTTGCTTGACGGAGAGATAATGGGAGGGAACCCACTTCCAGTGAGTGTTTAAACATATTAAGTATTAAAGGTGCCAATTTAGGCATAAATTTTCGGTAGAACTCAACAGGGAACCCATCCCGACCAGGACATTTAGAACATTGCATCTTATTTATTGCCTGCAAAATTTCTTCAGTCGTTATGGGCTCCTCTAATTGATCGCTATATGTATGTTCAATTACCGGAAAATTCTGACAATTAAAGAAGGAGTCCAAGGATGCAGTGCTGGGTGTACACTCCGAGGTGTAAAGTGATGAATAGAACTCACAAAATTGGTTATTCATTATTTGAGCATCTGTGGAGACTCCATCTGGTGTCTGAATTTGGGAAATGAGATGCGCTTCGAAGCTGATGGGAGAGTAATTTGCTAGCCTTGTCTCCGTACTCGTACTGAGAGTGTTGCGAAGTAAGGATTCCTCAGCTTGAGCTGATGATAAGTGGTCGAACATAGCCTGCAAAGACAACCTGTCGTTATAGACCTCGGGTGATGGGCAGGCAGCATAAAGCTCATCAAGTTGTAATATTTGCGTGGTGATCTCCAAAACCTTTGCCCTCCTCTGCCTCCTCTCATAGTCAGCATAGGATATGATATGCCCTCTGATGAAAGCTTTAAAAGTTTCCCACAGAAGGGAGGGAGAATTATACCTGGTGTGACGTTAGTGGCAATAAAGAGGTCTATCTTAGATGCCACAAAGGCTGTAAATTTTTCATCTGCAAGTAGTCGTGTGTTCAAGCGCCATGGAGGAAATGAGAAATTTCTGCCAACTGCCAGGTTTAAAATCACTGGAGCATGATCAGATATGACTATAGCATCATGGGATCAAGAGCGAATATGCGACACAAGCCGGCTATCTAAAAGGAAATAATCAATGCGAGTATATGTGTGGTGTACAGGGGAAAAAAAGTATATTCTCTGCGTGAGGGATTAAGAAAACGCCATGTGTCAATAACTGAAAATTCCCTGAAGAAAAGTATTAATAACTTTAGATTAATTTGATTGTCTGCTAGGCTTATTTGAGGATCGATCTAGTTGACCAAGCCAACAATTAATGTCCCCCCCCAAGAACGAGGAAATGGGAAGTTAAATCTGGGATTTTAGAGAAAAAGGAACTAAAAAAGTTATGATTGTCCCAGTTGGGTGCATAAACATTTGCAAAAATGAATTTAGTGTTAAATATGCTTCCTTTTACAATAATGTATCTACCATTAGGGTCAGCAATAACGCTGGAGGGAACAAAAGGAACAGATTTATGTATTAATATGGCAGCACCACAGGCTTTTGATGGAAATGTAGAATGAAATAACTGGCCCACCCAACCTCTACAGAGCCTTGAGTGGTCTGAGATTTTCAAGTGTGTTTCTTGTAGGAATACAATCTCAGCACCCATATGTTGCAGATGGCGAATAACTTTGCTCCTTTTAATAGGCTGATTTAAACCTTTACAGTTCCAACTACAAAACTTATAAGAGCGACCTGCTGGCCGGCTACTTGTGCTACTCATAACAAAACGATAGGTAATATATAAAGTGTGACACTGAACAAGATAAACATCTGAAGACCAAGAGAAACAAAACAGTAAAACAAAAAAAAAAACATACCCCAAAACTGAAGCATCTTCCCAATCAAGATGCGCGCACCCCTCTTATTACAAACTACTAGGCACTTCCTTCGCACCTCTTGAAGTCCCAGCAGCGCTCCGGCTCACAGCTGCTGTCCCGGTGGAAGATTGTGAAGTCTGTGTGTCTTAACCAGAGGCTCCACCGAAACCCTGAGACCGACTCACCGAACCCCTAGGGTTCGATCGAACCCAGGTTAAGAACTACTGCTCTAATTATACACATTTTCATGCAAGAAAAATTAATGTCACAAAAACATCACAAACTATTTTCTGTATCAGAAACTGTGCTTAGAAAAGTGAAATGTTATATAATTAAGTAAGAAAATGTCAAGTTAATTTATTACCATCTTGTGTTTTTGTAGTTACAGGGGAAAACCCTCCAAACAAACAAACTTTTTTCTTAGAAAAAAGAAGAACTGGTTTGATGCTCAGAAATACTGCAGAACTAAATACACAGATCTGGTCGAAGAACCACAGATACAGGAGATAAAGGAGAATTCTTTTTATTTTTTTTTTTTAACTTGTCCTGTCCAACAGCTGGGCAGACAGATGAGAGCTGAGGGTCTCTTGTGTTGGACATAATTTACTTTTACAACAGGGGTTATGAATCTTCTGACAAACCAGAGGTATGTCTGACTAAACCCCTTTTGTAATCGAGGCCAAACTTTATTCATTTTAATTATTTTTGAAATTCTTTTGTCTTGGACCGGACGGAAAAGGAAAGAAGGGGAGAAGAGAGAGGGATGTTAGAGAGGGGGGGTAGGAGGGTGATCATAGGAGGGAGGAGAGGGGGGTAAAACCATGAAGCATCATTAAGCAACAAGCTACTGGATGTTTATCATTACGGTAAGGTACAGATAGAATACAAATCTCAAAGGGGCGGGGCCTGTCCACACATACACTGAAATGTTATCAACACACCTGTTAGCTGCAAAAATGTCCCCATGTCAACATGTAAACAATACAGATAGTGTTCACACATGCATACTTATGCCTACAAGCCAACTAGTGTGAGATATTTCACTCATTCACGCAATTTGTTAGTGCAAAGGTGAGCTAACACCTGTGCTCAGTTGAGTGTTTATATTCTTCTAAAATGGATGATGGAATGTGGATAAAAGAGAATTCTAATGGAAATGGTCTCTGTCTAAAGCAAGCATTGGTGGATTTTGATGATGGACAAAACAATGGCTTGCCTTCAATTCTGAACATATTTATCGGACTGTTTAGAGTCACCTGGATCTGTTCGGATGGCAACAGCTTCTTTTTACGACACTGGGATGATAAATATGATGATGACACTAAAAAACACTATAACTGTTCCATGTTGACATGATGACAAATGGAGCATTGATGACTGTGGGACAAAAGAGCCCTTTATCTGTTACTAAGGTAAATGTTTTTCACTGTAAAATCTTCATTTAATGAACTTACCCACAAAGATGAGGAAGAAAAGAAAGAAATTCTGCTTCATCTTTGCTTAGAAGATATTAAGTTAACCTCTGAAAAACAAACATAATTTTAAAAAGTTTAGTTTTGTTATTTAGTGGAAACCTTGTGAGTTCTTTAAAGTAAAAATATGTTTTCAAATTGATTAAAATAACACTAATAAAAGCTCAGTCCAGTTCTAATCTTAATGTCTGACTTTCAAATCTTCTTTCTCTTTCGGCTTTTCCCATCAGGGGTCGCCACAGCGAATCATCCTTTTCCACCTCACTCTATTATGAACATCTTCTACCCTAACATTAGCCAACTTCATGTCCTCTGTTAAGACATCCATATATCTCCTCTTTGGCCGTCCTCTTGCCCTCCTGCCAGGCAGCTCCATCTCCAACATCCTTCTACCAATATATCCACTATCCCTCCTCTGAACATGTCCAAACCATCTCAGTCTGGCTTCTCTGACTTTGTCGCTAACACAGGCAACATGAGCCGTCCCTCTGATGTACTCGTTCCTTATCCTGTCTAACCTGGTCACTCCTAAGGAGAACCTCAACATCTTCATATCCGCTACCTCCATCTCAGCCTCTTGTCTCTGTCTCACTGCTACCGTCTCTAACCCATAGAGCAGAGCTGGTCTCACCACTGTCTTGTACACCTTTCCTTTGAGTCTTGCTGACACTGTTCTGTCACACAACACTCCTGACACTTTCCTCCACCCGCTCTAACCTGCCTGCACTCGCCTCTTCACCTCTTTTCCACACTCCCCATCACACTGAACTGTTGACCCCAAGTACTTAAAGTCCTGCACTTTCTTCACCTCAGCCCCCTGTAACCTAACGCTTCTACCTTGATCCCTCTCCTTCAGACACATGTATTCTGTCTTACTGCGACTGACCTTCATGCCTCTTCTTTCCAGAGCAAACCTCCACCTCTCTAGCTGTTCCTCCACCTGCTCTCTACTCTCACTGCAAATTACAATGTCATCCGCAAACATCATTGTTCAGGGAGATTCCTGTCTTACCTCCTCTGTCAGCCTGTCCATCAGCATAGCAAACAAGAAGGGACTCAAAGGTGATCCTTGGTGTAGTCCCACCTCCACCTTGAACTCCTCTGTCTGACCAACAGCACATCTCACCACCGTCATGTCCTGAACTACTCTGACATACTTCTCTGCCACTCCAGACGACCTCATACAGTACCACAGCTCCTCCCTCGGCACCCTGTCATACGCCTTCTCTAAATCTACGAACACACACTTACTTTCAAATCATCTTCTCAAATAAAGTTTGAACAAAAGTTAGCCTCATTCATTTTGTTGTGTCATATTTTTTAGGAAGATAACATTAAAAGGCATTTATTTTCACATAAAAGTACAAAAAATCCATTGATTTACATATGTTCCTGCTTAGTTTATTTACATTTCCTGCTGGGAAAAAATTCAAATGTGTTCTTGTGAAACGACATTTTGCATTGTGACATTTATGTGATATAAATTATTATTAAGAACAAATTTCCATTACATTTTCTCAAGAATCAATTATGCCAAATATTAAATATAGTATTTTATGTCATCCACTAAAGTAAATATATCCTTTGATCAAAACAGTTATTTCTGATAAAAAAACAACAGTTTTGTTCCCATCGTTCCCTCATATTTATGGTGTGAAATTGCAGTTTTGATTTAAAAAAATAACATTTTAATAAAGACAATACCCTAACAACTGACTAAAATTGCAATTAATTCAAAATTATCTTTAGGTTTAGTTTTTTCCTTTTTGTTTTGAGGGGGGGGTTGTTTTTTCTCAGTGTCTTTTTTTTCATCAGTTATACATTCATACAATGACAAATCAATCTTAGGATAAGAAATATTAATAAATATTGCTTGAAAGAGATTGAAAAGTAGCAAACCTATATAACCCCACCCCTGTTCTACCGTAACCATTAAATTACATGATTTATCATTATCCAGTTCCTAGCTTTTGACAGACAGAATTAAGAATCTTGAAGTATTAATAAATCACGACAAAGATGAATTACTTAAATTATGTAAAAAATAACTTTTAGAAATTAACATGGCAAATGCAGATTATTTATCCAAAATATATGCAGATTATTTTAATTATAAAAATCATGTATATGATTAATAAACTAAAATATCAGTAAAATAGACATAACACTGTTTCAAAAATTTTCATAGCAAAATTTGATCAAGTAAAAAAAGTTAAAAAAAAAGGTAAAATGTGTGCAAATTATGTTTCATTAAGAAGAATCATGAATCAACTTTTCAATTTTTGGAGCAAGTGAAGTAATATTAGAAATCAATTACTTTAACCATTTTCAATAATTCATTAAGCATTCTTTTAAGTTTTATTTATAATAAGGTAATGCTGTTAAGTAAAACAAAACGGGTCCATATTCTGTCGAATGACCAAGGTTGGTATTCCTTCTTCTGCTGATTAACCCTTGTGCTATCTTAGATGACCCCACCCTCACATTGACGTGTTCTCCCTACCATGACAAAGGTGGATAAAGGTGGAAAGGTATCCATAGTATCCATGGAGACCAGTGAAGATCACAAATCATTGAAGAAAAAAGGTTCAGAGCACTGTCTAGTGGGTCTAGATGACCCAACTCCCAATGTTAAAGTGCCTAGGATAGCACAAGGTTTAACAGCCGTTCTTCTGGAAACAGAGGTTATAGTTCTCTTCACTGTTGTGTCTGCAGACATTAGATTAAGGTCCATATCCTTCTTAGATATCAGCGGCGCTGAAAGTTGAGGTCAAGTTGTCTGCAGGTTAGAACTCTGCTGAAAATCAGGGTCACTTCAGACTTTTGGAGAAAGCGATGAATCCAGGCGTCATATTTCTTGAAATTATACTTGACTCTTTGATTTATTACTGCAGTTCAGACATCCGTGATCAAACACTTCTCCAAGTCATTCATGGCGTTCATGACCAGAACCTCGGACCGGTCTGGTGGACTGAGTGGTTTGACGTAAATCCTGTAGCCTTTAACCCAAGTGTTCTCAATCGGCTTAATAATTAATAATAATAATTGATCCCACAATGGGGAAATTCTTCTCCGCATTTGACCCATCCCCTGGGGGAGCGGTGAGCTGCAACCTAACCACGCTCGGGCGGCAGTAGCGTTAAGGGCCTTCACTAGGTGATATTCATTGCCCACCATTGATATGGTAATTGACCCAGTACCATTGTTTATCCCCCTCCGGGAATCGAACCCTGGAATCCTGCATTGTAGCCTCTCACCTTACCAACCGAGTTACCCAGCCACGCTTCCTGAGAAGCCTGGCATGTTTGGTGACTTCAGCATTCCTTCAGGTCAGATGGTCGTTTAGATAACCAGCAGATCCCTTTAGATATCTGACAAACTAATAAATAAATGGAAAAAACGGAAAAATTAAGAGAAGAAATAAACCTAAGAATATATGTATGAAAACACACATCAAACCCATACTAATAATAATAAATCTTCTGCTCCGTTCCGCAACAAAAAAAGCACTGACCACACGTATCAAAAATAAAATGATGAGCGATAATAACCATAATAACCATAACAATAATAAAAGCACTTTTAGAAGATCATCTCGTATATAACCTTGTTTACAGCAGGACTTATTTTAAACAGAACTAATTTATTCCGACCGAAAGTGTGGCAATGTAAACGTTTGTTAAAATTGGAAAAAACAGACCTCTGTTCTGTTTTACACCATTTGATAGGTGACTTTCAATGTTTTCCCCCACATTTTATGTAGTTTTATGCTTGTTTTTGCTAGGTGTTTTGTCTGGATCAGAGGTGTTTGGAATTTTATTGGTTTGAGATGTTTGAGATATTCCAGGAAAGAAAATGGACATTTTAGTTTAAACAGCACAGTAGTTTTTGTAATGAGAGAAAAATTAAAGAACATTTGTTTAAAAACATTTATTTATACATATCTCAGCTATATGATGACTGTTAGCTTTAAACAGGCATGACACAGATAAGAGGATGTGATGAACATCATCATTGGATTCTTTATGTAAAATAACAATCCTCAGCATAATGCCTTAGTCACAAATGCCTACACGTGTGGATACACGCTGTCTGCGGGTAAAAACCTGTACGAGACACGCAGCTGTTCCATAAAAAATCTTTCAGATCAGGGGTGTCAAACTCGTTTTGGTTCGGGGACCACATTAAACCCGTCTGACCTGAAGTGTCCCGGACCAGTAACATAAAAGCAAAATAACCTGGTCAGCTTGTTATCTGTAGCTTTGTTTTTTTCTCAGTTGGAAGAAATGCCTTAACCAGCATGGTAGCCTACTCACTTATTATTACAGATTCAGTCATTCACAGAAGCCAATGGATTTAAAATAAAAAGCATTTTACTTAAAAAAAATGGTTTATTCAATATATATTGTTTTGATTTTCCTTTGCTCCCCTAGTGGCGCACTTAGGCATTTTGATTATTTTTTTATCCCTTGTGCTATCCTAGGCACTTTAACATTGGGTGTTGGGTCATCTAGACCCACTAGACAGTGCTCTGAACCTTTTTTCTTCAATGATTTGTGATCTTCACTGGTGTCCATAAATTGCATGAAATCTTTCATGCAATAGCCTACCTCTGTTCCCCCCCCCCCCGCATCAGGTGGTCATCCACCCTAAACCATTCGATGCCTGCTGGATGCCAGGCGGTGGGGCAGGGGTCTTCAATATCTTGTGGACTGGAAGGGTTGTAGTCCTGAAGAGACTTCCCGGGTGCCTGTCTCCTGCATCTTGGACCCAGCTCAAATTAGTGCAGTCCAGAGGCGCCCCTTGAGGAGGTGGGAACTGTGGGGTATTTATGTTTCAGTTTGTTGTAACCTTCTGTTTCCAGGTCCTTTTCTCCTGGTTTTTTTTCCTTAGTTACTTTGCTCTCCCACCTGTCATGTTAATGGTTTCACCTGTGTTCACTTATGTCATCAGTCCACCTGTGTGTATATAGGCCGTGTGTTTCCTCCACTCATTGCGAGATTGTTTGGTGTTGCATCTTGATTCTCATGAGAAATCTAGCCTTGGGTTTCAATCAGTTCAGTGCTGAATTATAACAATCCTAACTTGCCACAGGAATGGACTAGAAACTTGATTTTTTTTAATAAAAAAAACAAAACAAAACATCCTTATAACTTTTACTCTTCATGAGTGGGCCGGATAGAACCATCTGGCAGGCCGGATTGACCCCCGAGCCGTATGTTTGGCATCCCTGTTTTAGATCGTAAACAACTCAGTGAGGCGACAATGCTCATGCAAATTTTTTTTATGGGGATGAAGCGGGCATCAGGTTGTAGTGAACACATGAGCAACACGCAAGGATAAGTTAGAGGGAAGTAGGGGGGACACAGTTGTATGTAATTTTTAATTTTTCAAACTCCCCGCAAACCTGTGCACTACACAGGGAGCCCATTAGTGCTGTTCAAGTAAAAGGTTTGCGCACTTTGGCCGTTAGAAATGAGGAAATTAGACATTAGTTTGTGCAGACATCCTACTGGCATCCTATGGTCACTTTACGTGCACACCCCTTGCATGCAGGATTTGCACACGGTCAGTAAGGAGCCAGTGTACAAATAACTCACAACTGTAGGGCTGTGCAACATTCGACAGCTTCACTGATCCATCATGTTTAAGTGTCTGGTTTGTAGTTTAGTCATCTCATCTGTGATCATAACCAGGTTTGTTTCTCTTTTGTTTCACAGTTTCTTATGTTGAAGTTTATTTGTCAAAGTTTTTGCGTTTCTGCCATCAGGCCTGGTATTCTGCAATGTAGGTCCTAACGTCACTGGTTCTTAACATGAATTTAAATTATTATTGTTTGCTCTGGTACTTCTGTGGAATTGAGGAGGAAGTGCAAACAAATACCTGCTGGATTTGTTTTTAAAGTAAACAGAACAATCACTGTCTGTACTAAAGCAGCTATGGTCAGTTTTTATTCAAACTACTATGGAAACAGGACAATGAAATACGAGGATGCAGAGATGCTGTGATCAGTCCACATCAACACATCAGAGCAGAAGGTTGAAGATCAGACTGAAGCTGAGGAGAATCCTGCAGGTGAGTGTCTTTAGACTGATAGGAAAAAACAAATGCTAATGAACTCTGTTAAGCAATCAGCATATTTAGCTTTTCTTATCAGAAATAAAAAAATCTGACTGAAATAAAAAAATCTGAATTTAAATCAACAAACTTTTTTTTATATGGACAATTGAAACTGAGCATTTATTTATTATTTTTACTTATTTTGTTATCAACAAAAGTCAGTTATTGAGTTGAAAAACAAAATCCCCACAAAAAAATGAAAAAAAATGGATCACATTTTTAGTCAGTTCTAGTCTCTGTTAGCAGATATTTTCTATCAAAAATGTTATTTGACACCAGATACTTGGAAAAAATATGAAACATGTTTTTGTTAGATTGTGATGTGCTTTATTAGAGACTGTCCTTTTCTGTAATGCTATACAATTTACTTTAATAATCTTTCACCACAAAATCACTTTAAAGGGGCAGTATAGAGCGTAAACATTAAATAAGTTCTCCATATTACATGCATTGAAATAAAACACTTTTGTTACTGTGTTTTTGTTTTTCAGGAAAACAGATTGTTTTGGTCTTTAGAACATGTAGTCATAACAAAAATAATTCATAAAAATTTCTTTAGAATATTGAGAACAGTTTTTTTGAATATGCAAATACAACTAACAAAATATTGAGTTATTTTTAAAACTGCAAACAAATATTGGAACTGGTATTTTAGGGCTAGAAACTGTGGCTGTTAAGATTGTGGGTAAAAGGAAATAAAAATCATTACGTGATCCATTATTTAAAACAGAACAGTTAATATGGGCTGTATTCAGACTGCACACATTTAGTTTGCCTAAAGTTCATTTCTTTTCATAATCTGGAACACATTTTCAGTATGAATACACTCAAGCAGACCCGGTCCGGCACCAGGAGCTAAATCCGATTGAGCTCCAGTTCTCTCAGTTTAGGCTCCAGCTCGGGGCGGAACAACTGGACCAAAACAGCCACCGTATCCGAGCATTACATTGTTATAAACAGAGAAGCCACAAACAAATGTGATGCAACGATGAGACACAGAAACTTATTTAAATGTGGTGGGATGAATGCAGGCTCCTTAAAACAACTTTTAACGTGCTACACATTGCTTTTCACGCAACAATCTATTTGTCATTAACACTTTTCAGCATACCCTCTTAGCCGACGTCTCCTTAGCAACCGCCTTCCAGCCTTCCTCTGCCATGTCAAAGCAACCAGTAAAAAGTGTTGTATCTGACATTATTACATATATTTAAACTTGGTCTGTGAAATATAAAGTTTGAATCTTTGTATTTATTTGTTAAAGGGACACAAAAAACTGTGTTGAGTGCTCTGAAATAGAGAGACTGTTCATACGCAGAATAGTAGCCTTAGGTAACCATCACAACAAGGATTGCAGAGTGTAGGACTTCAATTATGCTTTCTTTTGTTGATTTGCTTTCCAGACCAATGACTGAAGATATCTTTAGTCACATGCTTTTGTGTACAAGCTCAGCTCTGAAACAGAAAAGACCAGTTAAAAAGCATCTTGAATACAGGGCAAATGCAAGATTTAGGACTCGATCCGGATCAAATTAAAAAGATTTGGTCCGGATCAAATGATTTTTCCAGTCTGAACACACCCTTAAAGAAAGATTTTTGTCTTCCTGCAGTTGAAAGAGTTTCTGAGAAAAGATGAGGAGTTTTTTTCTGATGGTTCTCGTTGGTAAGTGGATCTTTAGCTGCTCTTTGATCATTTATTCATTTCATCTTTTTATTAAAATTAATTCTCACTAATATGTATCATCAGTACCCTGAAGTCATTTGAGAATCTATTGGAAATAAACAGATTTATGTCCTAAAACTCTTTTATTTTCAGGTCACTTTTGTCTCTTCACATGTCAGCTCCATGATTATCACTATGTTGATCAGATCATGAATTGGACTGAAGCTCAGCAGCACTGCAGGGATGAATACACTGATCTGGCTACAGTGAGCACCATGGCAGATATGGAGCGACTCAGAAATATACATTCTGAGAAGAGAGAAATCTGGATTGGTCTGTTCAAAAAGACGGGCACCAACGTTACTTCCCACTGGTCTCTGCCTGGACTGCAGTTCAATGAAAGTCAGGCAAAGTGGAAAGAAGGGGAACCAAATGGTGTTACAACTGAGACCTGTGGGGCTATAGAAAAAATTACTGAGAAACAGTGGGTGGACATGCCTTGTATGGATTCAGCACATTTCCTCTGCTATGATGGTAATAAGAGACATGATTGTCCTTGAATACATTTAACTTGTGATCGATTCAAATACTAAAATATTACAGACTCTGAACTAAATTAATGTTGTATAGGTGGTTGTATATATGGAGTGTAAGTCGCAGCATCCAAAAAATGATAAAGATGAAAAATACAAATAAAAGTTGCTCTGTAGTATAAGTCGCACTGTTGGGAGAAAAGTGCAACACTTCTGAACAAATCCACCAAACCCGGCAAGATAGTCATTCAAAGAGAATGCAATTTACGTGTCAAAATAATGTCCGGTGCCTCTTTTGACGTGCTTCTTATTTGACGTGCAATGCTTATTTAAAAATGCGTGTGCTTTTTTAAACTCTCGTTGTGTGCGGTAGGCACTACCGTCACGTTACCATCACTACATGAAACATTGACAAAAGATCTACAAAAACATTAATATCACCATCATTCAGTTTCTTTTTTATTACGGCAATCTTTACCTTCTATACACCTACATTGCTTTCTAGCTGTTGTTAGTGGGAAACAACTGATATGGGGCAACCAGTTGTTAGTGTGAAAATAGTAAATATGAGCCTATTTATATTTGGAAAAAAAAATCACAAGCAAGTTAGTACTGACTACAAGTCGCACACAAAGCCGAACAATGAAACTAGACGTAGCGTTTTTCTTAAGATGGAGGACATATATAAATAAACTAAAGGATAAAGTTGCATTTTACAGTATTGCTCATATCATTGTGAATCAGGAGCAGATAAAAAAAATGCTGCTGGGAATTACTTAAGTAGAACATGGGTCTTACAAGCCACAAGCTCCGTGCTCTGCTCCATTCCAATACATCCCCTTGCAGATAAATAGATCCACGTACGGACTAAAATTGTACAGATGGATAACTCTATTGTATTGAATTAATATTGTTCATCCTTTTGTTGCATTGTTAATGTTTTCTTGGGGTTGTGAGGGGTTGTAAGTTGGTGGGACAGCGTGTATACAGATGTATGATATGAAGGGGCAGGGCTACTCCACGCCAACAGTCCTGCCCTCAGCTCAGATGCGAATTTCAAATGAACAACTGCTGCTCTACAGAAACTTCTGTCCAAGAAAATGACACAGTTTTTTAATTTTAATTTTAGCTAAAAAGTCATTATCATAATTAAGAGACCACTAGGGACTCTTAGATTAATTCACAATTTGATCAGAGTTTGTCTTTATCAAAACTCCTTTTTTTAATTTTTCATTAAAAAAACTGGTCTGGTTTGTCCCAAAGATCAAGTTTCATGTTCATTTCTTCTACTCCACAGAAAGTACAAGCTCTGCTAATAAATATTATTTAGGAGATAAAAAGACCTGGTTTGATGCTTTGAGATATTGCAGAAAGACTCACACAGACCTGATCAGTGGACCACAGCTAGAGGAGCTGCAGAAGCATGATAATCCCACAGAGAAGACAATACAACTATATAATGGGACAAGAGTGAATAACTTGAACTCATTATCATCATCTCAATACATTTTCATTGGACTGTTCAGAGACATTTGGACCTGGTCAGATGGGAGCAGTTTCTCTTTCAGACACTGGAATGTGTACTATGACAGTACAAGTATAAAACATGACTGCACCATTCGTAACACGGACGGCATGTGGGAAACCAAACCATGTTCAGATCAAAAACCCTTCTTCTGTTACACAGGTGATCATTTTTTTCTTCAATGACACAAAAGTAAACTCACTTTGAATGAATTCTTGTCTCCTTCATGGCCTCCACTTCTAAACATACATTCAACATACAAACTCTGCACATTCTTGCAAAAACCTCACATGTGGAAAAGCCCCAAAATACTTGTGTTTCTGTTCATTTGGATTTCCTCCTTTATTTTTCTGTATTTTAACACTTTTTTGGAGTAAAAGACTTTGGGGAACATCTAACAATTTGACACAGGGTCTTGATAATCTGATCCACTGAAGTTAGACACTTTTATTTTCTAATTCGATTTTTTTCATCCATTTTTCCTGTCTGTATCTAATGACTTGTTTTTTTTTCCTTTACCACTTCAGATGTGAGAGAGCACTAACATGATGATGTTTTCCTTTTACCAGATCACGTGATCCTGATCAAAGAGAGCAGAACCTGGGAGGAGGCCTTATACTACTGCAGACATCACCACCATGACCTGGGGCCTCATTTATAAACGTTGCGTACGCACAAAAGAAGGCGTACGCCACTCTCTACGCAATAGTTGAGATTTATAAAAAGCAAACTTGACGGGAAAATGTGCGGTCCTTCACGCCAGCTCTGACCCAGGCGTACGCACAAAAACGAGTGAAATGAGAAACGGCGACACCGTCAGCAGATGGAAGAAACACGTGAAAGTGAAAATGACAATCCTGCCTCTCATTAATAACATGAAGACTTCACAAAGCAAGTCTTACAATTAACAGCCTACACCAACACCCGTTTGATCGATCAGCAGTGAAACAAACAAAAAAATCAAACGAAAATTACAACAGAAATTCAAATGAACACATATTTGCAAGAAGAAAAGTGAAATATGTTCTGCAATATTGGCATGTAGTGCAATTCATCCTAATAAATAATATAGTTAACAGAACGAAATAATGTACAAAACTGATATCCTCGTCAATGTGTCCGTCTGGTGGAGCAGATATAGTCAAAGTCAGCTTTATTGTCAAATATGCTGCATCCGTAAGACATACAGCACAGATGAAATTGCTTTCCTCCCACCCCACAGTGCAAGCAGCATATAAAATAATAAATAAACGACTTACGACTTAAAATAAATTCTTTTAAAAACAATAAATCCTTGAAACCCAAAAAGATAAAGCCAAAAAAAAGCCAAAAAACACTGAAGGTAGGGGAGAGAGGAGCCGCTGCGTGTGCACGCGCCACCAGATGCGTGCGAATCAGACAGACGGACGGACGGACGTACTAATTGTCCACTGGGGAAAGTTGTTTTCATATTAAAACGTTTCTTCATAAGCTACAGAATTATGGTATTCATGCATATGCCTTTAGTTTGTTTTATTTTTGATAAAACAATGTATGGCGTATGTCTCAACCATTCAGAAAGCAACAAGAAATTACATTTGCGCTGAACAATTTCCCATTTCCACGTCGATTATTACCGACATCTGTAGCTTGTCAGATGTAATTAAATGGAGGGAAATAAAATGCCCCATCACAATGCGTAATGACGCACAATGGCTGATGTTGTGCTCTTGGAAGATGTGGCAAATGAAAGAATTCAGAGTGAAAGTGAACGCATCTTAATCTTTAGACACCAAGAAGACTTGCTGGCAAACAAGGACGAGTGTCTTATGAGCCGGTTCCGACTTCTTCGAGCCGTCCTGTTGGACCTCTGCGGGCTTTTGGGGGGATGTCACCCGGTGCATCCAGGAGAAAACCAAGAATGCCTCCTCTCCCTTTGTGTGGACTGGACTGCGCTACACCTGCACTCTGGGGTTCTGGTTCTGGGTCAGTGATGAGGTGGTCCACTACAAGAACTGGGCCTCACCTGGACAGGTGAATGAGTGTGACATGTCAGGAGCCATGGAGACAGGAGGAGAACACCAGTGGTTCAAGAAACATGATGAGGAGAAGTTCAACTTTTTCTGTTCAAAGTGAAGATCTGCTCAATTAATTACATAATTCCTAAATTATCTGGTTATATTTTTCTTGAACGAAGACAACCAGATAAATTATTATTTTTTATTATTATTTATGTTTATTGTCATGATTAGTAGGCGAGACCGACCCAGATGCTGGAACCCGGAAGGAAAACACAGGTAAGTAGGATCATAGATAATAGGATTTATTTTGATCCAGCGTGGTTAGTAATGGTGGCGTGGCTGCAGATCTTGGTGAGTTCAGGATTTGTGGCGTGACTGGAGGTCTTGACGTGGTTTGGATTTCTCAGGAGTTTCAGGAGCGGCTGCTCGTAGTGACATCTGACTCACGTGACATTGGTGGTTTGTAGTCCTTAGGCAGGAGAACAAAGTTAGTGAGGAGCCAAAACATAGGAGCAAGACATGACTCTAAAGACCAGACTAAGCACCATTAGGGGCAACGAACTGGCTAAGAATGCAGGAGCTGGGTCTCCTTATAAAGAGCTGAAGGTTGATGAAGTGAGTGGTCACAGATGGTAGAGTCAGGAGCAGAGAGGGGAAGGGAAGTATAGCTGCCAGAGGCAACATGACATTTATGACCTTGTTTTTTTTTACCTGGTGATGTTATTTCCATCCTAAAACTGTCAGAAGTTATGTTTTCAAAGTGAAATTAACTCACTGATTAGAGGCTTTTTCATTATTTTTTTTACTGAGTTCGTTTTTTATTATTGTTTTAATGAAATGCTCCAAAATGTTTAAACTAAAAGCTTATAGATCTGCAAACATCTTTGCAGTATTTTTTATTTTCAAAATAAATCAAGTTTGTAAATGTGGAAAAGTTAAGTTATAAAAATCATTTGGAACACCCATTCCTGTAGTCACCCATCTGCTGGCCCCCTCCTGCAGCCTTCCCGCCTTGTGTAGCCCTCCATCCCTTTCACCAGGCCCCAACGATTACCCTCCTTCCATCATTGCCAAACAGATAAGCATGTGTTCCTGTCCCCAAAATGAGCTGTCCCAGCGAGCTAATCGACTACAGGCCAGTCGCCCTCACTTCACACGTCACGAAGACACTTCGGTGACTGGTCCTGCAGCTTCTGTGACCCCAGGTGCAGCAGGGAAAGGACTCTCTCCAGTTCAAGATCAGAGTGGAGGACGCCATTCTCCTCCTCCTACACTGGACCCTCTTTTAACTTATGCACTGTGAGGATGCTGTTTTTTGCTTTTAATACCATCTGGCCCCCTTATACTAAAGCAGAAGCTCCTCTCACTGGCAGTGACCCCCCAGCTGGTGACCTGGATTATGGACTATCTGGTGAACAAACCACAGTTTGTCAGGATGGGGAACTTTTGGTCCTCCAAGGTGACCAGCAGTACAGAGGCCCCACCATGCAGAGTTCTCAGTTCTTTTGCCTCGCCTCTTCATCCTCTACACCAGTGTTTCCCGACCTTTATGTGCCTGGGGACTGGTCAACCCCCTGGGGATTTTACCGCAGCCAATGGAGAGTGGTTGCTTAATTTTGGTCCAATTGTAAAAAGAAAACACCTCTGATCCTCATAAAAAAAAGTCTTTCAACAAGAATATTAATAACAGATAACACCAGTGGAACTTCAATCTCTTGTAACATACTCTACCAATGAACATTGTGATTACTATGTAAACAAACTCTGTGTGTGGGAATTAACCTGTTGCAATAAATCCATATTTTGAACAGGACTCTTTGTGGCCTACTGTTGTTTTTTTCCTCCATCTGTTCTTCTGTCCCTGCACTGATCCCTTATCCATTTGCAAGGAAACCTTCCACATACAACTTTTCTGGTGTAGCACCAGCACAGCACATCTTCTTCCACTCATCTGGGAGCGGTCGTGGGGGTAGTTGTCTTAAAAAAGTTGTCCAGACTTCCATCCCCCCAGAGGAGCTAGGGGTCCCCAGACATTCCCGGCCCAGCCGAGAGACATAGTCTCTCCAGTCCAGCGTGTCCTGCATCTTCTCCGGGGCCTCCTCTTAGAATCTGGTTATTTTTCAAAATAAAAGATCTTTTAAAATAAAACATTGTCGAAAAAAAAGAAAAAAAAAGAACCAGGCATAATTAATTGTTTCTTCTGCGGCCCAGTGCCAATTATTCCACAGACCGGTACCGATCCCCGGCCTGGTGTCTGCAGACCACTACTCACTACAACACTGACTTCTGCTCTGGTACATGTCATGTGCAGAAATTATCTGATGACACTGCATTTGCGGCATGTATGAAGGGGGTGAAGAGAATCAATCTATCTCTCTTGGCTTTCAAGAGACAGAAACTTTCCATACTCAGTAAAGTTTGAATCACATCATCATATTTCCTGAGGTATAGCAGGTAAACACTGTCAACCATTATGTACCTCTGTGTGAGCAGAGGGAACTCACGCAACAAACAGCTGCAGGAAGAGATTCAAACCTGCCCCTGACACGAAACACAACAGTCACCTTCTGTAATGATCCAGCTAATGTGTTTGAGGCAACTTTCTATTCAAATATTTACGAGTACAAATATGCACAGATGCTGTCAACATTTCACATCAACACATCAGAGCAGAAGGTTGAAGATCAGACTGAAGCTGAGGAGAAACACTACAGGTAAGAAAGTACCTGCTGTCTGAATATTTAATGGGATTTTAAAATTACAGCTGTTAGTTCAGACCGTCAGATAAAATGTCAAATCACAGGTAATTTGTGCAGTTATGAAAAAATGAAACAGAAAAAGAACATTAAAAAAATTCTGGTGTGAACATAAAGACATATTTTATGTTACCAGTTATAAAGACATAAGTAATTGCAGCATTTTTACATTTATTGTTTTTTGCATATTAAATCAGGATTTATGAATATCTACATTTAATAATTGCACATATCCAAATTATTAAGTTAAATAGGCTTCATTTACATATATTTTAATTCTGATTATTTTCCAACTTATTTACCACTGTCAAGAATGAATGAATAATAAAAAATGCATTTGTGTAGTTAAGTATTTCACATTTACATCTGTTTATGCTTGTATTTAATAAAAATAATAATAAATTATAACCTTGCGCAAGAATAAATAAATAAATAAAATAGTAACACATTACAAAAAAAGCGTGCATACTTCAATTATTGTAAAGTTAATTTTAAAAACACACTTATTTACTTTTTATACTTTAACATAGAAAACATTATACTTTTTAATAATAAATTACTTTAAAATTCTGTTTTTCAGGAATTCATTTGTTTACCAATAAATATGTAATTTTTTAAACCTTTAGAGTTAAATAGGGTATATTTGTCATCAGGACAGAGTCATGTAAATATCCCTCTATAACGGATCATTTGAATATTTATGTAAATCAGCTGACATGGAAAAATATGAACAATAATAAATGTTTTAATGAAGTAAAAGGTAATGTTGTTTGAAAAAAAGTTCAAAATAAAGAAATCTGAAATGACCTTTCTTCTTTTTCAGCTTTAAAAATTCAGTTCAAAATGAAATTGGCTTTGTTTCTGTTTCTTCTTGGTGGTAAGTGGATTTTTAGATGTAATGTTTTATACAGCAAAAGCATAAATATGAATTTAATTACAATATTTTTTTACATCTCGTCCTATTGTTGACAAGCAGACTTTTCTAAATGTAAATTCTGTTTTTCTCACAGATCTGTTCGTTTTTTTCACGTGTCAGTTGCACAAATATCACTATATTGGTCAGAAACTGAACTGGACTGACGCTCAGCGGTTCTGCAGGGAATTTCACACGGATCTGGCCACATTGAGGAGCACGGCAGACTTAGACCAACTCAGAAAGGCCTCAGAGAAGCCGATGGAGGCTTGGATTGGTTTGCACAACAACAACACATGCCGTTGGTCTCTATCTGGTCTGCATTTCAATGAGAGCGACACAAAGTGGGGCAGTGGAGAACCAAAGGATGGAAAGAACTGTGGGGCAATATGGAAAAACTCCAAGGCAGAGTGGGAGGCTGTTTCCTGTGAATATTCAACACATTTCCTCTGCTACAATGGTAACCAGAAGACATGTTTGTTTGCAGATTTGCCGAAATTAATTTTGTTCCCACCTCTGCAGGGGTGAAAATAAAGTACTAGAACCTGTCTCCAAGTGAAAGTAGGGCATACTTGAGTGTCTTTGTGAAGAAAGTTGTAAAAAAAAACTGCCTACTTGAAGTAACAGAAAAACAGAAAAAGCCAGTATGTCATATCTAAATTGTGAGTAACTAAAATGTAAATTTTATGTTAAATAGACTACTTTGCAAATTGGTTTTTCCTATTAAAAGACATCATTTGTTTGTGTTTACTCCACAGATAAAGATGGAAACTCATCCAAAATACGGTACTTCTTTGGGCAAAAAAATACCTGGTATGAAGCCCAAGAGTACTGTGAACAGGAACACACAGGTCTAGTTGGTGGAACACAACAGCTAAAGGAGCTGGAGGAGGCTTGCTTTCACTTTGGTTCACGATCAAACCAGTCTCTGGAGCAGCATCAGAAAAATAAGCTAGCAGAGCTATTCAAGCTAAATAACGGAGCAACCAATGTGATCATGGAATCATTACTGAACATCTGCAGAAGTGATCACATCTTTATCGGTTTGATCAGAAATACCTTTGCCTGGTCAGATGGGAGCAGGTTCTCTTTTACATTCTGGGATCCCAAAAAGACTGGAAACAAAGACTGCATCATGATGAATGACAACGGCGAGTTGATCAGTGAAGACTGTACAGATAAAAGACCCTTCATCTGCTACACAGGTAATGGCTGCTACAATAATTACAGAAAACCGTCTTTCTCAACAATTACTTTTGTTTATTTTATTACTTGACTGAAAAGCATTGACTGTATAGAAGAACTGGACTGAGTGAGTGTGACATCATTCATGGAAAATAGCTTCTTCCGGTTTTAACGAAATGAGGTCACTTCAGTCGCCATTTTTTTTCAATGTGGACGCCACCACGTTGGAGCCAGAAGACATCAGTAAGCAGTGATTGGTCTGAATCGATTTGAATCATCGTTTCTATGGCAAGAATCTGTCAATCAAATGTTTTGACAGTGAGACCACCTAATTTTATTGAAGCATCTGACTGGCCAGTTTATAACTTGAATAAATTGGAACACTGAAAAAAGATTTAAAAAATTAGAATAAGCTAAAAAAAAAAAAAAAAAAAGGTAGAGCAAGGATGGTTATTCTAACAAGAATGACTAACAGCTGTTCATTTCTCAATGGGATTTTGGCTTTTGGAACCACTGAGTACTTCCTGTTTGGATCATGAGGAGGGCTGGGTCACTAAGTCCAGTTCTTATAGACAGTCAATGCTACAATTCAACTCCAGTTTATTATTTAACCTCTAAAAAAATATCTTTTAAAGGTGACAGACAATGAAACAACCACACAAAATCCATGTGTCTGCTTCTGAATTAAAGTAAATTCTCAGGCATTAAGTGTGTGTTTATGGACATGAGTTCAGCACAGGAATATTGTCGTATACTGTCAGTAAAATACGTAAAACAAGCACCTGAGCTAACTTTGCATCAGTTTCTTTCTCTTTACTGTGTGTGTATTCAAATCTGCTGATGTAAATTGATTATGGAGTAAACAGCACATGATCAGGAGGAAGCATGTGTGGATGCATTGATTCTGGGAACAGGCAGCAAAACCTTTTGAAAAATCTTTACCATGTTAAATTTGGATGCATGTTTTTTGCTTTAAAATTCTCAATTTTAGGGTTCAAAAGACAAAAGTATAAAAGCATCTCTGTAGCATAATTAAAAATAAAAGTCAATAACAGAAATACTTTCTCATTTTCAAAATGAAGTTGCATGTGTTGTCTTAAAATTAAAAATAAAAAGCAATCCGCCAAACCACTTTTTTTTTCTTCTACAACACCACTTATTCTGTCACTTAATTAAAATCATAAAGAAAATTGTATTTGCCATTTCATTTTCAAAAAGTTCTCTGGCTGGTAAATGTGTAGCAAAATTCAATTAGAAATATCTAATTTGACAATTGAATCGCTTAGTTCAGGGTTGCTCAGACTTTTTCGGCATGGTAGCTACTTATGAAATGACGATTTATCGTATTTCGGGCAGATACCTGCTGCAGTGTTTTACAGGTATATACCCTAGGGCGGTTCAGTCAATTAACTCTCCTGCTCAGCGTCCTATTGAAGCCCAGGTGCGCAGTTGTTCATTCTCTTTCTTACCTTCAGTGCTCATTGTTCGCCCCACCCTCCTCCCCGGCTTCCACCTGTGGGCTCCGTAAAGGGGGGGGGGTTTATTACCCGAAAGTTTTATGGAAATTTCTCATGGAATTGAACGGAGCCGTATGCCAAACGAAAGATGTGAATGCCAACTTAAAGAATGCGGAAATTAAGTATGTCAAATAAATATTTCTTACTGCAAGAGTTGTCTGACTGAAATGACCAAGCCGAAGTGATCTACCCATTATATTTATTGAGAAAAATATATATTGACAATTCTTACAACTTTAATGTAACTTTAACGTAAACGTGAGTTGCATAACCACACATTTTGCACAATACAACATAACTAGGTACATTTTTTGATAATTACTCGAGTTCACTCTGATGACTTGCACTGAATTGAATCAGTAAGGGCTGGATAGTCTGGACAGTAGCTGCTTACAGCCAGCCTCAAGCATGCTTCCAAATGCTCATCAGTCATAGTGGAGCGGTACTTGCACTTAATTATCTTCATGTGGGAAAAGGCAGACTCATAAATAAGTGGAGCCGAAAAATGCACACAAGGACAAAGCACATTTTCTCAGGTTGGGGTACTTTCCCTCTGCTAGCAAGTTCCAGAATTGCCCATGAGCTCTGGATTTCAGCTCAATGTCTGCTTGTAGTGTGAGCATCTCACTCCAGAAGAGTTCAGGTGAAACAGTGTTGCAATTTGTGATGAGAGTGAATCAACCTCCACATCTTCCCGAAAAGGAAAACACATGAACGTAGCAACTGGCTCAAGCAAAGAAAAGTCTTGAAAGCGTTTGTCAAATTCTGACAGACATTTGTCAATCTGCTCTGTGTAGCGTGCACTGTCAAGCTGCACACAGGCCCTCCCTTGCATCTCTAGCTCTGACGCCAGGTTCTGGAAGTTAGCCAAATCATGGCGCTGCAGCTTTGATGACAGATGTTGCAGTTTGCGTCTGAAATCATTAACTGAGCTGATCATATTGATCACTGTTTTGCCTTTTCCTTGCAGCTCTAGACTGAGGTCATTCGACGTGTTTGTCAGATCCGTTAAAAATGCCAAGTCTAACAGCCACTCACCGTCATGTAGTTGCTTGTATTCTGCATGCCCCGTTGCACGAAAAAAACTCCTTAATCTCTGGACAGAGGTCTCGAAATCTTTGCAGGAATTTCCCTCGGCTGAGCCACCTCCAGTCAGTGTGCAGCAACAAGTCAGAGTGGTCGCTGTCAGCCTGCTCCAGATGTGCGCGGAATAACCGTCTTTGAAGAGTTCGGGCTCGAATAACACAGGCGATCTTCGTTGCAACATCCATGATCTCTTTCATGTTGAGCATTTTAGCGCATAACGCTTGTTGGTGGATGATGCAATGGTAATTCAAAAAGTCTGGGAAAGCATCGTCCTGCCTACACTTTGCAACAAATCCATTCACGTGGCCAATCATTGCAGGTGCGCCATCTGTGGTGATAGACACCAATTTGTACACTGGGAGCTGTGTTTTTTCAATGAAGTTTTTGAATGACTGAAATATGTCCTCTCCTCGCGTCTTTTTTTCTTTCATGGGAAGTACTGTTAACAGTTCCTCTTTTGCAGTCATATCACTAAACACCATACGAATAAAAACGCACTTCTGGGCTGTGTCACACACGTCCGTAGATTCCTCCAGCTGCAGTGAAAAACACTCGCAAACTCCGATATCTTTCCACAATTGCTGGGTTAAGTCCTCAGCCATGACTTCAAAGCGCAACTGTACACAACTGCAACTGTACTTTTTGACAGCTGGAGAGCTTTGATCGAAGACAATATTTCTGATTTATTTTTAAAGTCCCGCAATAATGAATCAGCTACTTCAACGAAGGCCTACCATCTCTCCGTCTTGGAAGGACTTCTGGTTCTTAACGATGATGTGACTGACTCGGAATGATGCCTCAGTGGCAGCTCTTGGTTTTGAAATAACTTGTGTAAAAAAAGACTGCTGTCCCAAGAACTGGGGTTTTAGCTCCTTCACTTTTGTCTTTCTCAGCTTGCTTTTTGGTGGGAATTCGGTGTCATATTTTCCATGAAGAGTCCGAAAATCCCGCTCTACATTTCCCTTCTGTGTTATTGCGACGGTAGACTGGCAGATGAGACAAACGCACTTTGAAAATGTCAGTGCGAAAAAAAAGTCCTCCTCCCATTCCATATTAAAGTGATACGTTTTCTTCTTCTTACTTGGTCCGCCTTCCCCACTCATTTTTATTCCTTGTCTGACTTTAAGTTTAAGAGGAAAAAGCCGCAAGCGAAAAATTGGGAGGTAACAAACAGCGCTTTGCAGCGCTTAGGGCTGTAGTTTGATAGGCCTAACTGTACGTTAAAAAAACAATCAGAGGTCATCTAAATGGTTGACCTGTATATCAATCGAGTGAAGGGATGGATGTTACCTGAGGGCATTTAATAGACAAGCCAATTACATAACAGCCTAGCTAAGGGAAGAAAAAAAATACTGGATGACATGTTATTGACATGCGATCTACCAATAGTGGCTTGGCGATCGACCGGTAGATCGCGATCGACGTATTGCGCACCCCTGGCTTAGCTCAAAAGGGGCCCAAGTCCAAGAGGTTTGTTTTTCCAGGAAATGATTTTATTGCATAGCTTAAGGGGAGGCTACTGTTGTAGAATAATAATCTGTCGCTTTGAGATTATTTTCCTTGCGTGTTCAAAAAAGTCGAGGGGAAGAAACCACGGGATTCCACTGGATTAAGTTTAACAAATTTATTCCCTAACAATATTTCTAAAAAGTAAAAGATAATAAAACAGAGTAAAAACAGATCGATCTGGGTGTCCAAAATCAAGGCCTGCAATACGCAAGAGGTTACATTCCGAATTCACATGCAGCTTGTCTGGAGACACAGAAAAGTTCCTTGAGTTCAGACTTTTAAGCATGTGGTCAGAACATCCTCCCCCGGGAGAAAGATGGCCGCAGAATCTCCGCCTCTGGTCGCTAGAGATTGGCCGACAGAGGAGCCCGCNGATGGCCGCCGAATCTCCGCCTCTGGTCGCTAGAGATTGGCCGACAGAGGAGCCCGCCTACTTCCTTCAGCCCATCCTTAGAATCACAGCATCTGGTCTCTGGGGGGAACCTCACAGATGGACACGGTACGGAATCCCCATGGGTGGCAGGAACTGTCACCGCAGGAAGTCGATCCTAGAGCTTTGTTCTTCACACGGGAGCAGATGCCTGTGGCGATTCCCAGGGTTTGAGTCAGTCTCAGAGATGATTGATTTATGATCCAAGTCAGACCTACAACCAAATGGCCTCAGAAGATCAAAGACCGTTTTCTCCTGTAGGGGGGTTGAGATTGGAGCTGCAGCATCACAACCTCTTTACATATGCAATGTTCAGGAAGCCCCTTTGAAATTTCAAAGGAACCACACACAGTAAACCTGAAGGAAACCTTCAATGAAATAAAGATAAGATAAAAGCCTAGGAGAAATGAGAACCACAAAAAATAAATTCCTTCACTACACCAAATGATTAATACTTTATCCAAATTTAGCACCAGTTCATAGCTTACAAATGCTATAATATGAAGCACATCACTTTCATAATTTCAGAGGACTAGCAAACTAAAATCTCTGGACTTGGGCCCTTCTTGAATTAAACAGGGGCGCTGCTATAATGGATAACTAGTGCCGGTGTGGGTACCGGATGTTCTCGGGTTGCCGTATGTTCTCGGGGTCCTTCGGGGTCCTTCGACCAATGATGACGTCACACAATTTGATTGGCTGTAAGTTGCCACGACCAATGAGTTAACGTCGCTACGTTTTTTTAAGAAACTTTATTGATAATTGCGGTATCATACATTAACAATGACATTAACGTTAACAACGAACAATAACAATGTAATCAATATTGCCTCGAAGCCAAACATAACATATTAACATAGAAAATAAAGAATAGAGGGGAAAAAAGAAACAATGAACATAACACACAAATAAATAAAAACATAAGTAAAATAAAATAAAAGAACATAGAAAAAATCTAAATAGTCTAATACTAGTTAAGTTAGGGGTACTCGTGAAGTTTGTATTTCTGAACAAAACTAAGCAATTTCAAGCCATTCTTCTTTTTCATATAATGAAGTGATTGAAAGTAAAAACAGAGCTCTTTATTAAATGTTATAAAAAGTGGTTTGGTCTTCAAAACTTGACCTCACCAAGATGGCGGTGCTCTCCTCGCGATGTCTCCTCTAGTGATATAACTCATTGGAAGGACCCCGAAGGACCCGAGAACATACGGCAACCCGAGAACATCCGGTACCCACACCGGACTAGCTTGACTTTGGACATAGTGAATGCCGTATCAAAGCACCCTCCCCTGCCCGCTAGTCCAAAGCCGTAGGTGGCCAGAAGCTCCGTAAGGCAGAAATGCTGCTACTCGGACCTGCACATTTAGAAGATAATCTCCTGCTGCTTCCCACTGATTTTGCTGTAAGAGGAAAACTGCAGCCCTATGAACAGCTCTAGCACAGATTTTGCCATGCTGAACCTTTGCCATTTGCTGGAAGGACCAACAACGCCCTACGTCCCCTTGGAAATGCTGACTGGAAATGAATTATGCTACACTGGCTGGTGAAATGTGAATGTGAAAAAGAAAATGCAATTCCACCTTTTTGCATTTTAGCTTTAAAAATGTCACCAAATAAGCGGTGTTGAAGAAGAAAAAATGAAAAAGCATTTTGGAGGATTGTTTTTCAACTTTACTTTTGAGTCAATTGATGCAGTTACATGGTAAAAATGAAAAAGCATTTCTGTTAATCCATTTTAATTGTCAAATTAGATATTTCTAAATGTAATTTTCTACACATTCACTGGAGAACTTTTTGAAAACGAAATGTCAAATACCATTTTCTTTATCATTTTAATTGGTGACAGAATGAGCGGTGTGAAGGAGAAGAAGAAGAAGAAAAAGCAAAAGCAAAGAAAAAGCGGTTTGGCTGATTGTTTTTTCTTTTTAATTTTAACTCAACAAATCAGCTTAATTTTGAAAATGAAAAATCATTTCTGGTATTGACTTGTATTATTAATAATGCTACAGAAATGCTTCCATACAAAAGACACTGGATTTATATATTTTTATTCCTTTAAAGATCAGGTAATTGTTTCTGCTCCTCCCAATTTTCTGAGACCAATTCCCGCACTACAGTTACTCCAACTTTGGCAGTGACAACTTTGCTTTACTTGTTTCTTCTGGATATCATGCTTCACCTTTTTCAGCTAATTGTAGATAATAGGGGTGTAACGAAACAATAAGTTAAACCGAATTGTTTTGGTAAGTTATTTTGTCAGCATATACATTGTTATATTTTGTCAGCATATACATTGTTTTGACCCAGCTGCTTTGTCACTTGTAGCGGGGAAACAAGAGGCGAACTGCTAATTGACTAGCTGCATTGACTGTCCTTGCCTCATACTCCACACGCCCTCTAACAGTCTCATAGAGTAGACAGAGCAAAAGATTGCTCCATCTCCTTTCCGGCAGTTAAATCCATTTATTATGAGCACACACGGACAGCGTAACAGCATGACTCTGACTCTGAATATACATCTTTTGAATACCAGGCCATTGTTTTTAATAATCCCACTGTGTTGTGTTTGATAGTGTACAGACCCCCAAAGTGTAACTAATCTTTTAATTCTGACTTTGCAGAGCTGCTTTCAATTATACACTTAAATTTTAGTGGAATAATTATTTTGGGTGATTTTAACCTGCATGTGGACGACCCATCAGACCCATATGTCCAAGAGTTTTTAAACACTTTAGCAACAATGGATTTTACTCAGCATGTCAGTGTTCCCACCCACAACAGGGGTCACACACATGATCTTTTAATCACTCGTGGCCTGAGGGCCACTGTGACCTCTGTTTTGGATGTTGGTATTTCAGATCACTCGTGTGTGTTATCAATGGCTCTGTCACCCAAAGACTTCCAACTGTTAGAAGGCGTTGTCTACACCGTGAAGTGGCTGCAAACTTCTCCTCACATCTGGAACACAACCAACCAAACAATTTAAGTTTGTCTGTTGATATATCTGTCCAAAACTTCAATAACAAGCTCATATCAATAATGGACAAAGTCGCTTAAAAATAAAAACGGTCAAAGCCAAAGCACTCCCTCCTTGGAGAACAGAGGAACCAAGAGACTTAAGAAAATCTGTAGGGTTGCTGAACGAAATTGGCGCAAAACAAAACTAACAATTCATTACCAAATCTTTAAGGAAAAACTAACCCAATACAACAAATTTATTAAACATGCAAAGCAGGAATACTATTCAAAATTAATAGCTGACAATTTTTCTAATCCAAAGATTCTTTTTTCCACCATTGACAGACTAATCAATCCGATCTCTTACAGCCCATATTCTACTCTTAGCAGTTTAAAATGTGAAGAGTTTGCAGTCCACTTCACTGATAAGATAAATAACATTAGATTTAACATCACCCAACGACCACTAACAGTTCAGTCTGATGCATTCTGTTTGCCTTTAAAAACACACTAGACAGTTTTGTCTTGATTGATGCTGCAAAGCTTCGTAAAATGATTTCCCAACTTAAAAGTAAAACCTGTTCTCTGGATCCCATCCCCACCTCTCTTTTTAAGTCTGTGTCTTCATCCTGTGAGGAGGAACTCCTGAACATCGTCAATCGCTCGCTTCAGACTAGGATCTTTCCCACATCGTTAAAGACTGCTATAGTCTAATCTAGATAATTACCGACCAGTGTCAAACCTGCCATTTTTAAGTAAGATTTTAGAAAAACTAGTTTTTATCCAACTAAATGATTTTATTAATAAAAATAATATTTTAGAAAAATTTTAGTCTGGTTTTAGATCACATCACTCCACAGAGACGGCGCTGGTCAAGGTTATAAATGGTCTCAGGTCCAATTTTGATGAAAAGAAAACATCTGTTTTAGTATTGCTGGACCTGAGTGCAGCCTTCGACACAGTTGACCACTCCATTCTTCTAAACAGACTGCATGACATTGTTGGGATCACTGGAACTGTGTACAGCTGGTTTAAATCCTACCTCAAAGGAAGAGATTTTATTGTCAGTGTAAATGATGCATCATCTGGGAGGCACGGACTGACATGTGGTGTATCACAAGGCTCAGTCCTTGGCCCCACACTTTTTAACCTCTACATGCTACCGCTCTGTGATGTCATCAGGAGACATGGCATAAACTTTCATAGTTATGCTGATGACACCCAGTTATATGTGGCTGTGTCTCCTGATGACATGGGACCCATTGATGACCTTTTAAGTTGTGTTTTACAGCGGGGAAAATAAGTATTGAACACGTCAACATTTCTCTCAAAAAACATATTTCTAATCGAGCTATTGACATGAAATGTTCACCAGATGTCGGCATCAACCCAAGTAATGCACACATAGAAAGAAATCCAAACATTTATGTCCATAAATGAAGTTATGTGTAATAAAGTGAAATGGCACAGGGAATAAGTATTGAACACGCTTACTGAAATTTATTTAATACTTAGTGCAAAAACCTTTGTTGGTGATTACAGCCTCAAGACGCCTCCTGTGTGGAGAAACCAGTCAAATACATTGCTCAGGTGTGATTTTGGCCCATTCATCCACACAAACTGCCTTCAAATCTTTAAGGTTCTCTTCTGTGAACCCGGATCTTTAGTTCTTTCCAAAGATTTTCAATTGGATTCAAGTCTGGTGATTGACTGGGCCATTCTAGCAGCTTTGTTTTCTTTTTCTTCAACCAGTTGAGTGTTACCTTGGCTGTGTGCTTGGGATCGTTGTCTTGCTGAAAGATCCACCCTCTTTTCATCTTCAGCAGCCTGGCAGATGACAGCAGATTCTGATCAAGAATGTCTCCATACTTTTCTCCAGTCATTATTCCTTCAATGATATGAAGTCTACCAGTACCACATGCTGAAAAACAGCCCCACGCCATGATGCTCCCACCTCCAAACTTGACTGTTGGTATGGTGTTTTGGGGGTGATGTGCGGTGCCATTTTTCCTCCAAACATGTTGTGTCTTATGACATCTGAAGAGTTCAATTTTGGTCTCATCTGACCAGAGTATCTTCTCCCAGAATGTCATGGGTTTATCCAAATGTTGTGTCGCAAACTCCAAACGAGCTGACTCCTCTGTCTGAAATCTTGCGAGGAGCACCTGGCCGTGGCAGGTTTATGGTAATGCCGTGTTCTTTCCACTTCCGGATGATGGCCCCAATGGTACTCACTGGAACTTTCAGAAGTTAAGAAATGTGCCTGTAACCAATGCCTTCAGTGTGTTTTGCAAAAAAATAAGTTTGCGTAGGTCTTTGGACAGCTCTTTGCTTTTACCCATCATGCAATGCTTCTTGTCTAACACCTTGCTGGTGAGAAACCTTTTTAAAAGGCATCAATCAGGACTATACCAGCTGATATTACTTTGCACTAATAGGGGGCAGGTTAACCTTCTGAATACTGACAAACTCCAGCTGCTTTCTTGGCTTTTACCCCTCCTTTTCTTCATGTGTTCAATACTTATTCCCTGTGCCATTTCACTTTATAACTTCACACAAATGTTTGGATTTCTTTCTATGTGTGCATTACCTGGGTTGATGCCGACATCTGGTGAAAATTTCGTGTCAATAGCTCGATTAGAAATGTGTTTTTTGAGAGAAATGTTGACGTGTTCAATACTTATTTTCTCCGCTGTAGATATTGAAACATGGATGGGAGAGAACTTCTTAAAGCTCAATCAAGACAAAACTGACATTTTAATTGTTGGTCCTGAAGCTGAGAGAGAAAGGGTCCAATCCTATTTAGCAACTTTTAATCTGAATGTCTGCAATAAAGTAGAAACCTCGGTGTGATTCTAGATTCAAATTTCACCTTTGAAGCACACGCAAACCAATTACAAAGACTGCATTTTATTATCTTAGAAATATTTTCTGAGTGATACCCTTTCTCTCACAAGCCAGTGCTGAAATATTAATCCATGCTTTTATAACTTCTAGGATAGACAATTATAATGCTCTTCTTTCTGGTGCTAAGAGAAATACTATAAACCGGCTGCAGCTTGTTCAAAACTCAGCTGCACGCATTTTAACCAAAACCAGAAAGAAGGAGCACATTACTCCAATTTTGAAGTCTTTGCACTGGCTCCCTGTCAGCTTTAGGATCGATTTTAAGGTTCTTTTATTAGTTTATAAAAGTTTACATGTAACTGGACCCTCATTTTTATCAGATTTACTTTTAGTCTATGACCCTCCCAGAGCCCCCAGGTCCTCAGGTGCAGGTTTGCTAGTGGTCCCAAAGGTCAGAACTAAAACCCACGGCGAGGCCTCCTTTCAACACTGTGGACCTCGCCTGTGGAACAGCCTGCCTGAGAACGTGAGGGCTTCAGCCACTGTGGAGGTTTTTAAGAAAAAACTTAAGACACATCTTTTTAGTAAAGCTTTTACATAGTTTTTACTTGTCCACATGTTTTTATTTGATTTTATAAAATTTTAACAGCTAATTTTATTTGTTTTTATTTTAATGGAGGGATGTGTATGTGTTGGGTTTTTGTGTGTTTTTATTAATTCATTTATTTTATTATTATTTGCTTTTATTTTTATTATGATTATTGCATTCTTTTTACTTTGTTTATTATTTTATATTTGTTTATTATATAT
>CM074489.1:4739400-4754950 GCA_037389245.1 Oryzias sinensis | reverse complement strand
AGATCAAGGCTGCAATGGTGTTCAGCTCAGCTGTAGAAGCAAATAGAATCAAAAACAAAGATCAGTTTCAATAAAACCCATCCCGTCAGGTATAGCTGCGAAGACTCCGAGTGAGACGCACCAATGAGGATGAAGGCCACAGCAATCACGTAGCAGAGGATATAGGCCCGAAGTGGTTCGTTATTTTTCCCATAACCCTTTGCAAAGAATATGATGTATGGGTAGATTTTGTCATTGCACAAACACTGAAATGAAACATAGAGGTAGAAGGATTAGAACTCATGTTCTAATCCAAAAATATTGATCATATTTACTGACAGATATGCCGACTTTGTCTCTTTGGCAGAAGAAGAATATTCTCTCAAATGTTAATGTTGTTAATTTTTCCCCTTAATTGCCATCTCACCTGAAACACTTTAGGAGCGGAGACGAGAAATCCAAGAGCAGAAGACAAACTGGCAGCAAAAACTCCAGCAGTGATGAGGTAGTAGAACCCAGAGACCTGTCCCAGAACCTGGTTGGAATATTCTTAGTTAGGAATAAAGTATAAGAAGTTATCACAGGGTCTCACAAATCATAACTCGGGGTCTTAAAATTCTGATCAAAATGGATTTGACATAATTTGATAGATTAGGAGCTGGGAGTTTTCCAGTTCTGTTTTCTCCCCTATTTTTTAGTATCATCACTTTAAAGCTTTGATCAGAACTGCCCTCATGGCTGGATACAGGCGGAAAATAGGTAAACCTGTACGGGACATGCTGGTGGCACACACAAAATATCAAGATCATACACCACTCAGTGTCAGTAGACCAAAAAATGTTCATGCACCTTTTAGTTTACAGGCGTGATGTGAGCAACAGGTTGTTGTTAACACTTATACAGCATGCATGGGTCAGTAAGGCTAGGTGAGATACAGTCATTTCCTACGGAGTGTTCCTTTTTTTGACCCTCCAAGTCCTGCAGACTGTGCAAGGAGTTTATAAGGGCTGTTGTATGTCCTTGTGTGCGTCTTGTGCGCAGCCTTACTCCTAGAAATTAGGAAATTAGACTATCAGAGTATAGTGGGCATCCATATGGGGACTCCTAGGCACTGGCATAGCACTAGCATGCCTGTGGCATTCACAGGGGGGTCAACCAGGGGCCAGTACTGGTGTGTGGCATAAAGGCACCATACGACAGCATCACCCATATGTCATAAGTGCAAACAACTTCCATTGGCCTTACAAGTACTTCACCGCACACCTAGCACACGCATGACAATCATATTCACATTTACAATGATGTCCTCTGAGGTGGCCTCGCGATCCACAATGGAACTACAAGGTACAACTGTGCTCCCCTTAAGATGCAGAGGCTTCCCTTATGGAACCTATAGATCTATAAATCTATAGGTTGACAGGTCGGAACATTTCCATCACATATAACACATTCAGCCTTCACTCCCTGTTTCCACCAAAAGTACACTGGAGGGTCTCTGATTAGCTCTTAATTCTCTGTTTGTATAGTAAGGGGTTCTGTGTTATGTTCTTCTCTCCTGTAATCTCTGAGACATATCACTGGGATTGTCCATGTTTTCCACCTTCTTCATGTGAATTTGTGTAAAATTCTTCACTTCCTGTCTACACGGGGTGTCTAAAGGACGTTCCTCTCACCCTGCCTGCTTTTATATGATTTGTTTGCCTTGAGTGACTCTGGACTTTCAGGTCAATTCCTTTGGTGTCATTATGGTCATTCCCTTTGCTAAGTATTCCTGTTCAGGTCACCTTCACACTGTTGGCCAGCCCAAACTGACACGACTGGGTTTGTAAGCAGTCAGTGAAGTTCCAGCCCAGTTTGCACGCCAGTCCCATGCAACCATCAGTGTTGTTTCCAGTAATGATGTCACTCGTGTTTCCAGATGCGTCTCGCACCACACATGCTCCTGGAGGAGAATGAGTGAGGTAAAACATCTCAGATGGATGGCCTAATGTCATAGTGTCACTTGATTTCAAAACATACAATTTTACATGGATGCCAGTTCAATCAAAGGTTCACTGGACATTCAACTCACCAACAGTTACAGTGATCCCTAGGTAACTAACTGTGGTCCAAAAAATAGCCATTAGTGTTCCCTTGGGGATGGCAACGGCTGGGTCCTGCAAGGAGAATCAGTGAACATCCTGTTTTTGTGGGCAGCAGCTTTAGTTAGAAAAATTCAGATTTCAATTATATTCCTCTCAACATACTTTAAGATCTCCAGAGATGTTAGCACCTGACAAGATCCCAATGGCAGCTGGAAAGAAAATGGCAAACATCTGGAAGAAGCTTCCTTGAGGCCCCCTCCAGTTTGGCGTCAGGTTTTCTACAAAGATATCTCCTGTAAACAACAGAAATTAGTTTAAAAAAAAAACATTATTTTATGGGTGTAATAATTCTTGTTTTCAACAGATAATACTCAAGCAATGCTTGAAATTAAACCACAAAGTTACAAAACCACTAAGTCTAAAATGGAGCCTCAAACATTTCATGTTATGACTGAAAACCAGTAACAATCTAGATGGTTCCGTCCGTCCATCTATCCATCCATCCATACATGCATCCAACCAGATGCAGACATTTTTTTTTTAAGTATGATCTTATTTATTGGCCAAACAGGCTTTATAATTATGAAATGACTGATTTATTAGTAGTTTGATCAATTGCATACACAGAGTTGATAAATTGTCTTTTAGATCATTATAGATATTATCTGGCTTCCTGTTGTACTTTTTCAGTGACAATCATGCAACTAAAAAGTTTTGCTGGTTGCCAAAAATGTGTTGGTTGTTTCAATTCTGTGATGCAGTTGTTTTGTTATTTTTTCCTAAAAATATGGTTTGTTTCAAGAAAATGTCAATGAGATCGTCACTTTATAAGTTTCATGTTTTAGGAAAGTGCTATACCTCTGTATCCAAAGATTCCGACAGCTTGGTCTTCACTTTTAGGAGGGATGAATGTTCCCACAAAGTAATTGGCAAAGGACACCAACAGAACCAAGAAGAATAAAACCTGAGTCTGAGACAAATAAAAATAAATAAATGAACGGGATACGTAATGGGTAAAAAGTTAGCAATCAATATGACAAAAGTGTTTGGATTGGCTTACTTTTGACTCCCACTCCATTCCAGCCAGTGAGATGAGCAGAAGGCCTGTCACGGTGATGACGCCCACAATGCGGACATCGTTGACTGAATCAACCATGACAACGTTAAACTCCTGACACACAAAAGCAACACATGAGAGATTGAGTAGTAACTTTGCGCTCCCTGCATATTTAGATTCTATGGTGGAATACAAAAGATGTGACTGTGAGAAAAAGGCTGATCACTGGAAAAGCAGGACGCAATATTTATGCCAACACATTGCAAACAAAACTTTCTAAGTAGCAAATGAAAATATAAAATATTTGTTGCTACTTAGAAAGTTTTGTTTGCAATGTGTTGGCATACATATCACTTTACAGAAGTTAAGGTACATTGCAAAAAAAAGAAAGAAAGGTAACTCATCATTGGTGTTCATTTTGTTCCTTTGGAACTAGTTTCCTTCTTTGTTGTGAGTTTGCCTCCATTTTCGAATGAATTTTTCAAACTATTTTATTTTTAGAATGATCATTAATTTAGAAGTTGTAAAGAAATATCTCTAAGGATCAGAAAAAGTTTGACTCTTTGGTAAAAAATGATCAAATGAATGGCAACTCAAGGGGTGAGTGATATTTCTAAAAGAAATATGTACCTGCATCAGATCACGAACCACTTCTGCAAAGCCAACAGTGTTGAGCGCACAAGCAAGGGCGTTGGCGAAGGAGAAGACCACCCCGATTGGTCCTCCAATCTCCGGACCCAGAGTTCGAGAGATCATGAAATATGCTCCACCTGGAAAAGAACACCATCGAGGCTTTTAATACCCAAAAATGCTGATAAAATGCTATCAAAATGACTGCAGATGTAATAAAACTTCATAAAAATGTTTAAAACAACATTAAACAAGAAGAAAAAAGCTGTAATGTGTTGAGCAGAAGCTTGACACATTGAGTTTGGGGAGCAACTGGCCTGAAACGACCCTGCCGTTGGTGGCGATGGCAGAGATGGAGAGCGCCGTCACGGAGGTTACCACCACAGACATGAGGATGATCACACACGTCAACACTGGCAGCAAAAAAATGAAACTAGAAGTCAAATAGGAGTTCCTGCAGCCACAAAAAATATACTTCCACCCAACAAACTTCACCAGATGATTAGGAATTATGGATGAAGTCCTTATATGCTAAATGGATTGATCTACCTAAGATATCAAGGGAAAATCATTTCCAAGCACATTTTGTTCAGATGATGTCATAGCCTGATGATCCCTTCTCTTCAACAACGTGTCCAAAGACCAAACCCTTTTCTAACTTCATTTTTTTTTGCATCTTAACCCTTGTGCTATCTTAGATGACCCCACCCTTGCATTGACGTGTTCTTCCTACCATGACAAAGGTGGATAAAGGTGGAAAGATTTCATGTAATCCATGGACACCAGTGAAGATCACAAATGATTGAAGAAAAAAGGTTCAGCGCACTGTCTAGTTGGTCTAGATGACCCAACTCCCAATGTTAAAGTGCCTAGGATAGCACAAGGGTTAAGCTACATTCACGCTACCTGGGCAATACACGTTTTAAAAGCCACTTGTAATAAAAACATTAATAATAAAAAAGTAAAAAAAGATTTATTGATTATTTCAACGGTATATGAACAGGTCCACCTATATATATTTAACTGTTAAATCAGTGGGTTTTATTTAGTCTTTGTATTGCGTTTGTTTGCTTTATCTCACATATTGATATGTGCCCATATCTGAAACGTGAATAAAGTGAGACTGTATTTTTTTATTAATAAAGAAAGGAAGGGGGAAAAAGTCCCATAAACATGCGTTTTGGGCTTCTCCTTTCAAACCTCTCATGCAAAACAACAAAAGTTTTTACGACCGTTTTCAGGCTATTGCAACACGTGTTGAAAATGATACCAGATTGAATTCTGACCACTCAGGGTCTTGGCTTTGGTAGTAATGGAAGTATCAGCCATTTGAAAATTGATGATGAAGGAGAAATAAATAATTGTAGTTTGTGCGCAGCTGGAATTCTATGACACCAGGTCTTTCCTATATCGGAATAGAGCTGTGAAAACAAAGCCTGGAGCAAGATTCAGCAGATTTACATCATTTCGACATTTACCAACAAGCCTCCTCCATGGCGGACATGCATTCAGCGTGTTCTTGAACGTGCCTCAAATCCCTGGTGTAAACGTAGTTTAAGAGCTTTCTGGATGATGTGTTTCTTTTTATGCCAATGGAAGCATTCTGCGTGATATCTAGAGCTACAGTGATCGTCACAGTGAGTTCCTGTTCATGAAAGCTTTAGTGTCACTTTAACAGAATCAAACATACAGACTGGCTGCAGGTTAGTCTGCTTATGTCTTCCTTAGAAATATCTCAAAGCCTTGATCCAGCATGAAAAAACAACTTTTATCACTTTTTAAGAGTAGGATTAAAGAAACTTCTGTAGTATTATCCAAAACGGCTGCTTTCCTATAAAATAAAAGTTATTCCTGCTTGTTTTAGTATAGAAAGCCAAGATTATCACAGAGATTTTTTTCCCCTAAACCCCCCAATGCCTTTTTTCTTTTAATGTTTCAGAAAGTTCAGTTTGCTTTTCTTCCTTCCTTTTTTCTGCAATTTGTCGACCTTTTGTTTGGCTGAAAGAACATTGCTTCCTAATTCCTTTCCTCAGATTTCCAGTTTGGACTGTTGATAACAGCAGGAACGGGCATGCAGCTTTATCAACCAACAAGTTAATCAGTGCAGATAAGAGGACAGAAGTGCAGCTGCTGGAGACTGAGCGAGCAAAGAATGAATGAAGGGATGACTCACCAATACCGGCCTGCGAGGTGATCCATGACAGGCGGAGGAACAGGATGACCCCCCAAATATTCAGCATGCAGCGCACCTGAGAGTTTGATTAGAACCTGAGTGAAAATTTAGTGGCAGCTACACTTGTCAAACTCACGTGTTGGCAGCTAAGCTCACCATCACTCCAACTATCCAGCCGAACCGAACCGGAGCCTTCTCCTTGGTGTTCTCAGACTCCTCGTTTTCATTTTCTGGAACTGGGAGCCCGATAGAGCCTAGAGTGGTTTCTCCATCCACGCTGACCTCCACATCCTGACAAAAGCACAACATCCCAGATCATCATATTCAGCAGCAGATGAAAAAATGTCTTAAATTGATTAAATCCGTTTTATCCTATAGTCTATGCAGGGTCTTAATATTTTTTTCAATCACAAAACAAAAAACAGAGCAATAGATGATCATGTTGTGCCTTCAAGACCAGCATATTGGTATTAATTCAGATTATCATCTCTAGTTATATACAACTTTAAACTGTATTTAAAAGAATTAGTCTGCAATATTAAAGTTTTCAAAGTTTCTCTCTGAGCACCTGTTGATCTATTTTTAAAAGTATCCTTGATGGGCTTTTATTTTGTGATATTTTTAGCCAAAAGCAAAAAAAAAACTGTCTAAGTTTCTGCAGAGCAGCAGGAGTTCATAAGAAATGTACCTCTTAGTTGTGGGCAAAGCTGTTGTCACAGAGTAAGCCTAGCCCTACTTCCCCCCATCCATCTGTCTATAAACACCCTCCCGCTAGCTTACAGCCCCTCACAACCCTAATTAAACATTTACGGTCCAACAAAAGTTGCAAGCAATATTGGAGTTATCCAGCCATACAGTTTTAAGCCAGATTCCAGGTCAGATAAACAAAGACGTACATGGATCTAGTCGTCTACAAGTGGATGCATCAGAATGGAGCAGAGCGGGGAGCAGCACCTATGTAACCGCTACAAGCTTTTTTAAACTGTATTTTTTTTGTCTGAGCCTGAATCAAAACAACTTGAATAAGGAAATACTCAAAAATGAAATTTTAAGCTTATTTTTTTCTGTTATATGTCCTTTATAATCAGAAAAACGCCACAAGTTAACACAGAAAACACAATTTTCATCAAAGTGAGTCTTTAAGGCATGACATTTACATTGAATATAAAATATGTGGTGTAGTTTTCCTTCCCTGCTGTTAGGTTCTGCCTCTAACTGGGAGGTAACCTTGGAAACCAGATGATGCAAAGTGCTGGGGGGTCCTTGTAGCTCACCTCAAAGGACTTCCTCAGCACCTCCAGGGAGGGTCTGCTCCTCGCCTGCTGGCGCGGTATGGAGCTGGCATAATGCTCCAGCTGAGGAACCAGGTCGATGGTGCTGTAGAGGGAGGAGCGCCGCAGCTCCGCCCGCGAGCCCCGCCGATCTGCTGTGCTGCTGCAGACAACAAAATCCCCTCGAATCACAAATTCAAGCAACGTGTGAGGACGATGAAAAACAAAGATGTAGTAGAGCAGCACTGTGAACTGTGAGGACTGTGGCTGAGTTCACTCAGTAAAACCCCACCTGAGGAAAAATATAGTTTTCCGTCTGCTCTTTTCCAATAATATAACTGTGAAACAGTGTTTTGTTTGAAATCATCAACAGCCTGTGACTGAATGGAAAGGATGACTGCTTTTGTAAGATTTAAACTCCCCTTCATCCCTGCAGGAGTTCAAACTCACAACCAATCGTTGATTTCCCCATGATCCTGTTCAACTGTGTACAGTTCATCCATCTGTTTGACTCGAGATGCTGGAACCAACCAAGCTGCTGAGGGTCAAAGGCGTGTTTCACCCAGGCCAGTTTAGTTTATTTTTTAAATCACAATACTGTAATGACACTTTGACAGTCTAAGTCATCAAAGGACAGTTTGAACAGCTTTCACCTAAAATGTTTGCTCTGCTTTGTATTTCTGGGTGTTGGCTGTGTGGACTGTGAATCTGAAGTGACCTTTTAAGGGATCGATGCAAAAGAAATGTGAATCATCAGTGACATTTGAACGATCAAGCTCACTCAGGGAGAGTTTAAGTCTGTTGCTTGTTCTAATGTGCTTTGCACACAGAGTTTGGTTCATGTGCACCAAAAGGCCTGAGATGTGAGCCATCCTGTAAATGAGGATGTTAGGGTTGCAAGGATGACTATCAAATCTTTTACCTGGTCCTGTGAAATGAACAATAAAACATGTTTTGAGGTGACTCACCAAACCTTATTGGCAAAGTCAAAGATGGAGCTAAAAGTTGATGTCATCAGGGTGATTATTGGGGGGGGGGGGGGTGTTATAAATGGCGTCCTTGATGACATTTGACAAACATGCTATTTGTTATTTGGCAATTCTCCTACTTTTAGAGATGACACCTCTCTTTAATAAGAACCTTTCTAAAGAATAAACCTAACAGAAATGCAAAAAGCATAAACTCAGACAGACTGACTTCAAGTCTAAACCAGCTTTAGGAGCTTCATGCTGGTTTTACGTCACAGCAAGTCCGACTTTAGTCAAAGGACAGGTGGATGTGTCTAATGTCTGCTCTCTCTATGTTAAAGGTCATGCTGCTCATAGAAATTTGCATTTAGAATCTTTGCTTGAGCATCAAGGATATTTCATTGTTTCTGTGTCATCAGAAGTTCTTGTCAGCACGTCTTCCTCATCAGTAAAAGTCTTTTGGTTCTGATGCTCGGTGGCCGTGCACACACAGACGGATCATGCACCCTGGCTGTTGCTCATATCAACAGCAACTCTTTGGCTGTGCCTCGAATGCAGAAGCTGCGCCAGTTTGTGGGCTGCAAAAGTTTAAATGAAATAGGGGCGGAGCTTAAGTAGATTAGGGATGCCAAACTTCTCGACCAAACCAAACTGAATGCTATGACATGAAACCGAAAATTGCGTCAAACAATTACTGTGGTAAACAAAACCGTGACCCAAAAATCGAGGTTGCATGCCAAACGTGTGTGTTTGTTGAGGCGGATGAAGTCGGTATAAGAGATGTAAAGACTAAAACCTTAGAATGTTGGATGTAATCAAGCAATCTGAAATCCCTAAACTAGGAAACTTTTTGAGGCCCACCCACTCCACTGTTTTTCTCAAAAAGGACTTTTTCCACCTTTTCACCACCATTCATGAATAAAGCTATGATGCAGTTAAAGCGTAGGGGGAGGGGGGCGCTAAAGAACCAATCAATGCTACCTGAAGCTTTTCAAATTTCTAAAGAATTTCCTTAAACTCTTTGTTGTTTAGACCTGGAACCATCAGCTGTCCTTCAGGGTCTTCTTTCCACAGCTGATTGAAAGACAGGAAAACGTCTGATTTTGCAGCCGCCCTCACTTCCTGCAGACCGTTGCTGGATTGTTTTTTATTTCTTTGTTCTACTCCTGAGATCATCTGAACAAACGCAACAATTTGTAATTCGGCCACATTTGATAATGTGGTTTCAAAATAAAAAAGTTGTATTTTATTTTAGAAATAATTCCAATCCACAGAAACAGAACGATGTTGAGATAAAGTAGAGCAGGTCCTTTGAAAGCTGTGTGGTGTTGAAAACAAACCTGGAGTCCTCGTCTGAGACGATGGCGGTGGGATTGGTGCGCAAATTTGGATTCCTGCCATTGAAATGATGCGGGGAGTATCTGGGGGGGCCTTCCTCGTGGGTCGAGAAGCGGACGGTCCGAGGCAGCACATTCTGCTTGGAAGTGATCTGCCCCATCTGTGCGGGTCGAGCTCCAGGGAACACAAGAGAAACAGCCCATTATTTCACCTTTATCCCCGTTTCCCTGTTTTATCACCAACATCATGATACATTGTGTTAAAATAAAAAACCACAGGATGGTGTTGGATGTTTACAATGGTATCTTCTACATTTTTACATGGATTTGGCTGAAAGCACTAGTGTCAAAAACATTCTGGGCAAAATAACTCCTAAAGAAAAAAAGCTGAGAAAATAAAAAAGTCGATTTTAAGTCTTGCAAACAGAGAACTAATATAGGATGATTATCTGACAAAGTTTCGTGTTAAATTTAACAAGCTTTTTGTTTTTTGTTTTAGATTACGACATAGTAAATCAGCTTTCTTTAAATTCTTCGAATCCCCAGGATTTAGTACATTTTCATTTAAATAAAAAAGATAAATGAAAGAAATACTTACAATTCAGTGTGATGCTGCCTGCAGGTGAAATATGAAGGATCAAAGAGCAAAAGGCTTGTAATTTATACCTGTAGCAGGAAAGAAACATCTCCTCCCTTCACTTCATGTTCCTCCCTCCCCCTTGCACCACACACTCACACCAAACACGCTCTCACACACACACAAACCCACTTTCTTTAAGCCCCCAGTATTTTTTATTTCTGCGGTTTCTAGAAGTGTCCTCAGGAAAAGTAAGCCTTTGTCACAAAATAGTGGAAATGTGTGCAGCATCCGAGTTTGGAGTAAACAGAAGAAAGGTGTTTACCATTTGAGCTGTGCTGGTTTCATCACGGAGAGGTTTGGTCACCAACACTTGGTGTTGTCATTCTCATGACAAAACAACCCATAAATATCATCTGAAAACTGTGGAAAAAGCTTAAAAAAAAAAAAGTGATTTTTTTACTCCATTGTAATACATTCTTATAATAATGTCAGTTGTCTGTTTTCTCTTTTACTTATTTATTATTATTAAGCTTCATGAAGCTTGTCAGGTCAGTGATCACTGTAGATAAAATGATGTTTTTAGGTGTTTTAACTGAAAGCAGGAGTGCAGCTCTTCCTCAGCCTACTTTCTCTTTAGGGGTGTTGACAACACATCAGATGGCAGTGTTTTCTCCATCAATAAGAAACAGGAACAGGCCTCTGCTCTCTTCTCAGTGACCGTGGTAAAAATAGTATGCAGGCACCTTGTGACTGACTGACTGACTGTCGGCCAGTATTCTTTCAAGGGAAAGTAAATATTTTTGGATATTTAATTGTCATTGAAACAGTGAATTGTCATTGTACATTGTAATTTTCCTGCAGAAGACTTTGGCCCTTACCAAACAAATTTAAGCTTTTTCTTCTAACTAAAGCCTTTTTTTCATACTGACAACTTTTTGCAGTGTGTTCTTTATAGTGCAAGAGCCTGGCTATAATTATCCTCGCTGTGGAGCTCCCCCACATGCCCACAGTGCCATTGTGCCCCGCTCAAAGTCACTTGTTCTACCCGGCAGAGGGAACGGAAGGTAGGAGTCATAGAGACAAAGATTATTCTCTCTGAACAAGAATGTACATTTTTGAGTAACAGTAATGCACATGCTCAAGTGAACTTCAGGGTTTTTGTCGTTTCGATGATGTTGGGTTCACTGAGCGGGTCAGAGGGTCAATCCACGCGTGTGTGATCTTATAGTGAATAACAGCAGTGACTCTGCGTGTGACACTTCCAAGAAGGCTTCATCTCACCGCTCCTCCTCACCGTTCCTGTCATCTTCTGGCTGTTGCTCCGCCCACAGCATCTCCTTTGCTGTTTGAGTCAGGGATGCAAGGAATGGAAGATCACTGGAGAACATTCAGACCTCATCTCCACGAGGACAAAGGTGGTGCAGAAGCAACTGTTCATTCTGCGGCCTCCTCGACGATCCCCCTCCCCGAAGACTCAGACCTCCTCTGTTACACGCTCCAGTCGCACCCTCAAAGCCTCTTCAGTCGGTTACAGGTCCTCAGGGAGGAGGGCTTGCTCCTGGACTGCACCTTCCATGTCCAAGGAAACGTGTTCCGGGCCCACCGGCTGCTTTTGGCAGCTTCTAGCCAAACACCCCAAATGTTTTTAGGCTCCAGGCTAAAACCACAGTCTGAAGCTGAAGAAAGCTCTCACTGCTTGACTCCTCTTGGGCTGAGAGCTGCTTTGGAGTTTGCATATAGTGGGAAAGTGGACTTGAATGGGGAGGAGGGTGTGCAGGAGGTGCTGGATGCTTGTCAGCATCTGAACTTTGAGAGGCTACGAGAAAGGAGCAAGTCAGGGGTCATGACCTCAGCTGAAAAGGAGACAGAAAAGACTCTGGAGAACATCAGGAACCTGTGGGACAGAGGAGAGGGCTGTGACATCACGATCCGAGCAGAGAGTGGGGAGAGCTTTCCAGGTAAAATGACAGACAGCAGAGGAGAGACACATTTGTCTGAACTTTAATGGACCAAACCAAAAGGTTTAAACGTAGTTTTTCTGGGTATCCTCGCAGGTAAAAATGTAAAGCTGACCACAAATTTGACCCAAATATCCCTAAGAGTCTGAAGCCTTTGTCAAAATCGCCTTCATGGGTCCTTAAGGGCTTGGGCAAACCTGTACAGGGTATGCAGGAAGCATTAAGGTAGTAGACCACTTGGTAAGGGCCTTGAGGCAAAATGTTGAGGCGCCTTTTTTCCACCAGCATGCTGTGAGCAACAGGTCAGCCAATGCAAACACTTACATAAGGGTGAAGTAAGGGTGTCGTACACATTTTATCTGTATTTTTGATCCCTCCCAAACCCTGCAAGAAGTGCAAGGATCTCAGTTCTTGCCAAACGACCAGTACCACAGCATCACCTCTACATCAGTGCACCTCTACATCAGTGCAACTGCCGTTACAGATACTTCACAATGCGCGTTCCACACTCACGACAATAGTATGCTCCTTTGTTATTGCCATCAGAGCCTGTCAGGTAGCTGCAAGACACACCTGCGCTCCTCTTAAAGGCCATGTCACACAGTCACCACATACATTTTGCGTATTTTCCACAAATAAAGTTTTGGTCTGTAATGATACATGTGTGACATTCATAATTTGTAGGTGTTTCTTGCTTTTGTCGATGTGTACAGATGTCCGTTGAGAGTTTCAGCCAACAGGTCTGGACATGAATTTGGTTTTAGCAGTTCAAAATTTTTGGTTGCTTGGGAATTACGCCGTTTGTCTATATTTGATATATTTTACACCCAATTGTTATGTAAATCTGATAGAATGGTGCATGATTTTTGTGAGATGCACACACGAATTTGTGGCTCTCCACAACCATTCCATGTACCACCGTTGTATAACGTTTATATTGTACATCTGACTCACATATCACATTGAGATTACATAATTGACTCACGAATCAATAATGAATTGTATATGATCACGCACCGTTAATGTTCAACATTAATTTACGTATTCTTTGCATGGTTTATTCGCACTACTTCTGTAGTTTTAAATGTGGTACATTTGTGATACAAATGTAAAAAAATGTTATGTAAAGACCACAACTTTTCACTTTTTCCACGTCTATTCATATAAGACTATGAAGGATCCAGCGGCCAAAGAGAACAGAAAATGTATCAAAAAATGAAAGTTTAATTTTTGTTTTTTAAAATGTAAATAATTTACAAACTGGGCCCTTAAAAGAGGTCAACAGAAACATAATTAACTCAGGCAACAAACCTAATTTCAACTAATCCAAGTGAACAGGCCAAGTAACAGAACCAAACGGACCTACCCAAAGACACAACAGGGGAACATATATGGTGATCAGACATCATGAGATACATGGGGGGGAACTAACAACATTTAACAAAGACTACAGACAAGACTAAACCACAGAATGTGGTCCCCTAGTGGAAAAAAAACAACAATAGTAGTACAAAATTAGAACAAAATGAATAATAACCGACAGAAGCAAAGCAGATGAGAATTACACAAGTCAGTGGTTTCTCCCCTTGGAGGCTTCTGTGGAGGCGTCTGCCCAATTGTCTGACTGGATCATTTAAAGGCTGTGATGGCTTGACTTCCTCTTTTGGCCTCACAGCACAGCTCTAGGAGACGAACATCAGCCACACCCGTAGCGACCAGTAGCACCCTCAGCACTGGCAACTCAAACACAGATGACATAAATTAAACAAACCACAATGAGTAAACTAAACAAATAGATGAACATTTATGTGAGAATAGAAAGAATAAATGTATATTTTAACCCAAAGAAATGTGTGCATTTATTTAAGAATCTGAAACAAAAAACTAGTTAAAAAGAAACTGTACAGTACTGGGGAGGGTTGTGAGTGTGGTAGGGTATGCTGCCATCACGATGACAAATTTAGGTAATGCCATTTCTTAATGAATGTTCTATGAATTCATTTTGTTGTATTTATGCCCCATGTCTTCAGTTTGTTGATCGTGATTGCCTGAGACAAAGAAGGCCAGCTTTGTTAGCTAATTCTGATCCAACGTGAAGATCCAATGAATAACCACGTGTAGAGTGATATAACAACCCAGCATACCCAGAAGTGAGGGGGATCGTCCTTATCCCTTGTGCTATCCTAGGCACTTTAACATTGGGAGTTGGGTCATCTAGACCCACTAGACAGTGCTCTGAACCTTTTTTCTTCAATGATTTGTGATCTATCCACCTTTGTCATGGTAGGGAGAACACGTCAATGCAAGGGTGGGGTCATCTAAGATAGCACAAGGGTCATAGAAATGACGCTGAAGCTTGACTTCTGTCTAACTGAAAAACACTTTTAGAGACATTTCAAACAAAGATCATTCACATTTGCAACAAATGTTCAGATACCAAAAAAAAAAAATGCAATGTTTTGAATTTCTACAAAGTTTATCGATTGTTTATAACAAAAAATGTTCACTCAAAAAACAAACAAAAAACAACACTTTTACTTTCTGTATTACTCTCAAATTTTCATTTGCTTATTAAAGGATACTTTTGATTTACATCTGTTGAATTCATTACTTTTCAATCAAGTCTCAAGACACTGAACTTATAGATGAATTATTAGTCATCATAGAACTTCCATAAACAATTTGTCAACTGACTTTGAGGGTGTGACTGGAGTCTTTGGGGAGGGGGATCGTTGAGGAGGCCGCAGAATGACCAGTTGCTTCTGCACCACCTTTGTCCTCGTGGAGATGAGGTCTGAATTTGTCAACCAATTGTCATTCTCAAATGCAAAGACAACTTTTATTTTTAGACCTGATAGTGATGCTTGGAGATGAAAAATAGGCATAAACAAATAAACATTGATCACAAATTCTAAAGTCTTTGAGGTTGAATCTTAAAGTCAAGTCCCATTTGTGGCCTGATCTGGGATCTCAGTCCCAGTCCTGGTCCTACGAGTCCACCATCTCTGCATCTGTTACTCAAACTTGCCTAAACTAATCCGGCATCATCAGGTCTGCACAAAGCCAAAAGATCATGGAAACCCTGCAGGACTGTGGACCTGTGGAGGAAACTAGTATTAAATTCAAATGTATTTATAAAGCCATTTTATAATATAATATAAATACACCTCAAAGTGCTGTACATGTAAGAACAAACGGCCTAATAGTCAAAACAAAAACACCCTACCAATACATAAGGAATGAAACCCCAATCACAGATCAAGCCCCTTGTTTAAAAAAAAAAGGAAAGAAAGAAAGAACCCTAAAAACGCTATCAGCCCTGTCCCCCTGCTGCCTGTGCCCCTGTGCCCCACCCAACCCCAGCCTCCCACCAACCAGGAGGGACCAGAGCAAGGGAACTATGGGGGCAAAAGAACACGACACCTACCCCCCCCCCTCCCAGCCTGAAAACAGACGTCCCAGACAAATAGTTTGAAAGCAAAGATGTAGTTTAATAAATTAATTAAAATAAAA
>CM074489.1:4721716-4738900 GCA_037389245.1 Oryzias sinensis | reverse complement strand
GCGGCCCTGAGGCTCTCTGGGAGGCTGTTCCACAGGCGAGGTCCGTAGAAACTGAATGAGGCCTCGCCGTATGTTTTACCTCTAACTTTTGGAATAACCAAAAGGTCGGTATCAGAGGACCTCAGGGTCCTTGAGGGCTCATACTTTAAAATCATATCAGATAAAAATGAAGGCCCGAGACCATAAAAACATTTAGAAACCAATAAAAGAACTTTAAAATCAATCCTCAAGCGCACAGGGAGCCAATGCAGCGATTTTAAAATCAGTGTAATGTGTTCCCGCCCCCTGGTCCTCGTCAGAACGCAAGCTGCTGAATTTTGCAGCAGTTGAAGGTTTGATATTCTTGTTCTGGGAAGACCAGAGAGCAAGGCATTACAATAATCCAATCTGCTGGTAATAAAAGCATGAATTAGCACCTCTGTGCTGGCAAGAGAGGGAAATGGACGGACTCTGGCTATATTATTTAGATGATAAAATCCTGTTTTCGTGATATTTTTAATTTGTGGGATAAAATTAATCTCTGAGTCAAAAATAACCCCCAGGTTTCTCACACACTGAGAAGTTTTGTAATTCTTTAGTTTAGATAAAACCATCTCTCTCTCGTCTTCAGGTATAGTCAGGTATCCTGTCTCAGTCAATGTTAGTGGATGAGTCAGTGTAACCCAAATTAATTGTATAAGTTAATTGAAGTGAATATATGACTTTGTATGCATCCTTTTGAGGAGCATCATCCAAAAGTTAGTGCGAAGTGAGAAGAGTGCAGGAAAGTTAAACTGCTTTCACTGAAAAACCACAAACACGCAATCAAAAGCTTCCTTCCTGCATGATTGAATCAAAGATTCTGAGTCTTTGTGCAACCACAAGCAAATGAGCACCCACCCTTTTCTGCAGTACGACCAGCCTAAACCGCGGGTGTGTGCTCCTCCCTCGTGTCGAGACGGTTAAATCAAGATGATGTGTTTTTTACCAGCTGAATGCGTTAAATTAGGTTGTAATTTTAACTATGTTGCTAGGATAAAAGAGGCATCAAGCTGTTTCTGCCATCTGCATGTTTGAACAGAAACTCAGGAAACTGTTTAGTTTGTATAAACTGCTGCTGTACCTCCCTGCTATTCTGTGACCTATTTTGCCCCAAAGGCTTTGAGTTTTTGGCGAATACCTTAATTTCTTTCCAAATGTGGCTGTAAAAAAAATCAAAATTTGTCAGTCATAACCTGTCTGCCTGGCCTGGAATCTGTTGGCTGCTTCACCAGGAGTAAAGTGATTCTTCTGTTTTTTTTAACGTGTTGTTTTCAAGCCTCAGAGTCAGTTTATTTTTTTTGTGCCAGAGCCGTTGTTGAAGTGAAACTTGGAAAAGCTCCAGTCTCTGTCAGCCGCTGATATCAGGAGAGTTGTTTTTAAACCTGACCTGTTCTGCATGTAGTGAGAGTGAAGAAGACTGCTGAAAGCTGGGACAAAGCAAAAGTAGCGGCAGAAACAACGTCTACAGTCACGGGTGAGAAAAAAAAGAGATGAAGTAACGTCCAGAGAGAGGAAGAGGAGGAAACATCTATCAGGTCTGAATCAGAGTCCAAGAGTTCAGAAAGAGGCTACACAGTGGTGTAGTAGTTAACGCTCTGACCTCACGGCGAGAAGGTCACATCCCGGCTGACTCTGTTCTGTTCTCCTCGTGCATGCATGGGTTTTCCCTGGATTCTCCGGTTTCCTCCCAAAATCCAAAAACTTAAGTGAAGCTTGAATCAAATTCAGTGGGTCAGAGAAATTCTGCTTCAGTCATTATTGAAGTTGTGGTTCCTGAAAATGATCAGCTTGAGTCTTGGAGAGATTGTCCAAAATTGTCCAATACTTCACTTCACAACCCAACAAAGTGTGTTTGGGAACAGAGATGGTTCTGGGTAGTTTGGCATCCCGGGCAAAACCCTGGTTGTTGCCCCCCCCCCGTACCCTGCCATTCAAATTCTGCCCCCCAATAACTCAAAAGCTGCATACAAACTACCACAAGAACAAAACACGTTATCTATGTAACGTTATAAACTTTATAAGTGAAATGTACTTCTAGTTGAATTCACAATTAAGATCTAGTGTGAAAGTTGGTTCACCCTAATTTACCTCATAATCAAAGGCATTATTGACCGGATGTCTGTTAAATGCATTTGTGCACTTTGGGACATTGAGTCAAAATGTATGGTTGAATCATTTAATCTTTTATGAAATGTATTAGAAAAATATTAGCAAATCAATCAAAAATATTATCAGTATGCTTTACAAACTTGCTTTGGCTCAAGCTAAAATGTCACAGGTTATGCAGAAATCTTATAAATAGTTATCCTGACCCCATATTCCTGATGGTTCTGCACATCCAGAAGAAAGTTCCAAATGGTTTCATGACAGCAGGACAAAACATAAACATCACTCATATAAAGCAAAAGCTGAATCCGTTCTTTAGTGCTGCTTGTTGCTTATTGTGTGTTCAGTGAAATAAGTGAATTCTGTTTTATTCTGAGTCTACGATCTGAATCTTCCACAGATGAAATCCTCAGCAGGCTTTCAGACATCCTGGGGTGAAAACATTCAGGGGATCGATGCTTGTTCCTTTAACTCACATATGAGTTTTCATCACAGTTTAATCTTTTCAAACATTCTCCTCTCTAAGAGTAAAAAAAATCTGTAAAGCAATTCAGCAACTGTTTGTATTTGGGGCAATTTTTTACAATCAGCCATTATTATTCTAATTTTAAACAGATTTTATGAATTCATTGAACCTGACTGTTGGAGCTTTTCCAGTAATTATTATTCCAAATTTAACTAAATAAAATCCTATTTTTTCCTTTCAGTCGCTGCCTTCAGGGATCACCACCTCTAATCAATCGCCTCCATCTAACCTTCTCCTCTGCATCCTCCTCACTGGCACCAACCTCCCTCATGTCCTCCCTCACTACATCCATAAACCTCCTTGAACTCAAGTTTAGATCAAGGACTCACTGAAGTTATGCTGGAATTTTAACTGGGCCTAAAGTAGAGAGATGTAAACACTAGGATCCAAATGATCAGATAACATTATCACATTCCTGGATTACCAGATAATAATCTGAAATCAGATGAAGACACTCAGACACACTGAAAAAAAAAACCTTTTGTCTTTCTTTGGATGTTTGTTGTGACTCAAACAGTGAACTCTCAAGTGAAGTGGGGCTTCATGAATAAAGTGAATTTAGTGTAATTGGTCCAGATTAGGAAAACACAGCAGTGAAAGTAGAAACTCCAAACGTTCAGTTTCTGAAAGGGACTAAAGCCTCATTTAGCTCAGAATGGCTTCATCCATCTTCAGATGACTTTGGAGACATTCATTTGTTCGGCCTTCTGAAGACAAGATTGCATCTTTAACCCTTGTTCTGTTTTAGATGACCCCACCCTTACACTGATGTGTTCTCCCTACCATGACAAAGGTGGAAAGATTTCATGTAATCCATGGACACCAGTGAAGTTCACAAATCATTGAAGAAAAAAGGTTGAGCGCACTGTCTAGTGGGTCTAGATGACCCAGCTCCCAATGTTAAAGTGCCTAGGATAGCACAAGGGTTAAGACACCCCACTCTTAAACAATATTGATAACAGTTTTTCAGCCCATGTGGAAGAGACTGAGGAGTCCCATAAAAAAACAACAACAACAACAACATTTGATTAAAAAAATGTTTCAGAAATAAAAGAAATTACCACAACCTGAAAGAGAAACTGATTTGTTTTATTTTAATATTTTCATTTTGTAAGCATGTGGCCCGCCATGTCATTTTATGTGGCCCAACTACATTTTTTTTAGTTGATTACATTTATGTGTAGCTGTAGCTGTAAATATTCACTGTTTGCAGGTCTTATGTACTTATGCAGACAAATTGTTGTCATCAAACCATCAGTTGGTTGCAAGGCTTTGTGCAGCCTTTTTTGTCAAATGTTACATGAGTTCTTTGCAGATCAGTTTTAGGTTATTTTTCTTTTTTCATTTGGACAGTTTGATCCTTCATTAATGGAGGTATGTGGGTTTTAATAAGCGGATTGTCATGATTCGAATTTGTTGTCCTTGTTCTGTCTTGTTCTGTTTCCTGTTTTATTTTGAAAGTCTCCTGTCTTGTCTGTTTTCTTGAGTTTACTTCCTTTGGTCCCCATCAGCCCTGATCGTGTCCACCTGTGTCTTGTCTGCCCTGTCTGTATTTAAGTCTTGTCTCTGCCTTCCTCCTGTGTTAGTCCATTAGTGTTCCTGTCTGGTGTTCATGCCATGTCTTGCCATGTTCCTCGTTTCTTGTCCCTCGCCACGTCACAGTGAGTTTTGTTCTGTTCTGCCATCCTGCTTTGCAGCGCTTTTTGTTTGTTTTTTTGTGATTAAACCCCTAGCCCTGAACCCCCTTGCCTCCTGCCTCTGCATCTGGGTCCAACCGGCTCTCGAGCCACCCCACCACACCGTGACACGGATAAAATTTAAAAGGATTTATGCTAGAGTAACAAGCTAACATATGTTTTCTATGCAACTGTAATTGTCACTTTAAAAAAGTTATAATAAATAAAGAATGAGTTATTTAACACTAAGGAGTAGTTACATTTATTGTTTTTATTACATTTAAATACATGCATAAGTTACATCTGGCCCTTTGAGGACAGCCGCTATGCTGATGTGACACCCCTGATCTACATCAATAATAATAAGAAATATGACAATGATTAAAAAAAAAAAGAATATTATAAACTGAATGAGTCCCCATTAAGAACACTGAATTTGTCTTTTTTATTATTTCTGCTTTCTTGTTAAATGTTAAAGCAGATTTGATCTGCGTCTTAATTACATGTTTGGAAGCTAGAAGGTGCTGCATTTCCAGAAGAAAATGCAAGATTGAATGCTATGTTGCTGAATGGAAATTAAACTTAAAAGGTAATAATTGGCAAAGAATATTAAGAAATGATCAAAGTTGACCACAAATAAAGTGAAAACAGCACAATAAGAAAAAAGATATTTTTGTGAAAAATGTTAGAGCCGGGTCTCGAACCAGCGAGCTTCTGCACCAAGGATTCCCCATGTATGGAGGCAAAAATCCTGGAAATCCTGGGATATCTTAAAAGTTCAAGTATTTGAAGGAGCAAAAGCCGTAGCTGGAAAAAACTGAAACAGTTGATTATTTTAACTGTTGATAAGTTAAAATAGCTGAAAAATTGTAGAAGTAGTTGGAGCGGCAAAAAAAGGTGGAAGATAGAATAATAAAGAAAGAAAGAGAAACAGGACAACAATTAGTTAAATGATTTATAACATTCAACTAATTACATCAGGGGTGTCAAACTCATTTTCACCGAGGGTCGCATCAGCATAGTGGCTGTCCTCAAAGGGCAAATTATAACTTATACATGTAACTAAATGTAATGAAAAATAAATGTAACTACTCCTTAATGTTAAAAAAAATCATTCTTTATTTATTATAACTTTTTAAAGTGACAATCACAGTTGCACAAAAAACATGTTTGCTTGTTACTCTAGCATAAATCCTTTGGAATTTGATTCTGACAGGTTAGGTTATATAGACAGTGTTTAAGTCATAATGTATAGTTGCCCGATCTGATATTTCAAGAGCAATTCCTCCTAGACATGAAAAAATAAATAAAGAAATTAAAAACTTTTATGCTCTGGCCGGCCACATAAAATGACATGGCGGGCCGTATTTGGCCCTCGGGCCTTGAGTTTGACAAATGTGAATTAAGTTATGAGCCCCCCCATTTTCTAATGACTCCCTTTTACAGCTTTGGGGTTGCTGGAGCCTATCTTACCTTCTTCTTGATGAAGGCGGGGTCCTGGACAGGTGGCAGGTCTGTCGCAGGCCTACACAGTCTCACACACAGGGAGAATTGTAGAGTCGTCAATGAACCTCTGAAGCATGTTTTTGGACTCTGGGAGCAAATCACAGTCTTTGATGAAGCCTACTCATGAACGGGGAAAACATGGAAACTCCACACAGAAGGGTCTCAGCTGGGACTTCGGATCAGGCCCTTTTGCAAACCAAAGTAAAGTTCAGAAATGATTAAAGCTCCTCTCCATCCATTAGAACTCCTGGCTCCTCACAGCACAGACTGCTCAGCTCTGGCTTCTTTTGTGGTTTTCTACGCCACATGTTTGTCTTTTCCCCTCCAGTCAGGCCCCAACAGGTGACTGAACAGCACCTTCTCTGTGTCATTCCTGCAAACCTGTCTGTGAGCATCTCTATTTGGCAGATGATCAAAGTCACATCAATCGGCTGCACTGGTTGATGTCAGAAAACGGCTTCTGGCCTTGACTTTTATTTGACATTTTGGCGGATTTGTTGGGGCTCCTTAAAGGAAATAAAAAGGTTGTCTTCAGGACTGCCCCATGTTAGAGCAGCAGGAACACTTCCTCATTTGCTCAAATCAAGCAGTGTCACCCCCCCCACACACAGAATTTGTGTTTTTCCCCAACATTCCTGTTTTCAGCACAGCAGAGCAGATCCCTGTTCCAGAACAAAATGCAGCAGCTTGACAGTTCTGGATCCTTTGTTCTCGTCTCCAGTGCGTCTCCATCAAAATACGTGAATGCTCGGCTGCAGAGTGATAGCATCTAAACAAGACAACAGACCTCCAGCGGGGTGGGGAGGGCTAACCCAATAAAGTTGGTGTTTAGTTTGTCAGAACACGTCCAGAGCACGGCCTCAGCCCTCGTCGGATGGGTTAACGCTCCCCGGCACACAGACACACAGCCAGCACGGTGCTCCGTTTGCGGATTCAGCCTGTTTGGGTGAATGCCACGGATGCTCTGGGATGGGATAGAGATCTGCAGGGAGGGGGGGGTTAATTGGCAGCTCAGAGCCTCGGGATACTCATTGTCTCCATGGATCTTCTGAGCATCTCTGGTGTTTTTACAGGAATAATCTTTCAGTGTTTGTGTGGGGCAGCACCCAGATAAACCACAGTCTTTCTAAATTTCTAAAGGATTCACATGAGCTTTCTTAGTTAAACCTGTAATGAAAACAAAGGTGTGTCCCATAGAGGTGGCGGGGACCCAAACGGAGTTGTTGTTCTCCAGATCGTCTGATTTTCGCCCCTGAAGATGTGTTCAGCTCAGGCTCATTGCTTCAGTGTTCTTCTCTTTGTTTCTGTCCTTCTTAGTTCATATCTTAGTTCAAGAGGTGTAATCCTAATGAAAAGACAGCCGGGAATGCTTTAGATCAAAGATGATTGAAGTGGGATTTTAAGGTAGTGTTGCACAGTAAGATAGATTCCTTCCCCACAGCTGATCTCAATATTTGTGTGTTGGCCATAAAGCTATTGTTATGTTTCACACGCATTAGCTCAGAACAAACTTCTTCAGGAAACTAAGGGGGCTCTCATGAAAGACAGAAACATGTTCTGCTGTGAAAAAGGGCCATTGCTTCCCACATGGCTGAGAGGACTAACTTGAAGATCTGCAGTGAACTCCTGAATGCTCAGGCTGAAAATTTGGCCCCCTTCCTTTACCAAACTCAGCTAATTATGAGAAATAAACCTGAAGAAAGGACGAGTCCCTTCAACCTCAACGTGATAAAACAGAAGCTGAAGACAAGAGGAGGGAAAGTGTGGGTTCACTCGCACGTACAGTAAACCACATTATCTAAAAACAGAAGCCAGCACTTCAGAAAAAAAACTGGTTTGTTCACGCCACGGGAGGAGGAGCAAAAACGGTGGAAGAAAATTAAAAAAACAAACTGCTCAAAGAGCTGGTCTGGAAGGCCATCTTCTCATCTGTCAGCCAGACTAAAGATGAAATTCAACAGGAACTCTCCAGTTTTAATATTTGCTACTACCACCAAGATCTGCAAAAAAAGAAAAAAGAACGATCTACTGTTGTGGTCCAGAAGAGAAAAAAAAAACGTTTTTAAGTGCAGTGAAACATTTTGGTCTGTTTATCCATTACAGCTCATTCCAGAAGCTGAATCATATTTTAACTCACTGTCACATTTTTGAAAAAACGTTTTTTTCTCTCTCTGCCAAGAGCTTTTAGAACAGACATTTTTTTTATTGTTTTTGAGCTTTTACAATAAGTGAATAGGGGTAGATAGTTATTTTTATTTATTTTTTCGAACAAATCCTCGAGTATTTAGCTGATTACATTGATTTCTTTTTAAAGAGGCTTCAATCCAGAAGCCATAGATATGCTCTTTGAAAAGAAATCCGAAAACCTGTAATCTCCTCATGTTCTGAAGAGTCTCTTTTTCTGAGTCAGACTTGACCGTAACGCCATCCTGCTTTCAACAGAAAGTCCTGCTGATGTTGAGCACCGAGCTGTGATGAATATAAAAGCCTGGGCAGCAGCAGCAGCAAGTCACTGCCTGCAAGTCGCCCATCTGCGCTGTGTTTCCTGTTTTTGCTTCCATTTAAAATGATCTTTTCCTGCATTCACGGCAAGGTTCTGGTAAATCCGCCTCACCTTGGACGGCGGCGACGAAACGAAAAGTTTTGTTGGAGACACAAAGGTCAGATCAGAATCAGAGTTCTTTCTTTTTTTGAGCTGTCAACAGAGGCAGGCCATGGGGGGGGCACGCCCATTCATTCCCTCCTACGACATGTTACAGCAAGCATGACAAATGAGTGAGACATCAGGGAAGAAGGGACCCAGGGTGTGGGCGGGGAAGAAAGGTGGGCAGATGAAACTGCAGAGACGAGCAGAAGGAGCTGACAGAATCACTCTTCAGTTCCTGATCTTCAAGTCGTCTGGGTTTCCTTATGGATTACTGAGGATCTGTTGGTGAGTCTAGAGTTTTTTTTCCTCGTGGATTCTGCTCTTTGGTCCCAACATCCATGGCATGTCAGACGCTGGACATGGAGCTTTATGGCACACACATGCAGCTGCTGTCATCCAGTTCCAGCTCCCTCAGATGAGAGGTTTTTGTTTTGTCTCTCTGAGGCGTAAACCTGCCGGCCTGCTTAGACATGAACTGAATTTGTGCAGAAACGCACCTGTGTGACATATTCTCGACAGTTTCTGTCCTTTGTGAATGAAACAGGTGCAGTTCTGCAGGAATGCTTTGAGTCACAGTGCACACATACACACCTTCAGCTTCAGGCCAGGTTTACAGGAGGAACGCCGTTTGTGCAAACGGAGGAAGAGGAGAACACAAAAAACCAGCAGGAAGGATGTAAATGAAATCTGATCACTGAGAGATGCTAAAAAACTGATGCATGTGGTGGCAAAATACTGTTTCACTTCTATTTGAGACTTCTTGTTTACCTTAAAAAATTGATTTACACTCGTGATAGTAAGTGCAGATCTTTCAAACTACTTATGTCTTCACTTGCATTGTAGGCAGTTATCTGACTTTGGAAAAATAAAAAGAAATGGCATAAGAAAATAAAAATAGAAATGAACAAAATAAGAAGAGGGATTTCAAGAGAAAAAGCAAAATATGAATGTGTTTAACCAACTTTTGCAAATATATTCAGACTGCTACATTCTTTGTGGTGGCAGAATCTGAAGCTACAGACATGTGATGCATGTTCAAGAACGCGCTGAACACGCATTCTGGGACATGCATTTAGCCCACCGTGGGCTTCTTTTACTACTGTTTACTTACGCATGTCTGTCACTTATAAGGAAGAGGATTGATTGGTGTTTACATCTCTCTACTTTAGGCCCAGTTAAAATTCCAGCATATAAGTGAGTCCTTCATCTAAACTTGAGTTCAAGGAGGTTTATGGATGTAGTGAAGGAGGACATGAGGGAGGTTGGTGCCAGTGAGGAGGATGCAGAGGAGAAGGTTAGATGGAGGCGAATGATTAGAGGTGGTGATCCCTGAAGGCAGCGACTGAAAGGAAACAATAGGATTTTATTTTTTATCTATCTAGTGGCTTTAGCTCTATTTCAATATATACGGTGGCCCTGAAGAAATTTCATCAATTTCATCAATCACTCAATGCAAAAACAGAATAAAGATCACAACAACAATAAAAAAAATAAAAATAAATAATAAAACATTAAATATTAGAAAACAAAACAAAATTCCAAAAACCAAAACACAATTACAAAAAATGAAACAAAATAAAAGTGAAACATTTTGGAAAACAAAAGTAATTTCCAGAAATCGACATAAGAAAAAGCGAGACACAGAATGAAACCGGAAAAGCAGGTACTATGGGACATTGTCATTTGGATGATGACCTCCAGTGTCACTGTATATCAAATATGTTTGCGTTAAATTTGACAAAAGTCATCATCTAATCAGTGATGTCCTCTAGTAGTACATACGGTTTTCAGGTTTTTTTTCTGCTTCATTTTTAACATTTCATTTTGATTTCTGGAAATTACTTTTGTTGTGTTGAGATGGGAATTCCTCATCCTAGAATCTCTCCCCAAGTTCTTATTCCTCAGAGGAGAAGCACAATCCAAGAGGTCAAAAAAGACCATTTTATTTCAAGATAAGAGAAGATCTGGGACGATTTTCTCTGCAGCCCTCCCACATAGTCTGAGTCACCCCCCCCCCTCCCTTTGCATCGTCCCTGCAGGGGGTATTGCCTAATTTTCATTGGTTAACTGAACACCAGAAGCCAACTTGTGACCATACCATTAATCCCAAGCATCCCTTCCCCCAATGCATCTGCAGTCCCTCTAAGTTAAAAGCATTAAAATCCTGTAACACACTTTTAATAGTAATACAAAGTAATCAAGATATCCAAAGTAATTGAAAAATATAAAGTAATTGAAAAGCAAGTAAAGTTGTGTTTTTTTAACAAAATGAAATCCTTCAGTGGTACTATAGGACGTCGCTGACTGGATAATGATGTTTGTTCATCTTTTAAACCAAAAATGAATTGGAATGAAGTGATGCTGGATATACTCCATACTAATCATAAAACGTTTTTAAGTAAGAAGACATTGAAAATGTATTTGAAAAAGCTAAAATGTTAAAAATCACACGTCGTAATCCAACCAGTGATGTCGCACTGCCTTTTCCGGTTTCTTTTTGTGTTTCATTTTTGAACATTTCATTTCGAGTTCCTGGTTGGTCAAAGTTCCACCTGCTTTAACCTTCAATGCACTTTTTAATGGTCCTGCATTTTGTACATGAAGCTTGAAACTGGTCATAGAAACCTCTGCAGCTATGTGTGAATCAAGCTGTGAGGGTTCTTCACCCAGACGCCTGAAACTTATATAAACGCGCGTTTACATAGACTTTTCATTGAAAGTGGTGGCTTGAAAGTGCGTTGCCAAAGGCGGTGTAAACATATCTTCAAACAGTCTTTAAGATGCAATAAAAATGGCTGCTGTGCTGCAGCTCTTGTGTCAAACGCCGCTCTCCCACGCAGGAACACACAACGGGAGCCCATTCCATCCTGATAATCCCGGCCACAGAGAAATCAAACGAGCAGGTTGAGCAAGACGAGGGTGTGAACTTTTTGTGTTGAAGGGTACTTAAGCTGTTGTTGTAGGTGAGGGGTGATGTCAGCTTGATAGATTGCATACTGCAAAGGTGACTTAAAAATGACAATGGCACAAAGTGTGACACATTCACAGCCTTTAAAACATCTCAAAAGGAAATCAAGCATTCACACTTCACAGCAAAATATCCTGCCAGGTACTCAGTCACACCTCTGTCCAACTGTCAAAGTATGGGTTACTGTCAGTGACCGATATCATCAGTTAGTGAATTAAAATTCCTCACATTTACCTACAGTATGTGAGTTAATTCATTAAATGAACTAAAACGTTTTTTCACGCAAAGTCCAACAAAGACAATGAAAAATAATCCATTGAAATTAGAATTAAATAATTAATTCATTTTCTGACGGTTGGCACTTTCCTGAATTGAAAAGGTCGCGACCCACATGTCACTATAAAATCGGAGTCCGATTGGTCAAAGTTCCTCTGGGTTAACTTTCAATGCACACTAAATGTTTGAGCTTTTGTACGTAGAGCCCAAAAACTGACTTAAAAACTTGCATAGTGTTGCATGACCATGAGAGTTTTTAACATGGAAGCCTGAAAGCATGCGTGTTTACTTAGACTTTTCATTGGAAGTGGTCCTTTGAATAGGCGTTACTGTTGACTGCAGTTCCGACCAAATGAAGTAATTCCTGCAACATGTCCATTGCCATGTTGGAACTTAATATCCTCAGTAAGCCGTAGTTGGTTCACATCAGACTGAGTCTAAATTTCTATGGCAACCACTTTCTCCAATTAGAAGGCCACACCCCTTCCACTAAAAGTGGGTTCAGGAGAATCTGTCAATCAAACAAGGCCACCTACTTTTTTGAGGCATCTGATTGGTCAGTTTATAACTTGAAAAACTTATGTCACAGCAAAAATATCATGAAAATATTATGATTATCGAAAATATGGTTAAAAAAAAGTAGGAGGGCAAGAATGGTTATTCTGAAGAACAGCGGGTACTTCCTATTTGGAATGCGACGGAATCTAACAGGGATGTACAGTAAGTTAATGGGCGTTGTCGAGGCCAATGTGAATGTAACAAAACACTTACTGGGACAGATCTTGGTGTGACTCAAAAAACGTAGGATTTTTTTTTTTCTTTTGGTTTTTCGGTGTTTCTTTTTCTTAATGTATCAGGAGGAGATAAAAACAGCCACAGCATAAATTGGAATAAGCATTGAAACCATGAAAGTGTCTGCTGGGTAAATGTTGTTTAGTGAGGAGCTACAAATGCTTAGACATCTAGGGCGGTAAGAGGACTGGTTGGAACTTTTTCAGAATGTCTTCAGCTACTTTTTTCCTTTTGAGTTGCTCTCTTTAGAGGTTTCCACAGAGAAACATCTGACTTCAACTTACCCTCTCCTCCGCATCCTCCTAGTTCACACCAACCCCATGTCTTCCTCCACTCACATCCATGAACCTCCTCTTGGTTTCCTTCTAGGCCTCTTCCCTGTAGGCTCTAACCTCAGCTTCCCTTCACCAACATAGAGCTCACTTCTAACATGTGCGCCCTGAAATGAGAAGCTGTTGTAGCTGCGTGATTTTTTTCCTTCAACATTTGGATTGTGTGAAACCAAAGGATGAAACGTTCACTTCTTTCTTGAGGGCTGGTGTTAAACCTAAACCACAAATGTAACCATTTAATAAAAGAGGTCTGATGCCTAAATTGTTACAACCACACAGCACTAAAAAACTTGCTTCAGATGAGACCGGTACCAAGCAACAGGTCACATGACCACAGGGTTCATCAACCTGTCGTGTGATATGGGTGCAATAGTGTGACAGCAAATCAAACTGGTTAAAGTGAATCTTTGTGTGAACACACACTGTTGGGCCCGTTTCAATCTTGTTTCTGGGATTGTCTTTGCTGCCCCTCATTTCATCACCAAGGATCCGGTACTAATCATACACAGCTGTTCCTGCAGCAGCAAATTCTTCCTAACTGTGTACAAGTACTCAGTTGGAGTTGCTTCATGTCCGTTTCTCCATATTTTGCCCTCTTTGTTGCTTCACCTTTCATGTCTTGTCATGTTTCGTCACGTTACGGTTTATGTTCAACTCTTGGATATTTTTTAAGTCATGTCCCAGTTTGTTTATTAACCATTAATAAAACAAACGCTGGCGGCCGCGGTAAAGGATAGCGCACGCTCTTAAAACTACTTTTGCTCTTCAACCGTTTACACATTTTCCAGAAACGCAGCATTGCGCCGATATGCTTCTACCCTTCACTACAGCATCGGAATCAGTTGATTTACATTGTACTCTAAAAGTGCTGCAAATCAGAGCAAAGCTGGTTTTCTAAGCTTCAGAATCTGCTGGAATTAAGTTAATTGCGTAAGATATGGTCACTTAAAGAACGTCAACACAGGAGCAAAGCTCTGGTGTTAAAGGGATACATTTTACCCTCACAAAGTCTGCTGTCCAAAAAATCTGGATAATCTTTCTCAACTGAGTAATTTAAATTTGCTAGGAAGCATCTGTACATCAAAGCTCTACTTTTGTTTCAAAAGGCTTTAAATCAGGAGGGCACTTTCTATAAAGCCTTTGTAGAAAAAATAAGATGTTCTGCTTTACCGGCATCCTGTTGCACCAAAGCAGCACATTAGTCACACGTCAAAGATTTAACGTGACAGTTATGCTAAACATTCATGAATTGCTTATGCATGTAGTTCTTGCATTAAAAAAAAAGTCAAATAATGAAAAAATATTTTCTGAAAAATTTTATAATGAGAAGAACTTAAGTGTCATACTTTATACAGCAAAAAGCAAGAAACTGTTTAGTAAAAGTAAAATTAAACAGGCTTTTTTTTATCAATGAAGTATCTCTGAGGAGGGAATTTCTGGCCTGGTTCTATCAGCCATGTGATCCCGGCTAGACAATGCTGCCATGGATGGATGGACAGGCTCCAGAACATGAGGAGCTCCACAGCACAGCTGCTCCTTTGCAAATCTGGTGAAAATCTGTTTCCGATAAAGTAAACAACCAAATAATTTCATGCCAAAAATGTTAGGCACCATTGGTGCAGGACCATGGAGGCAGAAAAGTAAACATTCAATGAATAAACTTAATTATGACAAAACCGGTGTAAAAACAAAAAAAGTGACCCAGTCGATGACTTGAAAACGTATCCCTTGTGCTATCTTAGATGACCCCACCCTTGCATTGACGTGTTATTCCTACCATGACAAAGGTGGATAAAGGTGGAAAGATTTCATGTAACCTATGGACACCCGTGAAGATCACATATCATTGAAGAAAAAAGGTTCAGAGCACTGTCTAGTGGGTCTAGATGACCCAACTCCCAATGTTAAAGTGCCTAGGATAGCACAAGGGTTAAATACACTGGGGATCATCAATAGTAATCATGACAGCTGTGGCTGATTGGCAACCTAAACCTGGTGAAACTGACAAGGAAAAAGGTCAATGTAAAAAACGAAAAAAAAATCACAAAAATCCAAATGCAAAATCCTCACAAAAAAGCAGCAATGAGTGCAACAGAAGTGAAAAAGAGAATTTTGTACATTGAACTTCTTAGCAATTTATTTAGCAACTATTAACTATTATGTCCACATGCAAAAATCACACTTTCAAATCACTTCTACATTTACATTTTGTGTAAAAGTTACTTGTAAATTGTTGTAGATGCACTCCTCTGCAACTAAGGAGAAGTGCCATTTCCTTGTATAGTTTCTTGTATTTTTTCTTTATGGACTGACTTCCCTCTTTTGCTGGTTTTCCTAAACCTGATTTCTTGAGTTGGAAAGATTTCAACCTGGATCCAAGTTATTGCTTAAATCCTGGCAGCAACAGCGACCGTTACTCAGCACTCATGTCTGATCTAGTTCAGGAATTAGGTGCTACTCCAAACTTGTTATGCTCACACCAGACGCTCATGCTTTCCTCACAAAGTTAGTGTCAAACTAACAATCAAACCAGAAACAATTTCTTCTTTTACCCATTAAAATTAATCCCTAAACTATTTGTTTGTAAAATATAACATTTTTTTTCCAGTGGTATCATGATAAACCCTTGTGCTATTTTAGATGACCCCACCCTTCCATTGACGTGTTCTCCCTACCATGCAAAAGGTGGATGAGGATGAGAAAGATTTCATGTAATCCATGGACACCAGTGAGGTTCACAAATCATTGAAGAAAAAAGGTTCAGAGCACTGTCTAGTGGGTCTAGATGACCCAACTCCCATTGTTAAAGTGCCTAGGATAGAACAAAGGTTAGGTATGTGAAGTCTTTAATGAAAACTCTTTATCAATTGTTTTTGGCAGGAAATGAAGATGGATGGAAACTCCTCGCACCACAATGACAGCATCGTGGGCAATGCAACTGGCACAAACATGGGCGCCCTCATCCTGAGCCTTGTCTTCCTCGTGGGATTCCCTGGAAACATCTTTGTCATCTGGAGCATCCTGGCTCGAGCTAAAAAACAGTCCATCACAACCCTCCTCATCCTCAACCTGGCATTTGCTGACGGTTCTCTGATGGCTCTCACTCCGTTCTTCATCGTCTACCTGATCATGAAGAACTGGATGATTGGGGAAGTGATGTGCAAGATCCTCTTCTACCTCTGTTTGCTCAACATGTACGCCTCCATTTACCTCATCATGCTGATGAGCATCTACCGGCTGGTGTCGGTGATTTGGCCCCAGCGAGTCAGCAAAATCACTGGGAAGAGGATGATCAGGCGGGTGCTCGCAGCGACGTGGGTGCTCGTCATGGTCGCTTCCATTCCTGCGCTTATCTTTCGACAAGTTAAAGAAGGACTTTACAATAACTCAGTATGCGAATCATTTCATGAAGATGACAAATATGTAAGTAAAAAGAGAAGAAAACCAAAAAATCATCAGCAGGTGAGAGGTTCTAGTTCCCAGAGTCAGCATTTTTCTTCTGGCCTCCACAGGTTGTTCTTCAGTACATGCTGGAGATCGTGTTGGGATTTCTATTCCCGTATGGGGTCATCTTGATCAGCTACGTTTGTATCCTGCGGCGGATCCGACAGACTAAATTCCGCCGTCGTGTTCGCAGCGAGAAGCTCATCCTGGCCATCGTGTTGACCTTTTGCCTCTTCTGGCTGCCCTACCATCTAGTCAACGTCTTAAAGGTACAATGCACCCCGAAGGCATTAACTCTGTCCAGAACATCCCAGAATCCTTCAGTCCGGTCCAGTTGCTGACTTATTTTGTGTCACACTCAGGTTGCCTCGGCTTTGTGTAACGAGGGAAAGACAAAGACCAAGTAAGTGGAGCCACAATCAAACCTGAATACATCTCAAAGACAATGTCTGAGTTTGATGATGATGGTGATGACGATAATATTTTAGTTCTAGTTCTTTTCTTTTTAGTTAGACATATACTTGGAGAGGAAAAATAGGACTACTTTAAATGGTCTGAAAAAAGTAGAAGTTATGAAAACGTTTTTGTGCTTATTGATATTCGGAAAAATTATATTTCTTTGAAATAACGATTTGTAAGTTCTGACAGCTGAAACTGGAGTAAAGACAAACATTCAGAGACATATGAAAGATGAAAAATGTGTGAAAAAGATAATTATTGCAAAAACTTTAATCAACTGAAAAAGATGCAGAGTTTGGTGTTAGAGGACAAAGTACCGGTATTCAGTCTGAAAACACCCAAAGTCTTTTGGTTAGCTAGCAGCCCAAAGTCTTTTGGTTAGCAAGCAGCCCAAAGTCTTTTGGTTAGCTAGCAGCCCAAAGTCTTTTGGT
>CM074489.1:4693069-4721216 GCA_037389245.1 Oryzias sinensis | reverse complement strand
GTCTTTTGGTTAGCTAGCAGCCCAAAGTCTTTTGGTTAGCTAGCAGCAAGGTTCTCCATTCACCAGTTTCCACTTTCACAAATGCCCATCAGATGTGAGTTTTACCATTAAATTACCTCCAACATTATAAACAATCCAAAATGCCACAAAACAACTAAAACTGCTGGAGTTAATGTTCAATGTGTTTAGGTATAAAAGAAAAATATGAAAAGTTTAAACTGACTCAAAATTACTAAAAACAGTTATGGCTAATATAATTACAGGGTAAAAAAATCCCTGAAAGGTAAACTAATCAAATTAAAAAGACTGATATTTACCCTAGTAAAATAAATGAGTTTGTGGGGCTGAAGGTTTGCTAAAGTTCTGATTTGTCAAACAGCAAAACCTTGATTTTTAAAGTCCCACTCCAACTATTTTTTTTTATCTGCTGTAAAGTGTTTCTTGAAGTTTGTTTTCATTATTATTTTGCCATTTTCTGCCAAAATCTTTAGTCAACATTTTTAGACAAAACTTTTTCTCAAAATTGTAGCCTGTGTTGTTTTTTAAGACATCGTTTCTGTAGAGCGGCAATAGTTCATTACAAATTTGACCTCTGAGTTGTGGCAGGACTATGGTGCAGAGGTTACACTTCGTTCCTTTGTTTACAGTCTCTCCCACTAGCTTACAGCCCCTCACAACCCAAACCTAACATTAGAATACCAACCAAAATGACGAACAATAACTGGACCCCTCCAGCCGTACAGTTTTACACCAGATGCCAGCTCAGACGAGGAAAACAAAGAATTACACGGATCTAGTGGAGTGGAGCGGGGAGACTTTGGCTCGCCCATTTCACTTGCTGCATCACAAATTTTAGATTTTTCAAACGGCGGATTTGTGTCTGCTCTTGATCCATCACAATTTGAATAAAGAAATACTCAGAAATGCAGTTATAATCCTAAATTATTTTTTACATGTCCTCCATCAATTAAAATAAATGTTAAAATAACATGTTAAAAACATCAAAAAGACCATTTTCTTTAAATAAATTTTAGGACTTTTATATTCTCTTCCTCTTAATGAGGCATTTCTAAAATAGTTTACCTGAACTGAAAATAATTTTATATATTAGGTGTCTTATGTCAAGGTGCCCCTTTAGTCATGCAGTAAAATGAGGGCAAAATGAATTAGTGATTGTTTGAGAATACAAAATTGTCCACAAGGAGGTTTTTTATTGAGCAGTTGTGTTGTGAAAGCGCTCAGTTTTTTTCTAACATACATGCTGGGGTTGGTGAGGCCCCACGCCTCCCCCCTACAAAAGACTGTTGTGTGGTGAGGAGTTTGGGTTCCCACAACCCCCTTTACTCTCCCAGGTGCATCGCCAACTCGTCCCTTTCATTCAAACTTCAATTAACAACACTGACATCCTTTCTACATACTCACAGCCAGATGAGGAAAGCCCAATGAAGGAAATTCAAAGTTTGATTTAAGTGTGGATTAAAAGAAAGATAGACAGAAGTGTTTCACCTTTCTTGTTTTAACCATGACGTTTATTTCCTGTATTGGTGCAGCAGAATTACTTGATGTCAGCTGAAAGACAGCTTGTGAAGCTGTCATAGAGCTCTATGAAATTCCATTTTCACTCCTAATTTTGTTCAGGATTTTCAAAACCGTTAAGGTCTAAAAAGCCTATTCAAATAAAAAGTAAAAACAAAAGCGAGAACGAATGGGGACCTCTGGTGACCAACTGAAGTTACTACATCTACAAGGTAGACTGAAAAATCTACCTGTCAGCAGTTAAAGTTAAGAAAGAGATTGTGGTCTCTTAAAATGTTGATAGGGTTAATCTATGGGAATGGATGTTTAGATCATATGTTTTTGATTAAGTTTTAAGCACATAAGAATTAGAGATTATTATGACTAAGACTTTTTTCTTTTACACAAACACTTCAACACAAACACTATAAACAGTAGAATTTGGAGGGAAAAAAAACTACATAGAATAACTTATCATGAGAACTTTTTTAAAATGTTTGATATAATCTTATTTCCCTCCCCTATTGCATTAGCGTACTCAGTACACCAATTACTCAGAGAAAATCCTTGTAAAACATTCTGCTGGTCACTTGAATCAGCCATTTGGCAAACAGTTCAGATAATCTGGTTTCATTGGAATAATCTGAACGGAAATGGACATCAGCGTTATAATAATTGTGATGTTTGTTGCTTTTTGTGCAGTACTTTAATACAGCATCAATATTTAACTGGTGCTTAATAATTGAGTTGAGCTGAGTCAATCAAACTTGAGAGCTGAGGATGTAAATTTCTGCAGAGCAATGCAGTTAGTGTGTTTTCTTTCTTTTTATGTTTAATGATTTGGCTTTTTTTCTGTCTTTTCATCAGACTGGACGCGATCGGGCGAAACAGCCGCGCTGTCACCTCATCGATCGCCTTCATCAGCAGCTCCGTCAACCCCATCCTTTACTTCTTCGCAGGGAAGTCATACATCCGGCGGGAGGGGCTGGCCTTCATGGCTCGCCTGTTCGAGGGAACTGGGTTGGACTCCTCACGGAAAAGCCGGCAGAACAGCCAGAACAGCCGGGACAAAGACAAGGACGCAGATGTTACGCTTAAAGACAAAGATCCAGAGTCAATTTCCAACTCGGTGTCTCAGGTCCTTACAAACTCGGTTTTGGTCAGTCCGGTGAAAAATATGAAATAGAGGTTAGAACTGCTGGTACCTCTGGAACATCTCTGTGTCCTCCGTCCATCCTAGCTCACTGTTGGTTGTAGTAAGACTTCCTGCAGACTGTGAATCCATTGACACAAAGATGAGGTGAGGATGTTCTGCTTCTCCGAGTGAAAATTGAAACTTCTGCTCCTGGCTCGCTTGCACTCTCAGGGTTCATGATGGGTGAGGCGTCAGCTTCGGCCCACTTCATTCGGGGTCAGAAAAAGCATGAATTCAGGATTGAATATGTTTCCATAACTTTACAAAACCAAGAACCTCTATGAGGGAAAGTTTTAAGGTGTACGCACCTATGTTAATACAGTTTTTTGTACATTTTTTTACTTAACGTCTCTTGTTTTATGTGTTTAGTTTAAAATATTCATATAGAATGAATTTTGTACGATAAGATCTCGTTTGCAGATGTAAATATGGAAGAGGTGGTGCCCGTTGGCTGTGCAGTGTGCAGCAGTGAGCTCTCTGAGTTCAGAACAGCAGATTGTAAATTCAAGTGTATTCTCCAAAATCTGTCTCATAGTCAAGTCAACTTTTTACAGAGATCTACACAGACAGAAATGGCTGGTTAAGGAAAACAGGGCTTAAATGTTCACACACAAAGAGTCCCGCTTGTCTTGTGTCTCTTTAAGAGTATAAGTAGAAATGAGACAATCACCTTCAGTGGAATGTGTGTCGACTGTCACTGTGAGATCTATTTATGTCCCTTCAAAAATGAACAGCAACTGGAAGCTCAATAACAAAAGATGTAAATAAAAGTAAATTTCTCTGTTTTCCAACTTTACGGTTCATGATTTGTAGTTCTTTTTCTTGGTCACAGGTATTACATTTACAAACCAGTCCTTTGTCTTTATTCATTTTGATATGTTAGATGTGTAAAATGTTTTGTAAACTTATGCTTTTAAAAACATGCAAACTTTATGGGATGTCCTAAAAAAGTCTTATCCTTAAGAGAGGTTGACATATAAAATATTCTAGTTATCTCATTTCCATTTGTGCCTTTGATGAATACAGAATATGGGATTTTCTGTCACAACCAGCTTAAAATGGGCAGAAAAAAGACAAATAGCTTACTGTATTTTTCTGTATTGGATGGTAAGGTGCTGAGTCCATGAATGCTCTACTTTATCAACTTATGTCATATATAAAGTGCATTAAACTATAAGAGGCATTAACAAAAGAGTCAGAGATGAGACAGTCAGTCAGACTTTAACTGCAGTCGCAGTAACTCTAGAACTTGTTTGTAACATAATATATTAGCCATATTAGAAGTGTTTCTGTCTTTTTTGGAGGCATTAGCTGCATTAGTGTATTTAGAATACCCGTATTCCCTAACATGTAAAAATACTAAAACTAACGTCACTGTGACTACGCTAACTCCCAACCTTATAAGGAACACGTATACAAAAACAAAGTCTGATACCGCTACACATTAGCCACGTTAGCAATTGTTTGCAACTCGTAAAAAGAACAGGCTGACATTTAGACAGAACACCTTTGACCTCTCAAATCGCTTTGACAGCGGAAAGCACAGCCTGAATTAAAATCTATATAAAGCACCCTATAGATTATAAGACGCACTGTCATTTTTGGAAAAAAATGACAGCTTTTTGTGCCCTATAGTGTGGAAAATGCCAAGAAGATCTGGCTGTAGACAACAATGTCCCGAACCCCCCCATTGCTACAAAAAAACTTTATTTTAACCAGCGACCCTGAGAGTTACTTTATTTTAAATCTGTTTTAAGCTGCAATGTTTATTTCAAATTTGAAATTGGTATTCCGGAACTGCAGTCATAGACAAACCTCTGGTCTAACAGTGGAATCAATCATTCTTCTGTCATAAATTAAGGCAGACTTGACATTTTTTGTATAAAAGACACTTAAATAATATTTTGATGATCAATCAATAAAACCCCAATAATAAATGCTGAATTGTCAGAAATCTTCCGCTTATCTTAGTGTCAGAACTTTACGTTTGGATGTAATATTTGCCTTTCTGCAGATCTAGCAAAAATGTTTCACAGCTTAAAATAATAACAACTCGGCACTTGTATCCCCTCACTTTCTCACTTTCTCCCCCTCCCTCTTTATTTATTTTTCTTGTACCCCCCCCCACCCACATACACACACACTTTCCCCCTCTCCCGTTATATAAAGAATATGTATATATACTTACAACACAAGATGTAACAAATACAATTAAAAAAAAAAAGCTCATTTGTTGGACAGAACAAGTTAAAAAGCGTTTGTTTTCAGTTTGATCAAAGGCTCACACTGAGTCACATCCTGTTCCATTTTACTGCTGTGGAAAGGTGTCACTGAATAAAAGCTTGTTCCTCCGCCATCCCCCTTCAGCAGATTCCCATTTAACAACCCAAGTTTATATGAAAAACAAAATTGTGGCAAATGTTTATCAAGTTCTGTCCATCAACCTGCCAAAGCAGGAGAACGATGACAGAAGAACATGTGAATCTCTGCCAAAAGTCTGACATCTGCCAGAACTGTCAGATATGCATCAACATTTGTTCATGTGGTTGATTTGTCTTGATGTACGGTAAGCTAATTTTGGTTTAATTTTATTTATTTATCATAAAAGCAGCTTCCTTATTTTCAAACATTACTGCTGCATTAGATTTGACATTTTTGCCACTGTTTCGTGTTCCTCTCTCCATCCTGCATCCTTTCTGAATCAACCCTCCATTGCTTTCAGGGAAACTTCACAGGAAAGCCATTGATATGATTTAGACAGATCAACAGGTCAAGCCCAGACCTCAGAAAAAGTGTTATTATTCCATGATACCTCCACTCCATTGGGAGATAGACCATACTCATCATTTGAACCCTTTGAAAAAGCTTTGCCTCACAGAGAAGAAACAGGGTTGATTTTTTTGGTTAACAGTCTTCAGGCAAGTTTCACATTTTGAAATGCTCTACATTTAGTTTTGTAGGTAGAGACAGAAAATTCACATTGTACTATCACAGTCAGGATCTCTAACATCTCACAGTGGCTCTGAATGACTGAGATGTTTTCAGAGTTTTTTGACAACAGTTTGATCAAAGGCTTATGCTGAGTCACATCCTGTTCCATTTTACTGCTGTGGAAAGGTGTCACTGCATAAGAGCTTGTTGTCAAAATACAGTCACTGAGTTTCCTTTTTTTGCACAGAAAGAGGTGTTTTGTGCAGGTGTGTGTCTATCCAACCCTGTCATGGATACAACAAAAGAGGACGCAACAGTGGAACAGAAGCTGCCAGTAGAAGAAATCCTCAGATGTCCCTGTCAGACTGGAACTGAGACGTTTCCAGCCTGGATGAGGCTGAACGCCGTCAGGCGGTCGCTGACTGGCTCAGAACAGTTCTGACTTGGTGCTGAAACATTTTGTCCAACTGGAGGAGGAAGTATGTGAGGGTTGCTGCCAGGATGCTGTCAATGAGTCTGTGTGACTTAAGAGAGAAAGATCCTCTGCCCCCGTCTTCTCCCTTCGGCAGATTCCAATTTAAAAACACAGGTTTATACGGAAAAGAAACTGCGGCAAATGTTTATCAAGTTCTGTCCACCAACCTGCCACAGCAGGAGATTGATGACAGAAGAACATCTCTGCCAAAAGTCTGACGTTAACAGTCATGTATCAACAGGCCTCCTGGAACCCCCCGTTCTCTCTTACTCACCTGAATGTGTTCTTTCAACAACAAAAAAACTATGTTAGTAGTTGTAGTCCTGGTATATCGCCTGTCCGTCCTGGGAGGGGATCCCTCCTTTGTGTGGACATCCCTGAGGTTTCTTGTTTTTCCCCCCTGGAATCTGTTTTTTAAGGAGTTTTTCTCATAAAGAAGGAGAGTCTAAGGGATGTCCAGTTTAGTTTAGCTTAGTTTAGTAATCAGCTATTGTATTTTTTACCAAATTGTATTTCTTGTACAATTAGTGAAGCCTGTTGAGACAACTGTGTTATATATATAAATAAAATTGAATGGAATTGAATGTTAGAGTTTCCATGATTTTCGTTTGGCAGGGAGTTGTAAACCAACAACCAGGAACCAAAACGTCCTGATAGCAAAGTTTATTGAGGTTTTGGTCTGTTTAGATTTTGTGCTGATGCTATTTTAGAAGCATTTCTGGAAAAAACAAAAAAAAACAAAACCTGCATGATTTAAACCTGCATGAGTTGTTAAAAAAAATCAAAAATACTTTTTTCAGTTTTCTCACTGAAAATTTTAAGAAAACTTTTTGAAATTTGAAAATAAAGAGGAAATAACATTAACATTATTATTATTTTTTCTATTATTATTATTTTTTGTTTCCTAAATATGGATGGATATATGGAAAAAAGCTTTGCTAATCAGAGAAGAAAATATGGTTTGAAAAAGCTAGTGACGCAGAAGGAACAATGGATGGGTGTCATAGTTTTCCTCGTCTGAGCTGGCATCTGGCTTTACGACTGGATGACTGCAATATTGCTCGCCATTTTTGCTGCATTTTGCTGCAGTAATGTTAAGTTGGGGTTGTAGGGGGCTGTGAGCTAGCAGGAGAGTAAGCAAAGGCATGATGGGAGATGAAGGCAGGCTCACTCCACGCCACCAGTTCCGTCCACAACTCAGAAGGGAATTTCTGATGACCTCCTGCTGCTCTGCAGAAACTATGTCCTAGAAAATGACTTTAAAAAGAATTGCCTAAAAACAGGGTAATCATTAGACAAAAGTCTACTGGGAACTTTTAAAATCAATCAAAAGATGATCAGAGGGGTACTTTCACATTTTTAACTCGCAAACAGATTCACCCACCTACTCAAAATATACATTTTTATTTCTTTTTCCAAATGTAGCATTTCCTCGAACAACCACTAGAGGCTGGTCTCAAAGGTGCTTGACTGTTTTAAAACGGACATTTCTGCACATTTAGAGGTGTGTCTCTGTTGATTGGGAGAACCTAACAGAACTTGCAACTTTGCTCCGTCTTTACTGAAGGCTGCTTTCAGATCGTTGTTGAGTCTGGTGGGGAAAACATCGGGCCAAACTACTTCAGGCTTCAGCTGAATGGTCACTGTCGGAGATCATGGGCTGACATCCACATTCCACAGAACTTGATGTCCCCACTTGATCCTGAGCTGCTGTGATGCAAATCTCATTGAACATCAGGGTTTGTCTTCACTGTCCCATGACACATTTGGACTGTTTTACTGCCAGAGTATTATTTATCCAACACCGGCAAATCTGAAATCCAACTTTATGTCCCATTTTTCCCAAATGGGACATAAATGGTTCAGTGCATAAATTGTAGCAGATCAATGGAAGTGGAAAATGTTCAGATATTTACACTTTTAGTGTTTAAAACCGGTTTCATTTCTTGCTAGAAGAACTTATTTTAAGTTTTAAGTCTTAAGTTTTACCTTGGTTAAGCATCAAAACAGGTCATTTTAAACCCAAAAAGCATGTAAGGGAGATTCTATGAGTGGGAGGAACAATAGCCACTGACACGGAGAGCACAAACTGACTTTCTGTGGTTTCCCCTCACAGAACCAGTCTTGCCCAATGTGTTGAGCTTCCTGTCAGCTTTAGCTTTGAGAGGGACGAAGCAAACTGAGGAGTTCAGTCCGGCTGTGAGGAAGACGCTTGAACCTTCGGAGTACCTGTACTGCGACAGTTTGAAAGAGGGAAATCTTTAGATCAAGGTGAGTTCTCTTGACTCTGGAGAGAAATCAAGGGATTAAACCCTTCATTTTTCTCTTTGGAGGGCTGCTTAAGGGTGTGTTTGTGTGGTAGAGATTCAAACCTAGAAAATACTTAAATTTGAGAATAAATTCCAGAGGGAATTCATTTGGACGCCAGATAAGAAATTCAAACCTAGACAGCTGGAAACAGAAAAAAAAGAAACTGCTGCCAACACCCATATGCTCTGAATCTAATATTTTTGGCCAAACAATGCTAAATTTCTTTGGATAATTCCTGGATTAGGAAAGAGGATGAAAGAAAAATAGTGACTCATCTTTTTAAAACTGCCAGTCCTTTTTGTGTTTTCTGTGACTGTTCTGTTGTGACTAGGAGGCCAGTTCCTTCTGCTCAAATGTTGCACAATTCCTGATACATTTCATGCCGTTTAACACAACAAATTCCCCAGAGTCAAATATTTGCAGTCACACTGTAATAACCTTTTCAGAGTTATTCCAACAACAGCAACTGTGAGGCTCCAAACCTATTTTCCAAGTTCTGATGTTAATGCTCTGAGTTAAAATGGGCAGAATAAAAATAACTCTTTAAATAACACTTTATAGTGTTGAAGTTGTACAGATCGTGTCAATGATTAACACCGGAAAGACTTATGTTAGCTCAGAAAATTCAACACTATGGTTACTTAAACACAGAATAGATAAGAATCACATGTTATCCGGCTAGTTCAAATCAACTCCTGAAGTGCTACATTAACACTTCTGTTTTTGCTCTTCCCTTTTCTCATTCTAAGGTGGTTGTTAAACCTGAATTTCTCAGAGGCCTCATCAATGGCATCCACCGGAAACATCAGCCTTTCTTTGCAGCCGCCCTCCAATTCCATGAGCACCTCTGCCCAGGTCGGGATCGCCATCCTGTGTCTGGCATTTCTGCTGGGCTTTCCCGGGAACTTGTTTGTGGTTTGGTCGGTGCTCTGCCGGGTGAAGAAGCGCTCGGTGACGTGTCTGTTGGTGCTGAACCTGGCGATGGCAGACGCCTTCGTCCTGCTGAGCGCCCCTCTTTTCCTCAGATACCTGGCTGGAGGAAGGGGCTGGGAGTTTGGCACCGTGGCGTGCAAGCTGGTGCATTACCTGTCCAGTGTGAACATGTACGTGTCCATTTACCTGATCTGTCTGATGAGCATGGACCGCTGGCTGGCTGTCTCGAGGCCTTTCATGTCTCACAGAATGAGGACCAAGCGCTCGCTGCTGGTTCTCCTGCTGGGAGTTTGGGTGTTAGCGTTCCTGCTGTCACTGCCGATGCCCTTTTACCGCAGGTGAGCCTAAATCCATGTCTGTAGGGCTAGGAGTAAAGACACGTTTGTTTGTTCATGTTTTATAAAACGTCTTTCAAAAGTCTCTTTCATGGTTTTCCATTTCTATTTATCAAGAAAAATTATTGAGAAAAGTACTGAAATCTACTGGTCAAAACGAAAAAGCAGTATTTCTGAGATGGTCAAGAAAATAAACTCTTCAGCTGTTTAGAAGAGTTTATTTATTTTCTCTCAGAAACATTAATGAACATTTTTATTTCTTTTAAATTCATGGGGGTGCTTATTAATTTGTCTTTCTTTCAAGAAATTGAGAATTTTCAAAATAAAACGTAAGGTAATTTTTGAAACTATTTTTGAAAAAGCGTTACATTAAACAAGAATGATATTAAAAATAATATTTTTTCAGCTGATGTTTTTCAGAGATTACTACAAAATCAATTTACTGCCTGATTTGCCTTAGACTTTAAACATTGAACTGATTGTGAAACTCCATCAGGTATTTTGTTTTACTTTTGCACATTTAAAATATTCATGTATTTATGTCCAAATCATTATTCTGAGCTAAAATGTATTGAAAGCCTTTTTTTATATTTGGACATATGACATTTTTTTATGAAATTACATTAAAAACACTAGTTTGATAAGGTTTCAAATGGACTCTGATGGCTCATTCACCTCTTTTTTCTCTGTCTGACAGTAATGTGAAGAAACCAATGGGGAACGGCTCCATTCGGTACTATTGCATACCCTATCACTGGAGGAGTGTCCCTCACCAGGTTTTCCAGTACCTGTTTGAGACCATCATGGGCTGCATTGTGCCCTTCTCGCTCATCAGTAGCTGTTACTCGTCGGTCATATGCCGCCTGCAGAGCGCCATGTTCCAGATCAAAGGGAAGGGCAGCCGCCTCATCTTGCTCATCCTCTCAGCTTTTGTTGTTTTCTGGCTGCCTTATCACATCATCAACATCATTGAGGTGAGCCTGCTGAACCAAATGAAACTTTCAAAGACTTTTAACTAGGCAGTCCATCACGGTGGTAACCGGTGGTCTTCAAGACTTGTCCTAAACAGCCCTGGTTGTTTTTCCACCTTGTCCTGGTTGCATCTCTACACCTGAATCAGGAGTCTTTAGTCAGTCACAATTTGGAATCAGCTGATCCAGGTAGATAACAAAAAAGGTAAACCTGTGTTGACACCAAACATGATTTGCACATCAAATAAGCATCAGTCACCTCTCCTTCGCCACGCAGCAAATTTGCTGCTCAACACCTGTTCAGATATGTGTTCATAAGTTGGACCCCCCCAGACATGGGAGGAGATACTGAGCTAATGTTTTGAGCCTGGTGGCTCCATTGAGCAGTGTCTGTTTTTATCTAATTTACAATGCACGGAAGACACAGAAGATGTTGAGAGATCCGAATTATTCATTTTACAGAGCTCTACAAAAGCATCTCCATGTCTGAGTCCATGACATCTTTTAGAGTCTCTCCCAGTATGGGGAGCTCCATCACTGTTGTAGGAGCTGCATTTGAATGACAGCTGACTTCCATTGTGTTTCCGTCTCTGAGACCCAGTTTGAAGACTTTCTGTCCCGCATTAACCAGAGGGGGGAAAAAGATAAAGACGAATACAATTAGAGGAACTCTTTTTTTATTATTATTGTCTTGATAAAAATAAGAAAAATATCTGAAAATTCAGGAGATCTTGACAGGCTCAGACAACACCGTTGCCCCAAATGGGATCCGGCGGGTTATTAGACAATCAGAGCGTAGTTTGCGTTGGGATCCCAAGGGCAGATAGATATTACCTGCACACCCTGTGCATGCAGCATTTGCATGCAGTCAGTGAGGAATGACCTGTGTGGTGTAAGGGCAGCATACAGCAGCATCACATGTACGTCATAAATGTGTGAAACATACATTATTCTTACCAATACTTCAGGATACACTTACGAACATGCATGGCAATGTTTGATATTCATTACGTGTCTGAAGATGGTCATATATGCCTTAAAGGAACAGCAAGACACACCTTTAAGAATCAGCCGTCAAAACCTCACTGCACCCGTACGGGTCAACTCCCCGAAAGGGGGCATGTGACTAAGGCTTGAAAGTGGCTGGAAAAGATTGAAGGCAGTGCCTTTTAAGGACATTTGTCTTTTCTGTAGTAGGATGCTATTTCTACCAAGCCTCTCAGTCATTGTTTCTCCTCTTGGTCCTTTAGGTGGCCGGCCTCCTGCAGAACAGTGAGTCAGCGATCAAAGCTGCTAAGACAGCACGGCCCAATGTTACAGCCTTTGCGTACTTCAGCAGTGCCATCAACCCCATCCTTTACGTCTTCGCCGGGAGCTCCCACATTCGCCTGGCTGGGTTTAGTTTCATGGGCAAGCTCTTCGAAGCAACCAACTCTGAGAGCAGAAGCACGTCCATCTTCAGCCGCGGCCGCAGCAGCTCCTCTCCGGATGAGATGTCTGTCCTGCACTCGGTGTCGGTTAAACTTGGGAAGCCTTTTAAGAGCAAGAGCAAGGGGAGGAGTAGCAGTGTGGCGGGCAAAGAGGACAACGAGCCTGAGCTGAAGACTCTGGCCTCTGTTGAACAGTGTGAATAAGGACTTGAGATGTTTCCCAAGGACCAGCTAAGACAAAAGTTCAAGAATTTGTTTTTAAAGAGCTTTTCTGTGCTATAAGTTGAGAAACATCCTGTTATCAGTGACAACATCTGTCTTGACTAGAATTCATTACCGTTAAAATAACTATTTTTGCTTTGAGCATTATAATGCGGAAAGAGGACAAGATCATGGATCAGGGTTGGCACCAACAATTCAAAAGGGGATTTGTGTCAAAGAAGCATCCATGTGGATTTAACCCTTGTGCTTTCCAAGGCACTTTAACGTTGGGAGTGGGGTCATCTGGACCCTGAACCTTTTTTCTTCAATGATTTGTGATCTTCACTGGTGTCCATGGATTACATGAAATCCTCTTCACCTTTATCCACCTCTCTCATGGGAGGGATAACATGTCAATGTAAGGGTGGGGTCATTTTGACCCCACAAGATAGCACAAGGGTTAAGAACCCCGTGATCACAGCAGGATTTTGCCGAAATCACCAGTCTTTCTTCCACCGAGCATCACAATGTTGTGGGTGATCGATGTACAAACAGCCATCAGAGTGAAGGGAAGGAAAATCCAAATTATTAGTCCAGATAAAACTTTTTCCACCAGCCTCTGGTGCTCTTGTGCATAATGTCTGCTCTTTCTGTGGTGGACAGAAGTCAGCAGGGACTCCTGACTGCTCTGCAGCTGGCCCCTTCTGTCCATCAGTCATTCAGATCCTTTTGTATGAACATTTATCTTTTGTAATTGCATTTGTATATCAACAACTTTGAAGACTGAACTGTTAAAACTTTGTCTAAATCATCTTTTTCTTGATGAGGAACAAGCTAAAGTTCTATATTTGTAAATAGTTTAAAAGAAATTTTAACATGAAGTCAAATCCAGTATTTTCTCAAAGATTTTTCAGTCCCTAATGTAAGCTGTTAAATATATATTATATTATATTTTATTACTTTTCACATAAATAAAATAGTAAAATAAAGATTTTCCTTGAACATATCTGTAACAACTCGCTAGTTCTGATTTTTTGGGGAAATATTAACTTTGATAGGAAGAACATTGTGACCAGAAAAGTAAGGATTTTCTTTCAGATCTGCTGAATAGGCCTACATGTACAGGGAGTTCATCGCTGTTTTTCTGATTGAAAGTATTCATCCGTGACAAGGATTGCAGTCAGAAAACCCTGACAATACAGTATTAAGGGTGTATTCAGGGTGTATTAAGGGTGTATAATGAAGACATTTGGTTGGCTTAAAATGAACCAGAATACGTTCCCCTGATATTCCGGAACCATTATTCAGCACCAAAGTGCACCCTGGTCCAGGACCAGGAACTGCTTTCAGACCCATCTTTTGGTGTGGTCTCAATTCAATTCTAACTGGACTGGTGTTCTAGAAAATGACACAGGTTTGTTGATTTTGGCTAAAAACAGAATAACCAATAGATGATCAGGGTAGGACTTTAACTGTTATCGATGTCATGTTTTGTAGAATGAGAACATTTCATCACATACATTTCAGCTTCCTCCCTTTCACCACTTTGTGGCTCATTTACTCACAGTTTCTAAACATCTGTAAGTTGCAAAAGTCTGTGGTTGGCCCAGCTTCCTTCAGGGCTCAGGACAGGTCTGTTAAAATCATAATAATTTAAAAGTGAATGTTGCAGTCACAGAACAGCTCAAAAACAAGTTTTCCTTTCATTTGTTACTGTCAATAAAAAAATCTGTCTGAAAAGACGCCATTCAATGATTGAAGGGGGGATTTGGGTGGACTTGAGCTTTTATTGCCTCAGCATTTCACAGAGTTGGGTGTATCCTCCTCATTAATCAATGTCCAGCTATCATTACAACAGGCTAGAACACGCTCCTGAATGAAGAAACTGGACAGTTAACTGTGCAGAAATTGTTCAGCTTTCAACGCGAAATTTTGCAAATATTGCAACAATCTTCTTTGCACAACTGTCAGCTGCATCCTTTTGCTTCTGCCCCAACAAATGCTTCTCTCTGTACAAACCTGCTGCAGGTGGGTAGTTAGCGACTGAATGATTAAAGTTTATCGTTGACCTCCAGTTAATCTCTTAACCCTTTTGTTTGATAGACCTTTTTAATCAGTCACAGGGCCCTAAGTAATCAAAGTTAACTATAGTGGTAATAAAACCCACAATGTGATGTATGTGGATGCCAGGTCTCAAGAGGTTAAAATAAATCTGTCTTTGAGAAGGATTTACTGCAATACCCAATATATAATGTGCCATGAAAGAATGAGAAAGTAGAACACATTACACAATTTGTTCCCTTTAACTCATACATCCCGTTTGGCAATTTTTCGGTGACGCTTAAGAGCATCTGAGACAATCTGAGGTCAAAAAATGTAGTTTAGATGTGAGATTTGAGCTGCAGAGTTGAGGGGAAATTATTCTGTGTTGTTCAGCCCTTTTTCAGGTCAAATCCAGGTTAAGGTGCCACAGGGTTATTATAGCAAAGATTAGAAATAAACCTTAATTATGATTTAAGGATTTAATTGAAAATTCATACTTGAAAATTCACTAACTGTCCAAACTGTCAGAACAAGGAAAATATGGAGGAAAGTGTAGACCTATAAACAGCTTTTCTCCTTTCTCATTACATAAAGCTTTGTGAGGACATTGAATGTTTCTATCACAGATGACAGGGAGCTCTGGCTGAAAAAAGATGAAAAATAGGACAGAATTGTTGTGCAAAACACAAAATGCAGGGCTGAGGTTTATTTGACCTGGTTTGTTGGCATTTCATTGCTCCAATAAAATGTACATTTTTTTAATATTCTGTTACTTTGGTCTGTTTTTTTCAAGGCTTTTTTAAAAAGGTTCAGATCTTGAAAGTGTTTAAAATTCACACTATCATCTCTCTTGAAGCTTTCTTTGTTTTCTGCAGGGGCAGAAAAACAAAGAAATTGTCCTTTGGGTATAAAAAAAACGTAAATCTATACAAAAAGATCATTTAGCTGGGAAGGGGATATTTGAAGTTAACATCTGGAAAACATACAAGTCTAGAGTTCCAGGTGGAGCATTGATATACCAGAGCAAAACTCAGATACTCAGATAAAAAGTACCACAAAAAATACTACAGCTTTAGAATATTATGATTTCTAAGAAATATAATGGTTCCCCTGCTCTGCTCTGGAACCCTTTTTGTTGCTCCCATAGTTTTGTCATGTTTGTTTGTTGGATGTTTTGAGTTTCTGCTGTGGTTCCTGGTCTCCTGCATTTCAGGTCCTACACCACCGGTACCGGTAAAGGCCAAATCAACGCCTTGTGAAGCACTGACCAACTTCAACACAACTGGGCTGAGAGCAACACTCTGTTAGGATCATTTCAGCTAGAAATAGTGACATCTGCTGGTTGTTATTAATAAATCAGAGCATACATGCAGTCCAAACATCATGACTTCAAGACAATTTTAAAGCTCAGTCAGTGTCTGTCTTTTTATGAAATGTTTGATCAAAGGTGTAGTTGTCATTTTATCTGGATAATGGTTTGATGTAGCACATATTTTGCAGTTATATTGGCTTTGGATATACAATTGGTAACTACAGTATGACCATGACCATCTCACCTAGTGATGTGTCTGTCACAAATGAAACGGGGGCGGGGGATGTTTGCTGGTAGGACAGGAACCGAGTATGAGAAGGAGACGAAGGCTGTGTCCGAATTACCGCCCTAACCCCTAACTACTAAAACCCTATAAAGTGCGGCACTATATAGTTCTCTATATAGTTCTCTGAATTTTCAAAGCAATTCGGACACCCGTGCTCACTAGTTTTCTCTTTCGGGTGTTTTCAAATGGCGCTTGGCACGGAAACAAAGTGGCGCATTACCGCCACCACCTGGTCTGGAGGGGAACTAATTCTATTTAAAGCGGAGAATGACAACCATTTGTCAAATTAAAAATAAAATAAATATGAACATTTTATGAAGACTATTTATGAATCTGCTGTGTTCTGATCATGGAAAATGTGGCTAATTTATAAATAATAAAATTACAAACACATTGGTGTTGATTTTATGTATTTGTTGATAAATAAACCCTCAAGTCATTAGTCCATGGCAATATTTATTTTTGTGCCGCTGAACGATTTACGGGCTCTTGCAAGGAGGCATTTTTTTTCTGTAGTTTTCTCTTCTACCTTACTGAAAATAGCTTTATATATGAATCTGTCCGTGTTCCTGGCAATAATTCAACAGTTTTTCATGGGATCAAACCAAAAACGAGCAGATATGCACCATCACAGGACGGCAAAGAGAAGCAGACGTCTCAGAAGATTTCCTCTGGATGCCCTGGCCAGACATGAACAACTTGTGAGTTAAACTTAAAGTTTTTTTATTAGTTCAATTTAAGCATTTGTCACTAATTGTGCTCAAGGTTACACAGCCTGCTGGGTAAGAGTTTAACATTCTTTTTCAACACTGGACTATGAACTGTATAGTCTAACTACATGAAACACTTGTGAGATCAAAGTTTAGTATTTTTTATTCAGAGTCAAACCATATCACTTGTTTTAAACAAAAATACTTTAATTTTTAAATATTTATATAAAAATCCAAAAACCCAGCCAAAAAAAACCCACGAGATTTTCCAGCATTTATAAATACGTCATAAACTAAAATGTAAGACATCAGAATAAAATGAAACATTCAAAAAAATCAGATTTAATTTTCTCAATGAAATAATTATTTTTCTATTTTACAGGGTCTTCCACGTCTCTACTGCTTTGCCAACATAAAGGTGTCTGTCGTGGCCCTTCACGCTGACGGTCAGTCCGACACAAAACCAGACCGGCAGACCTGCAGATCGGTTGACCCGCAGGACCATTGAGCATCTGGTGGAGCAGCTTTGGGTTCCTCACACTCTGGGGGGGGGCACAGGAGACTGAGGTCCTGGTGTTTCTTTTCTGGCTGGCGTGTGGCACATCATACAGTGTGATAGCCAGGGCCTTTGACATGCCACGGTCCACTGTGAGTGACGTTGTCCACAGGATGGCAGACCGCATCCTCCAGCTGATGAGCAGGGTCACCCAGCATCCAGTGGGAATGAACTGCCATTAGTCACCTCTGGATTTATAGCAGCTTGCTTGGTCTTCCACCTTCCAAAAGGTCGTGGGGAACATCGATGGCTGCCACTGAAGAATAAAGGCCCTAAAAGAAAATGCAGCTTGTTATTTTAACAGGAAGATTTTTTATTCCATTCAACTGCAGGCTGTATGTGACTCTAAGCCAAATTTAGAGATATTTTTGTTGGGAATCAAGGATCAGTCCATGATTCACAGGTTCTACGTAAAAGCCCAATTTATGTAAATCAAACATTACCCACCTGAAGGATCCTTTTGGGTGATGGTGGGTATCCCTGCATTGCTCATCCCATCACGCTGCTGACACCCTACAGGGAACCCATGAGGAATGCGGTTCAGGCCCGTCACAACCAGCACCACGCCAAGGCACGCTCTGTGGTGGAGAGAGAGCATTTGGCAAATGAGGAGGAGAGTAATATTTCTGGGGGCACTGGAAGTAAAACCAACCTTTGCAATGAAAATCATTGCCTGCAGTTCAGTTCTGCACAATCTGTGCATCAGCGAAGGGGACTGCTGGGAGCCACAGATGTTGAGCCACACCAGGAACCAGTAGGACGGGTAAAGTGGCGTCCGTCTGCGAGGACAGATCTCTGCTTTCCTTTCAGCTCCAACTGTGACACACATGACTCTAGAAGACCAGGATTATTGTTAAGATGTATAAAATAAATGTTAACATATAAAACGAAAATGTAAATATGTACATTTGATATTTATATGAAAATCCTTTTGAGATTGCTAAAAATGGCTCAGATTTAAATAATACATGTAAATAATTCATTTTTGTTCATGCATTTATTAAACAAATTGCAAAAACAACGATGACGTGACATTTTATGAACAATATTTTAAACTCAGGTAAGCTTAACAGACTCTCCTGTCACTCTTTGTCCCTTCTTGCTCTCTCCTCCTCTCCTCTCTTTCAACAACCTTTACCCCAACATGACAACGATATGATGATAAATAAATACAAATCTGATCAAGTGTCTCTACTCCCATCTGGCACGAGCTTGCCTGATAACAAACAGGCTATCTTTCTCCATCCACAGATGGATCAGATTTTCCTCATCCTCGTCTGTCCCTACATATATAAACACATTTTAAAAATGTGTTAATAACTTATGACTACGGTTAGAACTCACTGCTTTTTGATGTACTATCAACAGCGTTTGTTTTTAGCCTTCAATGCTAATTCGCGCTAGCGTTAGCTTTAGCATTACCGAAATTGATGAGCTTCAAAACAATGTAGACAGTCGATTGAGGAATATAACATATTAAACACATCATCTTACGTATTTACAAATATATTTTACAACATATACAAGATACTTTTAAATATACTTACATTTTTAAGTCCTCTTTCTAGCGCAACCGTCCGCCATCTTTGAATAATTCAAACGCAGTGTATTGTGGGTTCACACGCAATGCATTCTGGTATGAACGCAGTGCATTCTGGGCAATATTCGCCGATCGAGTGAGCATCGATCCACACTGGTTTTTCGTAGAGAATTCTGGGAAATTTCTAGTGCACATGATTTTTGAACTGTAGATTCGGACAGCACTACAAAATGGCGACCGCACTATATAGTGCACTATATAGGGGTTAGGGCGGTAATTCGGACACAGCCAAAGAGAGCACGATGGGGAAAAGATCAGGAAGTAGAGCACCACAAAAACGTAAAGGAAATGACTAACAGTCCTGGGAAAAGAAGCAAAATATGGAACCATTTGACTGTATTGATAATAAAAGATCATAAAACGTTTAAATTACTTAAATTCACACATAAAACATCTGCAGGACAATAATTTCATATAAAAGCAGCTCCACAACAGACACCTAAGAGAATCTTCTCCAGAACAGAGCAGATCAAACAGGACCAACCAGATCAGCTGCTCAAAGAGACTTTGAGACTTTTTCTAAAAGTCATCCTTTAGACTGAATGGACATCTTAACTTTTATTTTTATATATGTTTTTGCTTTCAGTGTTTTCTGTTGATTCGCTTCAAATTTAAAAGGAGAAAGATTAAAAAGTGTAAGTAATTAAAAGTTGAATTGTAAATAGCTGTTTTTTTTTAATCATATTTTGCAACATACATTATACCCTTATACGAATAAAACATTTTTACATTAGTTATTCATTTTGTGTTCATATTATTGTTGATAATAAATAAAGCAACAACAAAAAAAATTGCCAGAATAAACTGTTGCATCTATTCTGTTTAAATCGCTTGTCAAACCGTTCAACCACTGACAGACTGTCAATGTGCTCGACAAGTGGTGACGAAACGAGGCCTCCTTTCAATTCAATTCAATTTTATTTGTATAGCCCAAATTCACAACAACAGTCCTCTCCATGGGCTTTGTATTGGTAATTGATAAAGTTGAAACATAAAATCAAAAGGATCGTGAATACATAGAATTCAATAGGAGAGTACTAAATTGAACAAACTGACTAAGCTATACTGGCATCCCTGCCCTTAGACCCTCCTTTAGGTAAGGAAAAACGGATTTCGGAAAAAACGAAGAAACTTCAGGGGTGTCAATATATGAAGGAGGAATCCTCCCCCAGGATGGACAGGCGATTTACCAGAACTCATAGAGAAGAATTCTATAAAATCTAACCCTACAACTACATTTTTAAAGTCCAGCAAATGATCTTTATCTAGCCGCAGTTGGGGGGACAGCCAGGGGCGCGAGTCGAGCCGTAGACAGGATCCACAGCCAGATGTAGGAGCAGTAGTAGAGGCGAGCCAGAGACGAGGTACACAGAAAGGTACAGGAGCACGGATGAGCCAACTGGAGTCTGGAAGCACTCCCACTCCCCAGGAGGGGAGAGGGAAAGAGGGACAATACATGAATCGCACTGCACCAAACAGAGGCATGGTGAACTAAATGATGAATAATAATCAAGAATAGAGAAGGAGGGTAGAAGTAGATGAGAAAAGAGGACAGAACCCCAGTGCACCATAGTTACCCCAGCTTCAACTTTTAGCAGCCTTTTAAAACAAATAGTTATTGTTATTAAGTTTAATTTAAACACATTAACATTAAGTTAAATAATCTCTGAATACTAACTAGTCTGACAATAAGCCTGTTCAAAGAGGAATGTATTCAGTCTAACTTTGAATGTAGAAACTGAATCAGCCTCTCCTACATGAGCTGGGAGTTTATTCCATAAGACAGGGGCTTGGTGGCTAAACGCTCTACCTCCAACCGTACTTTTACTAATTCTAGGAACCACAAGCAGTCCTGCATTTTGCAAGCGAAGTGTTCTTATTGGATGGTAAGGGATTATGAGGTCCTTAATATAGGACAGGGCCATTCCATGTAAGGCCTTATAGGTTAACAGGAGGATCTTGAACTTGATTCTAGAATCAACTGGGAGCCAATGAAGTGAAACTAACACAGGGGTGATGTGATCTCTTCTGCTAGTTCCTGGCTGCTAGGTTCTGAACAAGCTGGAGACTTCTTAAGGAACTCTTAGGACACGTTGCCAACAAACCACAGAGCTATAGGTGTTCCTCAGTCATGGTTAAAGAAGAATCACCAGAAATTGGATGTGTAAGAAAAAGCAACAAAACCACATTTGTTAAGTTTTGAAATTTTCCTGTGAAAGGACATCTCATCCTCTCTGCCGTTCTACTACGTCTGAGAAGAGGGTCTTCCCCCCATCATCAGGTTCTGTTCAACCCCATGAGGAGCTGTAGGTTCTGCTCTTCGAGTCCAAAAGAGCAGTGGGTTCTTCTCTCAAAGTCAGCTTCCTCTGAAACCATAAAGCAGGAATGGATCTCAAAGAGGTTCTGAACCCCGACCGATGGTGGAAGAGGTCACTGGCAGCCAGAACCAGTAGTTTGCTTCAGCACCACCAGTCTTTTCACAACAGCGGTGCTTGAGGTCCAACATCCATGCCGAAGAACGTCAAGGGTTTCAGTATAGAAGAGACATCACCAAAACCTCAGGAAAAGTCGTTGGACACCCACTTCTTCCACATCTTAATCTCATAAAGTGATGGAGGACATTCAGCTCCAAGTCATCATACTCCCACCTCCATGTCTTAAAGCAGAATCTTTCTCCTTTAACTCTAAATGGATCCATGTTTGTTCCGGTAATTGTGCGAAGGGACCTTTGCAAAGGTTAAAGAGTCTTCAACACTTTTTTGTCAGTGTGAAGTACTGCTTCTGTCAGTGACACAACCCTCTGTAGGGCCACAGCCCACCCTCCCCCAAACAGAAAAGCAACTGAATCGGGGTTTAGTTGGGTTTGGCTTCATGAGGCTTCGTCTGGTTCTGTGTTTGGCTTGATGGGGCTTCGTCTGGTTCTGTGTTTGGCGTAAATCACCCGGATGCGGAAATAAAACTCATACGTAAACAAACCGCTTCCACAGACATTTATGCAGCAGCTCGGTAACATACGAGACATCTTCCAAACGCCCCTTTTATTAATGTTATGAATGTTAAGGAGGCGCCTGTTCGCCCATCGTTATATTTAATCTGTGTGGTCAGTGCTTTTTTGTGGAAGAATTAAGATGGACGAAAGCTTAGGACAGGCTAACATCATTAGCCTGATGATGGACGGACACTAACCAGGACTGCGGCGAGAAACGCAGCAATCTGCAGCTTTCTAAGGACTGAGCAACATTTATTTTTGCTCTGAAAAGTTCACACAGACCGCCCCAAAGCCACTCTGTGAGCTAGCGGCCCGAGCTCTGTTCGAACACGGTTCTGCAGCCGCTAACCCAGAGCGGCGGGACGGCTCGCAGTCTGGATTCTCCCACACATAACAAAACAACAAAACGCACACGTAAAAAAGCACACACACCCCACCCCCCCGACACAAAATTATTAATTCAGCTTCCTCTGTTCACTGCTGCCAGTGGACCGAGGAGCATCGGGGGCACGGGCCGCCTTCCTCCGACCCCCGTGAGGGGTGAAAGAGAGGGGAGAGCCAGCGGGCGAGCGTGGGCGAGATGAGCGGGCGCTGCTGGGCGCCCACAAGGCTGGCCGGTCCTGGGCATGAGCCCAAAGCTCTCAGCGAAACACCATCTACGGACGAATCCAGAGCAGTAGTGGTTACCCATCGGAATCGGAAACGATGATGATTGCTCCACGCATCGATAAACGACGGGTATAACTCCACCTATCTCGGTCGAAAGAAATTCTGATCCGAATGAGTCTGATCGGGCAGAGATTCAACGCCCGCTTATTGACGATTTTCTTTCTGATCAGGCGTTTCTTTCCGACATTTTTGCCCATGTAATCACAAGAAGTAATAATAACCTCTGTAGGGCCACAGCCCACCCTCCCCCAAACAGAAAAGCAACTGAATCGGGGTTTATTCTGTGTTTGGCTTGATGGGGCTTCGTCTGGTTCTGTGTTTGGCTTCATTAAGCTTTGTCTGGTTCTGGCTTTCGCTTCATGGGGCTTTGTCTGGTTCAGTTGAGCTCAGGTGTTGCGTAACCTGTCAGACAATGGCTGCTTCCATTCCAGAGCCGCTGTGAAGGAACAGACACATTTCTGTTACAGTAACCTCTGACTGATGTAGGAGGATCTCTGAAAGGATGAGGAGTTGAGCTGTCAGATCCCTTGTCTGTCCAGAAACCTTTATTTCAGTGGTCAGCTCCTGGTGATGGATCAAAACATTCCAACTGGTTTTTAGACATTGGAAAAGGTGTGCTTCAGTCTGGAGTTTAGTTCCTCGCGTTTTTAGGAGCAAAAGATTTAATATACATTTTTGTAGGATTAAATCTGTAGTTCTGAGGATTTCTTTACTCAACTCGCTGTGATCAGGAGTGCCCAAAATCTGCCATTGGATAAAGCTCTCATTTTTGACACAGCAACTGAAATGGGCGGGCCATAGTTTCCCTGCTCCACCCCATCCTGATGCATCCACCTGGTTGTGAGGCTGTAAGCTAGCGGGTGAAAGTGTAAACATAGGGATGATGGGGAATGAGGGCGGGCTTGCTCTCTGTGGGTCCCGTCCACAACTCAGAAGACCTGCTGCTCTGCAGAAACTATGTCCTAGAAAACGACACAGATTCTTAGATTTTGGCTTAAAACTGCATCATCATGATTAAAAGACCACTGAGATTGCTTTGGAAATGGATCAGAAGAGTGAGCACAGCAGCCGCAGTTATAGCTTTGTGTTTGCAGGCGGCGGGGGGACGGGGGAGGGTGCTTTGGTACCTGTGGGCTCCAAGGGGGAGGCTTCCGTCCCGCCGTTCTGGGTTTGCGAGCTGCCAGAACCATAGTTTGGGTTGTGTGTGAGCTTTCAAAGCAGAAATGTGGCGCAGTCCTTAGAAACCGTTCAATCAGGTGGATTTGTGTTTCCAGTTGTGTCCCGACAAAATAAAGGCTGGTGTTATTCCCACATATTTAGGTACAGCCACGATGCAGATTGTGGCATTTCCCGCATGAATTTTGTGTTTTTTAAACATGGCTGATGTTGTTAGCGCGTGTTAGCCTCTCCTAACCCTGGCTTCTTCCGGCTCCATTCCACCACAAAAAAAGCACCGACCACACAGATTAAAATTAATCTTATGGTGCTTCATAAAAACCAACAATAATAAAAGCATGTTTAGAATCTTGTATATTACCGAGCTGCCAGTTATCAACTGTGTGGCAGTGTGTTTACAACGGGACTCATTTCCTCTTCTGGTATTTTCAACACTACTGCGCATGCCCAAATGATTCATTCTGACAGAAAGTGTGACCATGTGAGTGTTTGTTCTAATCAGAACAAGTTTTTCTGGGCCCATGTACACGGTTGGTTGAATCCATTAGTTTTTTCCTCTGGAGGCTTCTGTAGACGGCGCCTGCCCAATTGCCTGACTGACTGGAGTATTTAAAGGCTGTGAAGACTTGACCTCCTCCTTTGCCAGTCCTCACAGCACAGCTCCAGGAGCAGAACCTCAGCCACACCCGTAGCGACCAGTAGCACCCTGAGCACTGGCAACTCAAAAAACAGGTGACATTAATTAAACAGACCAAAATAAATAAACTAAACAAATGTACATTTGCTAGAAATAGTTGAAAATAGATAAATAAATGTATCTTAACTCAAACAAAATGTGTGCATTTGTTTAAGAATAAAGAATCTGAAATGATATAATTAAAAAGAAAGTATGCAATGCTGGGGGGAGGTTACCGCCATTTTGTTTATGGGTGTGGCAGGGTATGCTGCCATCACACTCCCCTCCCCTTTCAGACTCTCGCTGGTAGAACGAGAGAGGTAGTCAGCAGTGGCGTTGTCCTTGCCCGGGATGTACTTCACTTTATAGCAGAAGGGCTGCATGGCAAGATGCCATCTTATGATCCGTCCATTGGTATCCTTCCTCCTCTCCAGCCAGGATAAAACCCTGTCGTCAGTCTCCAGGGTAAATTCTCTCCCTAAAAGGTAGGTAACCCTGCTCAGGGGGGGGAGGTCCAGCGGTGCTGGATGGGCTGCCCATCTACACCTGGGGCTGGGATCAACCCTTCCCTGGCTCTGGGACGGGGCGGGACAACCCTCTTGGGGCCCCCGGTTGCTCTGGCTGTTGGCCCTGTCCTGTGGGGGCTTACTGGGGGAGGAGGGGAGGGTCTTGGAGGGCCCACCATCGGTACGGTACCTTGGGGGCTTGACGGGTTGGGTTCTCCGCTTTCATCAGCAGTTGCCCCGGCGGGTTGGCTGCCTTGGTCCCTTAGAGGCCTGACCAGAGCTCTCCCAGGGCGTGTGCCTACTCCGGGGGGGTGCTTTCTGTCTCCTCCCTCTATGTGCGGGGTGGGTGGTGCTGGGCCTGGGGTGTTGGCGCCTCGGGGGATGGTATGGGATTGCATATCAGCCAAACATTGAACGGGCGTAAAGACAACCAAGCGGGCGTATTTAGGAACTGAGTGAGTGAACCTTACAACCGTGCTGGCGCAATCCTAACCAAGTGACCCCGTATTTTACAACTGCACGGCTGAAATCCTAACTGTCAATCCTCTTTTGCGCCCTCACCTGGATTCACGCTCAGTGTTATGGGGGCGTTTTTGTCACTTGGGGGCGGTATTCAGGGGTGTGTTTGTCACTTTGGGGCAGGAATCTTTCTGGTTGATCTGATTGGCTGAAATTTGCATGTCAAGCAGCAGGGCGGGACTTTCATCTTGGGGCTTTAATAGAAAAGAAAATGGCGGCTGTAACGTGGATTAAAAGCATTAAAACGGTAACAAATGCAGTGAATTTCACATGAGAAAAACTTACAGCACAAAAAACCTCACTGCACTTTCTTGCCTTGGTTTTGGGTCATGTTTTATGTTTTAATCCATGTTTCATAAACCGTTTTTCTGCTATGAATGCCTCTAACGGTGGGGGGGGGGCATAAACAACTTTGACACAAAGAGCCGACATTTCTAACTGTGGTAGTCAAAAAGCCACACCACACACTGACATGCCAGACAAACGCACACAAACACACAATTAAAGCCATATTATGCCCCATAACACACTCCTTTACTTACAGTACAACATCACTGGATTAAATGGCGCCAATTCAGTTTTGAGTGTTTTTTCTGTATTTAACGTAAACACACATACCGGTAAAACATGCACGCTGGTGTGTTTTAAAAGGGCAGTGAGCGCAAAACTGAGTTGTTTGTGATTTATTTTTTCAGTCATCAATCAGCATTTGAAATCCATCAAAGTCCTCATCTTTTGGATCTGAAACAGCTGGACTATGTTTCTATCAAACATGCCGGCTTCCCTTTCCTATGCAAATTTTGGCCAATCAGATCAACCAGAAAGGTTACTGCCCCAAAAGGGACAAAAACGCCCCCTTAACACTGAGCGTAAATCCACATGAGCGCGGAAAAAGGAATTGACCGCACAAGATCACTGCTCAGTTAGAATTGCACCTGCGCGGTTGTAAGGTTCACTCACTCAGTTCCTAAATACGCCCGCTTAGTTGTCTGTATACGCTTTCAATTTATGACCAATATGTAATTCCATAGGATGGGACCCCTGGGCTGAGGGGACCTGGCCCCTATGCTGGGGGACAGCTGTTTGACCACCCGGGGACAGTCTACCAGCTGTCCCCAACTTACCCCTTTCTTCATATAATCTAATATAGACATGTAGGGCCCTTGGTAGGGGGGGTGCTTGGACATCACTGCCAGCAAGCAGCAGATGTCCTCTTAGCGCCCTACCCGCCAATTTTAACCGCACCTTAGACATTTAGGACCCCTTGGTCTTACCTTACCGTAATGATAAACATCCAAGCAACTTGTTGCTTTATGCTGCTTCGTGGTCCCCCCCCTCCTATCCCCCCTCTCTAACATCCCTCTCTCTTCTTCCCTCCTTACTTTTTCTGTCCGGTCCATCACAAAAGATTTTCAAATATGATGGAAATGAATAAAGTTTGTCCTCAATTACCAAAGGGGTTTATTCAGATTTATAACCCCTGTTGTTAAAGTAAAATATGTACAACACAAGAGGCCTTCAACTCTCACCTGTCTGCCCAGCAGTTGGACAGGACAATTTAAAAAAAAACAAGGTTAATAAAAATATGTAAATGGTACCTTTGAACAGAAAATGGGCCGGGTTGATGAAGCAGAACTTTGTGTTTCAGGAACTTGGCCATTCTCATCGGAATCCAGAATTTCCCAGAAGGCTTAGCAGTGAGCCTACCGCTCCGTGGATTCGGGGTTTCAACCTGGACGGCCTTCTGCTGACATTTCAGTGGAATACTTGAAATCATTGTTTTTAAGGAAATACGAGGGACTGACAAAAAACACATTTTTCTTCTTACTGATTTTGAACTTTATCAACACCCAGTCATTTTTTTGCCACTAACTTTCAGCACGCAAATGTTGAAACCTGAGTCGCTGCTTTTCTAAGAACTCAATAAAAGGTTGTCCTGAAATTGAGATTGTTGATTTCTTTTCATTTTTAGTTTAAAGTCATTTGTTGAAACTCTTGGTAACCTCAATTGATGATGACAAAGTTATTTCGTAGTTGGACCAGAAATGGAATATTTGCTTGCAGGTCAGAGAAGTAGGTCTTAGCCCAAGCGATCTCTGGTCTTTGAAACAGCGTCTCTATGAACTCTGGGGTCTTAAAGCAGTACTTCTCTTTGGCATTGAAAATCTGGATCTGTCTTTTTCCATATGGACCTTCTCCGTATTCAACTGAACATATTCTGTCCATGTACTGATAGGCAGAGAATGCGTCACCGTGGACCGAGGCCACCGTTTGTAGGTAGGCCTTGTATTTCTCCAACAGGAAGTTCATTTGTTGATGGTAAACAGCGGCTGCAAGAGTGGCCTTGAACCCCGCCGACCCTTCCAGACGAGCCTCGTGGATCAGCATCTGTGTGTGGAAGGCGGCTCCGTTCACCCACTGCTTCAGGAAGCGAGTGCTCATGTGTCCGTCAAATACCATGGAGTTCTGAAACAAAGAACACACAAGTCTCACCTGAAGAGATTGCAGACACCTGTTTAGTATCACATGTCTCCCCCTGTCTGTTGTCACCTGTCTGTCCTGACCTGTCAGTGGTCACCTGTCTATTATCATCTGACTGTTATCACCTGTCTGTCATGACTTGTCTGAGGTCACCTGTTTATCGTCACCTGTCTATCGTTACCTGTGTAGTGTCAGCTGTCTTTGGTCATCTGTCTGTCGTCACCTGTCTGTTGTCAACATTCTGTTGTGACCTGTCTGTCATAACATGCCTATCTTCACCTGTCTGTTGTCAGCTGTCTATCATCACCTGTCAGTTGTCACCTGTCTG
>CM074489.1:4675361-4685675 GCA_037389245.1 Oryzias sinensis | reverse complement strand
ATATATATATATATAAAATACTATTACTAAATGTTTGTTAATTATGTTTATTAGTAACATTTTTGTTTATGTACTGATGATTAAAAACTCTCTCGCCACGGTTCCCAAGACATCCAAGGGCCACAGTCAATCTCGCCACTCGATCCGCTCCCCTCCATCCTCGCCTTCGTCTCCCGAGACATCAGGCAGTCAGCGGTGTTCCTCTCAGAAAGTCTCGCCCCGCTCCAGCCACGCCACGTTTCCAGCTGCGCTCCCAAGACTCCACGAGCAGCTGCTACGCTCCAAGCTTACAAACTACTACAGCTTGAACTTTTAGTTTCCTGCCTTGGAGAATTAAAGACTCTTTGTTTCTCGCTAATCGCCTGAGTTTTCTTCTGGGTTTTCAGCATCTGGGTCTGCCATGTCATACAAACCATGAAACAGAGAACAATAAGGAGAAATGTCAACTTCAGAGTGCTTCTTCCTTAAAGAAACATGTTAGAACTCGAGCTTCACTTACTTAGAATAATAAGTTTAAAGCCTAGTAACCCTTGTGCTATCTTAGATGACCCCACCCTTCCATTGACGTGTTCTCCCTACCATGACAAAGGTGGATAAAGGTGGAAAGATTTCATGTAATCCATGGACACCAGTGAAGATCAAAAATCATTGAAGAAAAAAGGTTCAGAGCACTGTCTAGTGGGTCTAGATGACCCAACTCCCAATGGTAAAGTGCCTAGGATAGCACAAGGGATAATGTCATTGAAAACTAAGTGACGTGAACAGTCACATTTTAACAACCAAGAACAAGATAGAAAGCTATTAACTAAGTTTGGCAGACACCTTTAAGTTTAGTTTTCTACCAGAAAGGAGTCAGAGTGGCGTTCCGCAGCGTCCTCAGGATGGTAACATGGTGACGGTTAGGTGGATGGAGGCAGGAACAACTCAGTGCCATTGGCGAAGGCGCGTCCAGCAATGAAGTAAGCTGTTTTGCCTTCAGCCCGAGCATCTCTCACCAGCGGCCAAATGAGGCATTGTTTCTCCCGGTCTGAAGCGATGAGGTCTTCAGAGAACCGCATGTTGTTTTCTTTCAGGTATCTGGACTTTTTGGCTGCTTTCCAGAGAGCATCTCTCAGGGCGTGGGAGGAAAATTGGAGGATGATGTTCCGTGGCGTGGTCTTATTAATGTCTCTCCTTCCAAGTCTGTGCATGATGTTGAGACCTTCATTTACTTTAATATTTTATCCAGTAAGGTTTTCTGGCAGATGATGATGACTTTAGCTTTCACATCCTCTGTGTTGTTTTCTGGAACCCCGGTCAGCATCAGGTTCCATCTTCGAGAATAACGCTCCAGCTCTTCAATGCGACTTTCACAGGACCCCATGATCTGTTCCCCCATTTTAACCTTTGTGTCCACCTCCTTCATTTTAGTTTTCATTTCCTTTTCAGCTCCTCCGAAAGGAAATCAATGTTTTTTTTCAGACCTTCGATTTTCATTAAGTTCTCCCCAACCATCTTTTCAAGGGAGTCAGATCTTGAGGCAAGAGAGTTTGGAAACAATGCCTTCAGGATCTTCAATTCCAGAAGCTTTACCTCTTTTCAGTAGTGGGGGCAGTAGTGAGCTCCTCAAAGCGGAGACATTTGTTTATTCTAAAAGTCTAAAAGTTTCTGTTGATTTTTCTTCTCAGATTTTTCAATACTATTAAAGAAAGAGATTTTAAAACTATTTACTGATTATATAAATACAAAAAAACTGAAAAAAGTCTACATACATGAAGATCAAATCCTTTCCCATTGATCACCCTTTACATGTTCCTGCTTTTGAAACCTGGAATTTAGTTGACTGGACAGGATGTGCCAAAGAAAACCTAAAGGACTCTTGTACCATGAAGTGCTCTGTTGAGACTCAACTCTTAAAGATGTCTCGATGAAACCATGAAACACTTAAAACTATCCTCACAGCCAAGGATGGTGGTGGTAGCATCACACTCTGGGATTTATTTGAGCTGGAAGACTATAGGAACAGAGGGGAAGACGCATGCAGCAAACATGTTCCAGAACTCTCAACCTCAAACCGGTTTATCCTTGATTGACCTTTGATTGTTCATCTGAAAGTCTTTGGCCAGGGTCTTGTAAGTGGACAAACAGGAATGTACAACGTCCAGCAATTGAAAAAATGAATCATGACTCATCAAATTATCATGTCCCCCCCTCAGTTTTTTGGATAAACCTGTTTTCTTAAATGTTACGCAAACGGGAAGCATAGTGTCCAAAGCAGGAAACAGGTTTCTATAAGAGCAGAGTGGCATAACACAACCAGCAGACACTCACTGCTCCGCTGACAGTTGTCATCGGTAAATATAGATGGACAAAGGAAGTGGTCACATGACCCAATGGTTACTTTAGAAATGTTGGTGCGGTGTGAGGCAATCTCACAAAAACACAACAGACCTCGGTGCTGTTTCTGCAGGTCATGTTGGGCTGTATTTTCCAGTTTTGAGTTTTTCTATATTCAGATTTTACACTAAATCTATATCTGGACTTTTTTTGAACAATTTTTATCATTTCTCATATTTGCCTCCTTTTTTTACACAGGATGTCAGTGACTGTCATGGCCCACAGCACTTTGATGCCTCAAAAAAAAAAAAAAAAAAAAAAAAAAAAAACTTGTCGGTCGAACATAATATAAAAATGGAAAATATTTCCATCCAAATCAAATGTGACCATTTTTTTTGGGAGATCTCTCCAGTCTCTCCTCTTAACGTCTTAAAACAACGAACACACATCAAACAGTTTTTGAATCTTTTGACTTAATTTTTAATACATCTTTTAGAAAAAAAACAGCTGCAGCTTCCAGCTTTTTCTGCAACAATTATCACAAAAATGCATTTGAGATTGCAGAGGGGCTGTAGATCAATACAGACTATGAGCTTTTTCTTTTTTTTGTAATCTATTTTTTTGGATGCTGGTGTGTCGCAGGATTTTTGTCAAGATTAAAGTGTGCCGTTGCTCAAAAAAGGTTAAAAAACACTGATCTAGACCCACTAGACAGTGCTCTGAACCTTTTTTCTTCAATGATTTGTGATCTTCACTGGTGTCCATGGATTACATGAAATCTTTCCACCTTTATCCACCTTTGTCCTGGTAGGGAGAACACGTAAATGGAAGGGGGGGGGGTCATCTAAGATAGCACAAGGGTTATGGAGAAGCAGTGGCAACTTAGTGCTGGTTATCCTTCTACCGGTAAAGGGATCCGCGTCGCACTGTGTCACAGTAGGGAAACGCATTTCACCACGTGGGATTGCTCTGAAGCATGGAAGTTTACAGCTCATTCAGAATATAATACATTTTATTAAACAAACCTAAAGATAACAGTTTTTTTCAAAAATCAAACCCTTCAAATAATACAATAAATTAAGTTCTAAAGTTCTAAAGTTTCACAACATTTTATAAATTCTAAAGTAGTCATTTGTTGAATGCTCATTTTTACTGAAATCAAAAGCTTCTCCGATCAAAAACATCCTATTAGGTCAAGTTTGATGGCCCAGGACGAGATGTTGCTGATGATCAAGGAGAACACTAACTGAGGTCAAGTTTCATGCTTAGGTGTGTCTGCTTGGGGTGTTAAACATAAATCTATAATGAACAAAGGGTGAAATCAGTTGTTCTGAAATAGAAAATAACAATACCCTTGCATGATAATTATTAATTATATCTGTAGACATTTTCTATTCCCAGGCTAATAAACATGAAACAGTTTCATTATTAGAAGACGCTTATAATTCTAACTTCACCTGTTGGTCCAGAGAACAAGTCCAAGCTCCTGCTGCTTGCTGATTCTGCTTTGTTTTCTCTGACCAATGATGCTGCTGTCCCTCGTCTGAAGCCGTCTCATGTTTGTCTTCCTCATTCTCTTCTGTTATTCATGCTGGCTGATGGTCATGCTGCTCTGTCTCATCTTCCTCCTCCTCACTACTCCTCTGTTGCTCCCCTACCATCTCTTTCGCTCCTTCTGCTGTACTTTTCTTCTTAAAATAAGAATATATGTTGAATTTCTCTTCATTCTCTGAAAATTGACATAGCATCAACTATTGACTATAGATAACTATGAAACAGGACAAATACATATCAAAATGTTGCAGTTCCACAACAACCAGTGCTTAAATAGTGCCATAAAAATGAGAGGCGCATGTGACAGGGACATCCTTTTTTACATATTAATAAAAAGTAATGACACATCCACCACCGCTGATGGTGTGGCGTATTTGCACACATTACAGATCAGGTGATCTAAAAATTTTGATAAACAGATTGTTAAAAGACCCTAGAAAAATATTTAACAGGCATGAAAAGAAATGTAGTGTTATGGGATGTGTGATTGTGTGCGTGTGTGAATGCTGAAACCGGTGCTCACGCGATGCAGGAAGAGAGGGGGGAGAGCGCATGTGAGGGTGTTGAGTGCATACAGACGTGGTCAGTCACCGCTTTGGACTTAAGAAAAGTAATATAAAGTTCATCTTAAGGGCTGAACTAATTTTTATCTAACAGCCGGAGAGCTTTTGAGGTTGTAACAGTGAACCCCATCTTTTCATGTTCTGCGTCCAGCGGCTCGTCTTTAGGGCGCATTTTCTGGTCTTGATACTCTGTCGATTTTCTGACTTGATTTTTTGACGATCCATACATCATCTTTTAAAAGTGACCCGTATCCGATTTTGCATTTACATAAACAATGTGAACTATCAGCGTGTAGATCATTTCTGAATATGTATTCCGCCTTCTGCGGACCTCCTTCGGACTTTTGTGTGACTGGGGTCTGAGACATTTGTTTATTCTAAAAGTCATCCTTTAGGCTACATGAAATCCCTTTTTTATTTTTGGCTTGCACATCTTAACTTTTATTTTTTATATAATTTTTGGTTTCAGTGATTTCTGTTGATTTGCTTCAAATTTAAAAGGAGAAAGATTAAAAAATGTAAGTAATTAAGCGTTAGTATGGCTCTTCAGTTTTTTTAAATCACATTTTACAACATACATATTATAGCCTTATATGAATAAAAACAAATTTTACATTAGTTATTATTTTAGTGTACATATGATTGTTGATAATAAATAAAGCAACAAAAAAAAAAATCTTAAAGAGGAGTTTGGGAGCCGAAAGAGGCTCTTTTTAGTGAGCTGATCCAAAACAGCTGAATCTCTAAGAAGAGCCTCCGATTTCCATCACAACAATGAAGCCACACTTTCAACTGTTTTTCTGTCTGTTATATTGCCAGAATAAACTGTTGCATCTATTCTGTTTAACCCTTATGCTATCTTAGATGACCCCCCCTTACATTGGCGTGTTCTCCTCCGGCAAAAGGTGGATAAAAGGTGGAAAGATTTCATGTAATCCGTAGACGCAATTAGAAGATCACAAATCAATATTAGAAAAAAAGGTTCAGAGTACTGTATAATTGGGTTGATAGCCTTAACTTTCCATTGTTAAAGTACTAGAGGATACTTTACAAGGGTTAAAAGCGCTCAGCAAACAGCTCAACCACTGAGAGACTGTCAATGTGCTCCGACAAGTGGTAGCGTGTCATGACCTTGTTCCATAGAGATCACGTGATTTGCAGTCCACTCAAATCCCTACTGAGCGACATTTCAGTTAGAAAAAATCAATGCCGTGTCAAGAAGGAGGTGTCAAGCTGGACATCTCTACCAGACCCTGACAAAGCCACAGCATCCCCAAAAAACAAACATTAGGTTGAAAAAAGTCATGTCTCACTGAAACCTATGGTTTGGATATTTAATTTAACATAGTATAAATGACATGCTAACAGGTCAACTTTGGACTTAGTCCCTTTGGAACAATTCCACCAAGCCTGGCGTTAGAATGAGCAGCGCTTCGTCTGTGTTGCTGTCAGAAACAAATACTGATCATCATGGCTCCTCTAGTGGTTGTTGCTATTTATTTTTAAAGTCATACCTGAGTGTAAATCGCACCCTTGGCCAAACTATGCACACACACACAAAAAAAACATACACTCAGAAAATATGGCAGTTGTTTTCTTTTGCAGCCTGTTTGCTGAACTAGCAATTTGCTCTGCTGAGTCCAATTCAAAACAGCAAAAATAGGGACTTGAACAAGACAATAGCCCCTCTTTAGAACATTTTACTTCCTAACTTTTTCTCACCTCCTCTTTTTTCTTTTTTGTTTTGCTGCAGACAGATCACTCTGCTTCTCATCTCTGTTCAAATTGTCTATATGGGTTATTCTGGAGGGAATGAGAAGTAAGGAGTAGGTTAGGTATGACATTTAGTGCTGTATTTATCATTAACACACAGATTCACTGATATCCTCCAGTGGATAGCTAACTGGAAAAGGATTTACTGATGACTGACTTTTTTACAGGCAGGTCAGGTGATGGCAGGAAACAAACTGCCAGATCAGTGTAGGGAAATGGCATAGCACCCAGGTTTTCCCAGCATCCCTTTTTGGAATCATAACAATGAACCCATCTGGAATCTCTGGCTGTGTCTGCTGAAGACCCTCCGACCACGTACAGGCGTCCATCATGTACGGTAGCTCAGGGGACAGATGGCGGGGAGCAAGGTTGGAAAGGAGGACCAGGAATCGCATAGGGTCATAAACTCGCGGGGATTGGTCTCCAAAGAAAGCCTGGACAAGGGCTGCAGCCCTCCCGCTACCACCAATCTGCTCCCCCAGGACCAACATGGCATGGCCGGCACGTCCAACACCCGAGCTCATGGGGGCCCTGGGGAAACACCCCCGGACTGGATCATAACCACACATGGTGGGAAAACAACGGTGTTGGGAGTCACAGCCTCCGGAGATGTAGATCTGCTCCTCAAGAACAACAGTAATAAACTGACTGTGTCAGAAGATCCTGAGGTGGAGAAACCTCTCATTAGAGATTTACTGTTTTTTTCATTAAGCACATCCTAAAGTTCATTTTTTGATATATTCTGTATTTACTAGTTTGTTGATTTTTCTTCTCAGATTTTCAATACTATTCTGAAAGTTGCTAACTGTTTACTGATTATATAAATACAAAAAAACTGAAAAAAGGTCTACATACATGAAGATCAAATCCTTTCCCATTGATCACCCTTAACATGTTCCTGCTTTAGAAACCTGAAATTTAGTTGACTGGACAGGATGTGCCAAAGAAAACCTGAAGGACTCTTGTACCATGAAATGATCTGTTGAGACTCAACTCTTAAAGATGTCTCGATGAAACCATGAAACACTCAAAACTATCCTCACAGCCAAGGATGGTGGTGGCAGCATCACACTCTAAGTTTATTGAGCTGGAAGACTATAGGAACAGAGACGCATGCAACAAACATGTTCCAGAACTCTCTAACCTCAAACTGGGTTTATCATCAATTGAGCACTGATTAATTTCATCCTGAAAGTCTTCTGCCAGAGATTCTTGTAAAGGTAGACCATAACAGAGTCTACAACATCAACAAATGAAGAAATAAACCATGACTCATCAAATGATCATGTCCCCCCCTTCAGTTTTTGGATAAAACTGTTTTCTTAAATGTTGTGCAAACGGGAAGCATAGTGTCCAAAGCAGGAAACAGGTTTCTGTAGAGCAAATTAGCATAACACAACCAGCAGGTACTCACTGCTCCACTGACAGTTGTCATCGGTAAATATAGATGGACAAAGGAAGTGGTCACATGACCCAATGGTCACTTTACAAATGTTGGTGCAGTGTGAGGCAATCTCACAAAAACACAACAGACCTCGGTGCTGTTTCTGCAGTTCATGTTGGGCTGTATTTTACCAATTTGAGTTTTCTATATTCAGATTTTACACTAAATCTATGTCTGGATGCTTTTGAGCAATTTTCATCATTTCTCATATTTGCCTCCTTTTTTACACATGATGTCAGTGACTGTCATGGCCCACAGCACTTTGATGCCTCAAAAAAAAAATCCCTTGTCGGTTGAACATAATATGAAAATGGAAAATATTTCCACCCAAATCAAATGTGTGTTGTTGTTTTTTTGGGAGATCTAAATGATAATTGGTGCAACAGGATATATCAGTGTTGCTGTTACATTTTAAACCAAAAAGCAGACCTACTAGATTTGCTCAGATAAATGTAACAAACCTAACTATGACCCGACTTGACTCATGGGTCTCCCCAACTGAAAATCTAAGGTGGATTCCACATTGCTGCCTTAGCCCTCTGGCTTCTCCCTAATGCTCCAATTATAGAGGCATTTGAAGCTGCAGGGGTGTCCAAAAGCGTTTTTTTTAAGGAGAAGCAGTGGCAACTTAGTGCTGGTTATCCTTCTACCGGTAAGGGGATCCGCGTTGCACTGTGTCACAGTAGGGAAACGCATTTCGTCACGTGGGATTGCTCTGGAGCATGGAATTTTACAGCTTGTTCAGAATACAATGCATTTTATTAAACAAACCTAAAGATAACAGTATTTTTTCAAAAATCCAACCCGTCAAATAATACAATAAGTTAAGTTATAAAGTTATAAAGTTTCACAACATTTTATAGATTCTAAAGAAGTCATTAGTTAAATGCTCATTTTTACTGAAATCAAAAGCTATTCTGATCAAAAACATCCTAATAGGTCAAGTTTGATGGCCCAGGACGAGATGTTGATGATGATCCATCCCCCACAGGGCATACAAAGGATAACTAAACTGAGGTCAAGTTTCATTTTAACATATAACACATTTCAGATTCTGCCTAAATGTAGAAGATACTCCATTTAATAGGGTTCTTCACTTCTTCAAGGTAATTGTGTTGCCCCAAACAAAAACAATTCCGTTTAAACTCAGAAAATGATTAGCTTTGGGTGGTACTGACATGCCTGCACACATGCTAATAGGATGGAGGAGTTAACTAAGTCAACTAAAGTGCAAGTAACTACCATTGTATTACGTGAGGTTATATCCTGATGTAAGCTTTGAACACATCAAGACCCCTGAGCAATCACAAGAAAGGATGTGCAGAAGTGCAAAGTCCGTTGTCTTCATTGCATGCAACTTATGAATGAACAAGCCAACAGTGTAGTGGCAGTGCAATGTCCCTTCTGTGGGAAACCTACTACTTTGTGGTTCATAGCTCAACCACACAACCACACATTACACCCACAACGGTAGACAAAATCAACACAACCTTTAAAAACCAAAACATAGAAAAAAATCTTCCAAAGGAGAAAAAATATATATCTATTACTTCCCAAAATGCAATGGGACAAGGCTTCTGCCACCTCTTATGTTTGTAATCTAAACACATTACAATTAAGTTGAGTTGGGGAAAATGTCTATTCATAAATGGTTCAGTTGGCACATGAATATAAATACCAAATTTTGAACCATCCATTCATCCATCCATCCGTCCATCCATCCATCCGTCCATCCATCCATCCATCCGTCCGTCTGTCCGTCCATCTGTCCATCCATTCATCCATCCATTCATCCATCCGTCCGTCCGTCCATCCATCCGTCCGTCCGTCCGTCCGTACGTCCGTCCGTCCGTCCGTCCGTCCGTCCGTCCATCCATTCATCCATCCGTCCTTCCATTTTCTTAACTTGCAGTATCTTTTTCAGGGTCACAGAAATGTCACAGCCTAACCTGTTGGGAAAAGCTGGGGTACACCAAGCAACAAGTTGCCAGCTGGTCACAAGGAAATGTTAAACCACAAAACACAAATTAATATTTGGGTTAATATAATAAACATGCAATTACTTTTTCTGAGTAGTACCTCCAGGAGTTCTCCTCAGGGCAGTAGCTCTCCACCTCATCCAGACACTGACTGGGGGTCCAGCTTCCACCAAGAGCATAAATCCTTCCCCTCAGGCACACTACAGAAAAGTAGTCCCTTTGGCGCAACATGTCCGGCAGTTTTTCCCATTTCTTCTGCAAGACGTCAAATCTGTGAAAGATATTGATCCTGTGAGCAAACTTACTTCCTTTACTCAGAACAGAAATTACTAAATGTTTTGGATTTGATTCTTTTAGTTTTAAATATTGTCATAGAGTGAAACAGCAGCTGTCCTGCAGTGGTTCTGGTTCAGTTGATCCAGTCTTACCTAAAAGCAGACTTAAGGACATCCAAAGACCCATAATACTTGCGCCCCCCTAAGACGTAAAGTTTGCTGTTGAGAAGACACACGCAGTGCCTGAAACGTGCTGGCTCAGGGATGTTTGTCACAAGTTTCCACTCTATTTGTCTAATCAGGCCTGGCCCACGGTGGAATTGCTGAGCAGACCACACAGTCCGGCTGGGAACCCTTTTCATAAAATCCTCATCCACAGTGTCACCCCCAACCAAAGCCAGGACCTGGAA
>CM074489.1:4655330-4674861 GCA_037389245.1 Oryzias sinensis | reverse complement strand
CCGGTGTACAGACTGCAGCCATGAATAGACTTTCACCGGCAACTTTCGGCTTTCATGATTGGCCATAGAATGAAAAGAACAAAGGATAATTAAACTAAACTCAGTTTGAAAACATGGTTGGGAAAATATTAAAGAAATGAGAGATTCCAAACATGTTTATTAAAATTAAAAGACAAAAGTTTGCGATTTTAGCTTTGAGTTAGTAAAGCAAGATTTTCAGATGAGAATTCCTATTAATGAATATTATGATATCAAACAAAACAATAGAAGTACTCATTTTATATACTTTTTATTAAAATGTGAATTGTGTAAATAGTATATTTTAAACTGATATGAGATGCACAGGTGATGTGGAAAAGCCCTGGGGGTTTTCTGAAGGTGAGGGGGCAACAGAGTTTGAGGTTGCAGGAAATGTGGTCATCATTTGTCTGTTAAGCATGAAAACATGATTCATCTTCACTCTGCAAACAGGCTTCATTCTGCAGCCTCAACTGAAGGGTTAAACTTAGGGCTCACTCATTCTTTCTTCAGATGAAAATGTATAAAAAAGGATGCACTGCCACCTAGTGACAGGAGTGACGCATGATGACATAGAAGTGATGTTGGTGTGGTTTGTCTGAGAACCTGAGATGGATTCGCTCTTGTGAAGAAATTGAATGATGCTTCAGTTGAGGAAGAGGGAACCAGCATGATCATGAGGCAGCAAGGTACTCGGACAAAAGAGGAACAGACAATGGAGCAACATGGAAATACATTGGACAGCAGAAGCCCCAAAGAACCACTTTTTAATCCGGAGGGGTCTACTATGTACCCCCGAGGCCTTATACCTTTAGTGTTCAAAGACAGAACACAGGCACACATCCTCAGTAGCTGCTCCAAGGCACTGAGTGAGGGTCGTTTCAGATGGAGACACGATCAAGGCCTTAAACCCATTGTGAAAACAATCAGCAAGAGGGTTTAAGGACAGTCAGTGCACCCACATAACAGTCAAAGCCATCCGTTTGTTAAGGAGGGGCAAAGGCCAGAGAAAACACCAAAGAACCGCTCTAGTTGCTCGCCTGGACATTGACAGTCATGAGAGGCAGCTGAAAATTCCACCACACACCATCCAGTCCAATCTGAGACTGGAAACATCTTGGTTTTTGAAGTCACAGAGAAGATGGTGTTGCTGAACCTGGCAGTTCTCTGGAGGATAGGATGGAGCAGCCAGTGGAGAAAACGAGGGAGACGTAGCAGGAGCTGGTGGAGGATTATGGGAGGTGGAGATGGGCTGCTATTGTCTGAAAAAGACCTACAGTACACTAGTGCTGACAAGAAAGGAGCCTGCAATAATGGCAGAGAAAGCATCCAAGTGGCTCTGGCTGGGGAGGGGAGAGAGCTGGGAGCAGCAGAAGATCACATGAACACAGGCCAGACCTGATCAGCCTCAGTCAGGTTACCTGGATGATGGTGTCTGTAGTGAGTCTTAAAACACCTCGTGACAATGAGTTCCATAGGCTAGAGTTGCAATGCTAGTTAGTTGCATACATAAAACTGGACGCCATATTGGATAGATCGAGATGCTCACTGCTGTGCTACAATTGGACAAACAGGACAAACAAGAAAATTATATTCAGATAATAAAGGAGAACTTGTAAAAAACATTTTAGGAAGATCTGAGTGAGTTTCCTTTCAGAATAGTGAACATTTAGGATGATCTTTTAGTCTATTCAAAGTTAATGGTGGCATTAGACTTCACACTACTTCTCTGTTTTCTGGTAGGAACATCAATTAATTTTTTTATTGTTTTGGAGGATGAACCACTAGATTAAAGCATGCTACTAAGCAGAGGAAAAGAAACTAAGGATTCCCTCTGTAGCGGCGGGCGAAGACCGGCGGGTGCGTTTGTGAAAACCTTCACAAGGTTGGCTGGGCTACACACAGACTTTCAACTCCATCCGAAGATTTTCTATGGGGCTGAGATCTGGAGACTGGCTCGGCCACTCCAGGACCTAGAAATGCTTCTTATGAAGCCACTCCTTTGTTACCCGGGCAGCAGTGTGTTTGGGATCGTTGTCATGCTGACAGACCAAGCCATGTTTCATCTTCAATGCCTTTGCTGATGGAAGGAGGTTTCACTGAATATCTGATGATACACGGCCTCATTCATTCTTTCCTTTACACAGATCAGCCATCCTGGTCCCTGGACCAAAGCATGGTAAATGGTAAATGGCGTATACTTATATAGCCCTTTCTACCTTCTTACAAAGGCCCAAAGCGCTTTACAGTCACAGTCCCATTAACCCATGCAAACACACATTCACACACACGTTCACACACTGATGGCGGCTCAGCTGCCGAACACTGGCGCCAACCTCCCACCAGAGGCAAGGTGGGGTTCAGTGTCTTGCCCAAGGACACTGCGACACATGGGCGTGCAAGGCGGGAATCATACCTGCAATCTTACGATCATGGGTCGACCGCTCTACCGCTGCACCAGGGCCGCCCACATGATGCATGATGCATAAAGCATGATGCTTCCACCCCCATGCTTTACAGTAGGTATGGTGTTCTTTGGATGCAACTCAGCATTCTTTCTCCTCCAAACACGACTATTAGAGTTCTTACCAAATAGTTCTATTTTGGTTTCATCTGGCCATGGGACATTCTCCCAATCCTCTTCCGGATCATCCAAATGCTCTCCAGCAAACGTAACACTGGCCTGCACATGTACTGGCTCTAGCACTGGGACTCGTCTGGCCCTGCAGGGTTTGAGTCCCTGGCAGTGTAGTGAGTTACTGATGGTAGCCTCTGTTACTTTGGCCCCACCAGGTCATTCACTAGGACCCCTTGTGTGGTTATGGGATCTTTATTGTGATCGTTTCGACTCCACGGGGTGAGATCTTGTGGGGACCCCAGATGGAGGGAGTTTATCAGTGGTCTTGTGTGTCTTTCATTTCCTAATAATTACTAGATGATTTCTTCACTGCTTACCTATTGCAGATTCCATCTTCCCAGCCTGGTGCAGGTCAACAATTGTGTTTCTGGTGTCCTCAGACAGCTCTTTGGTCTTTGTCATAGTGGAGTTTGGAGTGTGACTGACTGAGGTTGTGGACAGGTGTCTTTTATATAGAGTTCAAACAGGAGACATCAATACAGGTAAAGAGTGGAGGACAGAGGATCCTCTACAGAAGAAGTTACAGGTCTGTGAGAACCAGAAATCCTGCTTGATTGTAGATGACCAAATACTTATCTTCCACCATAATTTACCAATAAATTCTTTAAAAAATAGACAATGTAATTTCTGAATTTGTTTTCTCATTTTGTCTCTCACAGTTGAGGCCTACCTATGATGAAAATTACAAGTCTCTTTCCTCTTTTTGAGTGGGAGAACGTGCACAAACGGTGGCTGACCGATTGTGCACGTTTTTGCCCAACTTGTATTTCAACCTCCAGAGAAAAGTGAAAAAGGCTTTTAAAGGTTTTGGGTTTTTTGCAGCAAACCCGCCACCTGCTGGCTCATATACCACACTACAACTAAGTGTAGTGCCAAACACTTTTGTGTTTTACAGTCATTTGAACTTTTGTGCTATCTTTTCATTTCTCAAATTAAATGATAACTTGACTTGTTTTTCATTAAAAAAGTTTGAAATTCTCCTGTTTTGCACAGATGAGAAGAATTTAAAAATTTTACACCAAAAATTAATGGGGTTTACAACTTGGTGTCCACAACTTTTTTGATGTGCAACTCCTTATTTTCTTTTTATGAAAACTTTGGTGGAGATTTTTTTTATTCACTCGCTTTCAGTCAGATCTCTAGCAGATGACTTTCTCCCAGCTAATCGTATCGCCGTCACACCATGCCTTGCGCATTATTGGTTATCTATTAGACATCTTGATTCCAGTGGGGAGAAGCTCCTTGTCAGAAGTGCTTTTGCAGAGATCTCTTCCTGTCAGCCTTAAGACTCTACAACTCCTTATAGACACTGCCAGTGGCGCCACCAGGGCTGGCCAGGGGTGGCCACGGCCACCCCTCTCCGACACCTGGCCACCCCGGTGGCCACCCAACCCCACTAGCCACTATAAGCTGTGGTAGCAACAGTTGTGCATTTCATCCCAAATGCACAGCCAGCAAGTCGCTCTGATTAGCTAAAGCGGCCCCCACCCCTTCCCCTCCCTGCTGCCTTCGAGTGCGGAGACATCTACAGACGAGCCGCTGGACGTAGAATATGAATAAGATGCGGGGTTCACTTCCGCGTTCGAACCCCCAGAGCTTCCGGGCCGGTTAGACAAAAGAACCATTATCAGTTACTAAAGATGAACTTTCTTTATTACTTTTTCCTTACATCTGAAACGGCGACTGACCGCGTGTGTATGTGCCCCACACCCTCACATGCGCTCTCCCCCCTCTCTTCCTGCATCACGCGAGCACCGCTTTCAGCACGCACGCACGCACACACACACAAAATCACACATCCCAAAACACTACATTTTTTTTCATGCCTGTTGAATATTTTATGTGGTGTCTTTTAACAATCTCTTTACTGTACTTTAGATCACCTGATCTGTTGTGATCTGTTAGTGCAACTATGCCACATCATCAGCGGTGGTGGATGTGCGATTACTTTTTATTAATATGTAAAAAAGGATGTCCCTGTCACATGCGCCTCTCATTTTTATGGCACTATTTAAGCACTGGTTGTTGTGTTACCACAACATTTTGATGTGCTTTTGTCCTGTTTCCACATACTTACCTATAGTCAGTACTTGATGCTTGTGGAAGTCAATTTTCAGAGAATGAAGAGAAATTCAACATATATTCTTATTTTAAGAAGAAAAGTACAGCAGAAGGAGCGAAAGAGATGGTAGGGGAGCAATAGAGGTGTAGTGAGGAGGAGGAAAATGAGACAGAGCAGCATGATCCTCAGCCAGCATGAATGACAGAGGAGAACGAGGAAAACAAAGATGAGACGGCATCAGACGAGGGACAGTCAGCATCATTGGTCAGAGAAGCAAGGCAGAACTCAGCTAAGGGGGCTCCACCTGTTCCTGGACCAACTGGTGAAGATAGAATTAATGCAGTGTTTTTCAACCACTGGGCTGCAGCGCACTAGTGTGCCGTGGAAAATTACTGTTATTACGGTAAGTGATCTAAAAACATTTTCCATCTCAAGGATATCAGCTCTGTGTTCATCCAAACAGGCCCTGATAAAAGACTGAGTATGACATGGTGCCTCTGTCAATGACTTACCCCCTACCCCTTCCTGCTCTGCCAGCTGGTTTCACTCACCTCATCTTCCTCTTAAGGAGATCTTGGACCTACTTTCGACGCCAGTTCATTGTTCCTCCCACGGTGCTTATGTCTGGCCAGCTCATGCTTTGTACCTTGTCTAAGTTCAGCCTCGCTAACTGTTCCTCTCTGCTCCGCTCTCAGGAGTCATCATCATCATCACGAGTGAACCTCGGGTCGCAGTCCTCCGCTCTCGCTCCTCATCCATCTCCTCGGATTCAGCCGAAGCCACGCTCTCTGGTTCATCCTGCCACAAACCTCCAGTCAGCCGCCACGCCACATCAAGAATCCTGTTTTATACTCACCTCCTGTGAATGAAATCATCTAAACTCACCTGACATCTCCAAATGTTCTTCTGGGTTCCAGCGTTTGGGTCGGTCGGAAAATCCCGCGAGACCATGACAGAGTAGTTAGGAATATGAAAGATCGTAAAATACTTTTTTCTTTGTGTTTATTTGATTCTATTAAAGACATTTTGATAAGAATGGCGGTACAGCGATTTATCTGCAGTATTAACTGTTTTCTGAAAGTCCCGCCCCTTTAACTGTCTCCACCAATCATTCTTGGAGGCTTTTATCACATATCATCAGTCTAACCAATCAGAACTGGTTAAAGTCCTCACTGCTCATAAAGTCTTTAAGTTCCAACAAAAATACCAGCTAAAGCTCGTCTTTAGCGGTGTAGCTTTCCACAGAATCTGGTATCAGACCTTGGAACAAGTGAAGAAAACAAGGAAGCTCAGAGACGCTAGTCTGTCTGCGTTTGGCGGCTGTTTACATCTCCCATGATGCATTGGGTTAAAGTGACAGCGTCTCGGCGCACAATGAGTCTCTCCTCTTGTAACAACAACGAACACACATCAAACAGTTTTTGAATCTTTTAACTTAACTTTTATTACATCAGCTTTTTCTGCCAAAATTATCACAAAAATGCATGTGAGATTGCAGAAGGACTTTAGATCAATATAGACTATGAGTTTCTCCTTTGTTTTTTTAAAAAAAATGTACATTTCTTTTTGCTGGTGTGCCGCAGGATTTTTGTCAAGGTTAAATTGTGCCGTGGCTCAAAAAAGGTTGAAAAACACTGGCCTAATGATATCTACTAGAATCTATAGTAGTATCACCTATAAGTTAATGTTCTAGAAAAAAAATCAGTAGGCATTTAACTTTCTGTTGGTTTCCTAAAGGTTGTTTTACTACGTTTAGTAGAATGAATTTAAAAAATGTCGCTCATGGTTTTTGTGTGCCACCCCAAGATTTAATGTGGCCCCCTACCGGCCACCCCCATGAAGAATTTCTGGAGGCGCCAATGGACACTGGACATAATTAATGTTATTATTGTTTTAGTATCATGTTTCAGTGTTATTATTTATCTGCATTTTTTTTTAATTAGAGCTAGATCATTTCTCCTTTGCGGGGTATATTCTGTTCTATTCTATCTTAATTGAGACATTTTTACAATGGTCTCTAACTGGCAAACTTGTATTACAGATTGACCCCAAACACTGTTCGTGTGTTTGCATGCAGTGAGTCCCGCTGTCCGGTAGGGGGCAGTGCTGCTCTGTACGTCCATAATGAACACATTGTGTTGACATAGAAGAAGAGCAGCTGCGAGGATCTCCTGCCGTCAGCTCTTTAGTTGGCTGCAGAATGGAGATGCCTGGCGTCCACCCAGCGGATGATCTGTTTGACAGCATCATTTTAGCCGATGAAAAGCAAGTTTTCTGTATAAACGTTGTTTTATTGGCGGGGCACGCGCTTGACGGCTTAGAGACGTCGTCAGTGTAACATTTATACGTTTATTGTTCCCCTTTTTGTTCTCTTGTATGTTATTTTCACGATGTTTTCTATTTAAACCGTTTTTTTGTCTTTTTTTATGTCGTAATATGTTGAATAGAAAAAAAACATTTCTAAAAATTGTCAGAATGTGTTTGTTTTTCGACCCGTAAAACTTTTCACGATCGGGTGTGCTTTGCGCATGCGCTCAAGTTAGCCGTGTGGTTACCGGGTAAACGCAACATTTTGGTAGTAAAATAATTAGGATGCTCCCCATCAGTGCGTTTATGGAGAACATCTGGTGGGTTCCGGTCTAACACCGGATGTGGGTTCCGCTGCACGGGGATCATGAGCGTCATCATTAACGCTGTTATTTTTTTATTTTGCTTTCTCTGTCCCTCCTCTCCTCCTTTGCAGAAAACTCCAGTCAATAAAAGAACAGCATTTATTATTGTTTTTCTTTTGTGGTTCATTTTTCTTTTTGGAAAGCTGTGGTTCAAATCCCAGGATGTCATGGGAATAATGTAAGATTTTTTCTCCTGACTGTTCTCCAGGTTTCGAGGTGAAGGTTACCAGGAGGGCTTTGAGAAGGGGACTCGCCGTGGTCTGCAGGACGGCCGCCGACACGGAGCCGCCCATGGAGCCAAGCTGTCCTCTGAGGTGAGTCCAGTTTTCGGTCCCCGTGACCGTCTGTCCAGCCTTATTCAGCTGCACCGCGTCCTGATTGGATCGTCTCGTGCCACAGATCTCCTTCTATTACGGTTTTGCCGTCACATGGAAGTGTCTCCTCCAGCAAAGCACAGATGACAAGTCAAGGTATGTTGCTCGGGGTGTTTCAGGAACTACAAGACATTTATGAGTGTCCACAGTCGTGTTGAGCGTTTATGTGAATCCAAATCAAGCGTTGTTCATCAAAAGGCTCTTTTCACGCTTTGAACAACTCATAGCTTTACAGTTAAACCAAACAGACAAAAAAGTAAATTAAAACCAACCCATCCCTTTATTGTAAAAAATCTTCAGAGCCTCAAAACTAAGAAACATTTTTTTTAAAGAAATTAAAGTAGGAAAGTCATGAAATCACACCTTAATCAACTCAAAACAGCGGCAAGCCTTTAAACAAGCCTCCATCTGAGTCAGAAGCTACACATCCACAGGGAAGACTGCAGAAGACAGTCTTCTGTGCCATTCACCAGGAGGCCAGGCCATAAAAGGGATGAGGGTGCATGATGGGGTATGAAAATGACCCCATTATGTTCTATGCGTTACACACCCTGTGAACGCCTGTAGAGTGTGTCCCGCTCCTGCTCCCTGCAGTGGAGGGGATGTTGGTGTCAATGCAGGTGCTGGTTTGTGTGTGTGTCTGTTGTCGTTGTGCTGCCGTCCTCTTTGCGTTGGACCCTCGTGTCCATGAAGGTTATTGTGTTTTCCTCGTCCTCCTCCCGAGTGAACAGTGTTTCCTGCAGCACGCAGACTGTTGATAATCTTAGGTTTGTCTTTGGTTTGTTTGTTTTTTCGTGTCGCGCTCGTACGTTTTCCGTAACGTGAGTCTGCATGCGGTTGGTGCTGTTCCGGTTCCTGTTGGGTCCAGGTGAAGAGTCGAAGCAAACGATGAAGAAGCTGCTCATTCTAGTGGAGAGAGGATCGCCATAGTCAGGCTTTGTTTTTGCCTCCAGTGTTCTGTTAAGTAGAAATAGGTGGATTTTACTACAAAACTCGCCTACCGGAAGGGTTGTGTGAATAAAATAATTATTTGTTTTTTAGTCCCTTAATAATAATAATAATAATGGATTGGATTTATCTGCGCTTTTCAAGACACTCAAAGCGCTTACAGTGTGTCCATTATTCATTCACTCCTCATTCATACTTGGTGATGGTAAGCTACTGTTGTAGCCACAGCTGCCCTGGGGCAGACTGACAGAGGCGTGGCTGCCAGTTTGCGCCTACGGCCCCTCTGACCATCACCGGGATCATTCATACACATGCACATTCACACACCAGTGGAGCCACACTGGAGGCAAGGAGAGTGAAGTGTCTTGCCCAAGGACACAACGACATTTTGGCTGGTGGGAGCGGGGATCGAACCGCCAACCCTTCGATCATTGGACGACCCGCTCACCCACCTGAGCCACTGTCGCCCAAAGGTCGCCCCTTGTGCTTGGTGAATTTTTCTGAACAAATTGCAGTGAGTTTCTGGGTTCAGCAAACTGAGATAAGGATTTCCTCTTTCGTAACTCTTATGGTTCTTGTTCCAGCTGTTTGCAGTGATGTTCTGTTTGTCCAAACGGGTTTTATTTTCTCCGCTAGAACCTTTTATCTGTGACAATCCATTGCTGTCCACAAGGGGGCGCAGGAAACATCTTCATTAATTGAGTGGGAGAGCACTCACTTGTTTTTGGGGGTTATTCTGACTGTAGTTCTTATTTCCACGTGAGCTTCTTCTGCTGTCTTGTTGCGTTCTAGAGGACAAAGGGTGAGGCTACAGGGAGGTGGAGAAGGGCCACCCGTCCCAGATGAGCGGAGGAAGATGGATGGATCTCTCGTGTTCTGGCTCAGTGTAGATGCAGTGACTTCATAAACCTTTTTGTAAGGAAATGCTGAGGCCGAGAGCGTTCTGATGGCCTTTATGGCTACTACGCTGGATCTGGATCCAGAACAAGTTATCCACCTTCAGTTTCTGTGGTTTTGTAGGACGCTGCTACACTTGCAGACTTGAAACCTTTGGTAAAAATACACACCAACCTTCTAAGGCATTAAACGGACAACAAAAAACGTTGGTTGGAACATGTGCAGAGTCCATGTAGGTGGGGAATCCCTGGATTCTGAACATTGGTGCTGCGGTCGCGACTCTGCGTCAGGCAGCATCTCTGACATTTCCCAGCATTGAAGGATTGTGTGGAGTTTGAGTTGAGGCCTGTTCCAGCTCAATGTGTTGTGTCAGCAGGAAGCGGGTGAAGGCCTTGGACGCCGTGCTGGCTTTGATCCAGAACTGTAACCTGGATGATCCACAGTCTGAAAAACTGCAAGATGAGACGGAGAAACTTCGAGCAAAGTTCAGACAGGTATCCCATTTCATCCTGAGTCTTTAATCGTTGCCTTGAAAATTCCTTCCATCTACGTTTCCACTCCTCTTGTATGCATTGCACTGATTTGTTAAAAAAGGATTTTTTTCTGAAAAAAATTCTTTATAAATGAATAAACCAAGTTTAGCTTCAGATGCAACATCACGATGTTTTTACTAAAAGTTCAATGCAGAAAGATTTTAAATGGATTGTAAAAGTATCAAATGAACACAATAGTGTTTTGGTTTCATTTTCCTGTATGCTGCATTTGCTTTCATGTAAAACATTTAAAATCATCTTTATGTATGAAAGTAGGAGCTACTGCTCTTATGTTGTGAACAGATCTCAGCATGTGCGTCACCGTTGTGGTGTCGCTCAGTCGCAGCTGTTAAAGGCTCTCAGATGGATGAGTTTCATGAATGAAGTGTAAATAAAGTGAAACATCACTCTGTTCCTTTTTTGATCCGGCTTTGCTGACTGACGTCTGTACGCTGCTGCAGGTCTGCTCCATGCTGAACATTCCCACGGACTTCAGGGACTACATCAAGGTGGCCGAGGGGACTTCATTCTGAGTTCCCAGCTGCCATGCAGCCCCCTGTTGCTGCATCTAAAGGCTCTCCAGCCCGCCGGCTCAGGGTTGGCCCGCACCGGTTGGAGAATCATGCCAGGAGAGTTGGCCTCTACTTCTGTGCAGGGTGCTAACCTTAAAAGTAGACTGGTCTGCTCATCACAGACTGGAACATGTTATTATTCTAGTGAGTGGAGTTGGTTTGATCAGGTTGGTTGAGTTGTCATGTGATGCAGTGATGACAGTCTGTAAATGGGATCCTAATAAATGAAAAGGATTACAGGCTTACGAGGGAAAAGTACAGAGGCACTTCAGCAGGAAGAGTTGGTGGGATGAAGAATCTGCAGACTTGAACCCACTCCTGCTGTCTGAAGAGGGAAGTCTTATGACGTTAAAGTCTGACGACTTAACGGAAGTTTCATCAAATGATAGGTTTTTGCTTTCTGTTGAAATCAACAGTTAAATGCTATTTCATATTTTCATGAATTTTTAAAATCTTAACCTTGTGTTTGCAGATGTTTGGGATCATCCTAAGTCATACGAACAGTAAGAACTTATCTGGGAATGGAACCTTTGCTGTTGCCGATCTTACTTTTCATGATAAATCTTTATGGGACATTTCTTGAAACTCTGTATTTGTTGCTCTCAGGTTTTAAGTTGTGCAAATTAAAAAGTTTGACATTACAAATGTGAACTCTGGATTACAGAGCAAACAGATGATGATTCAGGACCATGAGTCCCATCGCTGGTTCTCAGGGCAGACTGCCCTGAATGTCGATGAACCCCTCCTGAATCGGCTCATCATGCAGCTGTGTAGAGACTTTAAAGCCAGGTCCTGTGCAGAACTGATTTGGCTTTCCTATCATGCCCCTTCAGTGGATTCCCCCTTCCATCCTCGCTAAAACGAGTTGCGCCACAGGCTTCACAAAAGGAACTGGATGGAGATCCGGGTTCCTTTTCCCTGCACTGCTGCACACAACACAACTTTTCTCCATTTGGTTTTTTCCTGGTTTACAGAGATGGACTCTCCTGTAAACCAGAAAATTGGTGGACAAATCAAAATAAACTATCCAATCAAAACTCTATGCAAGTTTAAGAAAACAAACGTTGCAAAAAGAAAACTTAAAAACTCATCTGTTCAATATTCAAATCAAATGAATGCTAAATCAAAAATCATTTTACATTCAATAACCCAATGCCAGCCGCAGTGTTAATCAGGTTAGCATGTACTAAGTACGTACAGTATAGTCCTGTTGTAGTTTTTTGGCCACTTTTTCCATGATATTTCTCAATTCAATTTCAATTCAATTTTATTTGTATAGCCCAAATTCACTACAACCGTTGTCTCGATGGGCTTCATATCGGTAATTAAAAAAGTAAAACATAAAATCAAAAGGATCATGAATACATAGAATTCAATAGAAAAATACTAAATTGAACTAACAAACTGACTAAACTAAACTGAACATCCCTGCCCTAAGACCCCTCTTCGCGGTAAGAAAAAACTCCTAAAATAAAGGATTCCGGAAAAAACAAAGAAACCTCAGGGGTGCCCACATGAAGGAGGGATCCTCCCCCAGTACGGACAGGCGATTACCAGAACTCGTAGAGAAGAATTAACTTATCTAAATCTACAACTACATATTTAAAGTCCAGCAGACGAGCTTCATCCAGTTGTGGGGGGAACAGTCGGGGGAGCGAGTCGAGCCGGAGACAGGATCTACAACCAGGTGTAGGAGCAGGAGCAGAGACGAGGTACTCGGTCAGGAACACGAGCACGGATGAGCCAAATGGAATCTGGAAGCACTCCCACTCCCCAGGAGGGGAAAGGACAGGGAGAGTACATGAATCGCACTGCACCAAACAGAGGCATGGAGAACTAAATGATGAATAATGATCAAGAATAGAGAAGCGGGAGATGAGAAAGAGGACAGGGCCCCAGTGCACCATAGTTTCCCCAGCTTCAAAATTACTAGCAGCCTACTAACAACTAATAGTTATTGTTATTAAGTTTAATTTAAACACGTTAACAGTAAGGTAATATTCTATGAATACTAGCTAGTCTGACAACAAGCCTCTCCAAAGAGGAATGTTTTCAGTCTAACTTTGAATGTAGAAACTGTGTCAGCCTCTCGTACATGAGCTGGGAGTTTATTCCATAAGACAGGGGCTTGGTGGCTAAACGCTCTACCTCCAACTGTACTTTTACAAATTCTAGGAACCACAAGCAGTCCTGCATTTTGGGAGTGAAGTGGTCTGTTTGGGTGAGGTCTTTTGGCCTTAGGCCTAGGTTAACAGGAAATCTTGAACTTGATTCTAGAATCAACTGGGAGCCAGTGAAGTGAAGCTAACACAGGAGTGATGTGATCTCTTCTGCTAGTTCCTGCTAACAATCTAGCTGCTGCGTTCTGAATAAGCTGGAGACTTCTTAAGGAACTCTTAGGACACGCTGCTAACAAGGAGTTACAGTAATCCAGCCTCGACGTAACAAACTTATGGATGAGTTTTTCAGCATCACTTTTAGAAAGTACACTGACCAAAAATATAAACGCAACACTTTTGTTATTGAACTCAAAGATGTGAAACATTTTCCACATACACAAAATAACCAGTTCTCTGAAATATTGTTCACAAATCTGTCTAAATCTGTGATAGTGAGCACTTCTCCTTTGCCAAGACAATCCATCCCACCTCGCAGGTGTGCCATATCAAGATGCTGATTAGACAGCATGATTATTGCACAGGTGTGCCTTAGACTGGCCACAAGAAAAGGCCACTCTGAAATCTTCAGTTGTATCACACAGCACAATGCCACTGATGTCGCAAGTTTTGAGGGAGCGTGCAATTGGCATGCTTACAGCAGGAATGTCCACCAGAGCTGTTGTTAGGGAAGTGAATGTCCATTTCTCCACCATAAGCTGTCTCCAAAGGCGTTTCCGAGAATTTGGCAGCACATCCAACCGGCCTCACAACCGCAGACCATGTGTAACCACACCACCCCAAGATCTCCACATCCAGCATGTCCACCTCCAAGATCGTCTGAAACCAGCCACTCGGACAGCTGCTGAAACAGTCGGTTTGCATTACCACAGAATTTCTGCACAAACTGTCAGAAACCGTCTCAGGGAAGCTCAATACTCGTCGTCCTCATCAAGGTCTCGACCTCACTCCAGTTCGTCATCGTAACTGACTTGAGTGGGCAAATGCTCACATGTGATGGCGTCTGGCACGTTGGAGGTGTCCTCTTTATGGATGAATCCCGGTTTACACTGTTCAGGGAAGATGGCAGACAGCGTGTGTGGCGTCGTGTGGGTGAGCGGTTTTCTGATATCAATGTTGTGGATCGAGTAGCCCATGTTGGTGGTGGGGTTATGGTATGGGCAGGCATCTGTTATGGGCGAAGAACACAGGTGCATTTCGTTGATGGCATTTTGAATGCACAAAGATACCGTGACGAAATCCTGGGGCCCATTGTTGTGCTGTACATCCAACAACATCACTTCATGTTGCAGCATGATAATGCACGGCCCCATGTTGCAAGGATCTGTACACAATTCTTGGAAGCTGACAACATTCCAGTTCTTGCATGGCCAGCATAGTCACCGGACATGTCACCCATTGAGCATGTTTGGGATAATCTGGATCGGCGTCTACGACAGCGTGTTCCAGTTCCTGTCAATATCCAGCAACTTTGCACAGCCATTGAACAAGAGTGGACCAACATTCCACAGGCCACAATAGACAACCTGATCAACTCTATGCGACGGAGATGTGTCGCACTTCATGAGGCAAATGGTGGTCACACCAGATACTGACTGGTTGTCTGAGTCCCCTGACCCCCTCAATAAAACAAAACTGAATGTGGCAACACGAGCGGTTCAGGACACAAACAAAATTGAGGATTCAACCAGGTGGAGACGTGGTTCTGGCTTAAAAATAGTTTTAATGTAAAACCAGATAAAAAAATAAAAAAAACTATAGAAAGATTAAAACCAGGGACCAGATAAAAACAGTAAGAACCATATATAAATAATTAAAACAGAGTAAAAAAACAAACATTAAGAGCCTCAAGCCACCTGTTGATAGCAGGGGTACACAAGCAGCACTGGAACCGAACAAACAATACTCTGTACAGGGCTCCAGACTGCGACCAATTGGTCGCATTTTGCGACCAAAATTTGAGAGTGTGTGACTAAATTTTACATCCAGTCGCACATGTGCTACAAGTAAATTTGCCTCCCCCACACTACGTATTTTTTTATACATTAAACGTGGAAGGGGCACGTCAATGATCAATGAAATAATCTGAGACGCAAGCGCACACGCACGCAGGCAGACACACACACTCGCGCACATACTCATGAAACGCGAGCACACTCTCGCGTGATGCCCGTCTGTGAGGCGGCCACTGCGTGTGAGAAGAATAAGTCACTGTAAGTGGCTAAAATATGTGGAGGGGGCGGAGCCTAGAGATATTCGCGCACGCGTAAACATCTGTGGGAAGGAAACGGAGACAAATATCATCACGACCTGATATGTGCGTCTGAGCTATGAGTAAGTGAACTATTGATTCGTTCTTCCGACCTGCGGCTAGTGTACCAGTGCTGGAGTGTACAGCAGGGGTCTCAAACTCGCGGCCAAGATGATATTTTGCGGCCCCCGCCTTAATATGAAAATTTAATGTTACTGCAGCCCGCCACTTTTTCATTGTCGTGCACGGAGATGACCAACCAATCACAGTGTGGTAAATGACTCTTGGGGGCGGGACAATGACAGGGCTTGAAAGCAGGACACCTGACAGCCCCCTCCCTCCCCGGACCACATGAAGGAGTTCCTTACTTTCCTTTCTAGAACGTATCTATTCGCTCGTAATTTTCTAAATACATACAGTCTGTGCTGAATTTTTTTCTGGGTCACACAGACCCGGAGGAAGGTTTAGTGTTTTGGTTACAGTTACGGCGGCGCATCAAACGGTTTATGCACGGCTGTTACGGCAGCTCACCGCTCCCGTCCCGCGGGAGTCGGGTCAGCTGAGGAGAATAAATGTCCCCCAAGTACGTGAATGACAGCTAACGGGGCTTGAACTTTAAACACGTGCGGGCAAAAACAACATTAGTTGTAGACACACTGAAATTACGTGGGGAAAATGCAACGATAGACGTGTTTAAGATGAACCGGCACCTCGCCTGGATCGTTGATCCAGGCGAGGTGCCGGTTCATCTGTGAGATGAAGGCGAATCTACAGCAAGAGTGAAGGACAACAGGAAGTTGGAGTTGTCCTTAACATTCAATTTAGTTTTAATATTCCTCTCCCCCTTAGTGTGATCTGTGCTATTATATATTTTATGGTTATTTTAATGTTTTGTAATGTATGTAGCCTTTTTTTAATGAATTGGTATTTTAAATTATTTGAATTAATCACTCAACTACAACAATCATCAGGACACATGTCCCATAATGCATTGTTTTATAGTTTGTAGGGCAGCTTTCAGTCAGTTCAGTTTTCAGCTGTGTCCGGGTAGGTTTGCCCCTTGCTCCCGTACCTTTCTCGCGATATTTTTGTGATGATTGACAGTTGATGTTGGAGCAAAAACAAAAATATATGTCACACACCAGGTGATCTGTGCAGCGTAGAGTCCACCTGGGTGATCTCAAACATGCTTATTGTGCATCTTGGCTGCACCTATTTGGTGTCACAAAGATAAATTTCCATCCGTTTTCTTTACTATTTGTACTGTCATGACAGCGATGGTGCTGTCAGTTTACCTGTTGTTGCATTTTCAAAAGTGAAGAATAAAATGTGACACTGAATTTGAAACAGCACATTGTAATTTCTGCATCTATTATTAAAGTATTTATTCTTAATACGTGGAAATTAGTAGATCTGGTTAGCATGTTGATTTACGGTATGCGCCTCTAAATTTTCTGGTTGTGCCCCTAAAATTTTCAGTTAGGGGCCACAGTGCTCCTAGTGAAAAAAGTTAGTCTGGAGCCCTGCTGTAGCATGCAGGGGTATAATGTGCAAACAAACACAGCAAACCAGTGAAGCCCCAGAGTCTGTGTACCCAAGTCCTTTGGTTACAGGTGGTCAGGAAGCGGTAGGTGCGCACACACACCCACGTCACTCCTGGCCTCCAACTCCCAGAAGCACCTGCACAGCCACGTGGTTGGCTGTAGACGAAGTGGGAGGGGGCGGGGGCGTGTAGAGAGCACCCACGAAAGCACTAAAACTCCGTACAACTGCAGCAGTAGCGGCGGGTTCCACCAATCACCCCGTGGAGGCAAACCAGAAAACAGGCAGCAGGGCATTACCTCTGCAACCAGAGGACATGCAGGGCGAAGAGGCACACATCACACACATACCAGTCAGTGGGGGATATCACAAGGAACTGGAGCGATGCGCTCCGTTCCCATTTTGCCTCCACCCCAGTCACAAGCCCACCAGCTGTATGACCTGGAGTGGTGACATCCACAGCACTGCACGTCCAGGTGCAGGAACCCAGGGAGGCAGTCTCAGGCAGGAATGAGCAGAAGCCAGCTCCGTCCCGCTATATAGGTGGCCTGGTGCTAATAAGCAGCACCAGGACTGGAGTGCCTACACCTGGGAGCCCAATTAACTCATCCTGCTACATGAAGATTTCAGAGAGGCATTTTCTTGTGGCCAGTTTAAGGCACACCTGTGCAATAATCATGCTGTCTAATCAGCATCTTGATATGGCACACCTGTGAGGTGGGATGGTTTGGCAAAGGAGAAGTGCTCACTATTACAGATTTAGACAGATTTGTGAACAATATTTCAGAGAACTGGTTATTTTGTGTAGGTGGAAAATGTTTCACATCTTTGAGTTCATACCATAAAAAATGGGAGCAATAGCAAAAGTGTTGCATTTATATTTTTGGTCAGTGTATATTTCTGATCTTAGCAATATTGAGCAGGTGAAATAAGGCGGTTCTACACGCCTGAGATATGCCTTGAATGATAAATCCTGGTCAAATAAAACCCCAAGGTTTCTAACTTTGGAATTGGGGGCTATACTTATGCCATCCAGGGAGACTATTTGATCAGACAGAGCATGTCTGAGGTTTTTAGGACCTAGTATAATGACCTCAGTTTTTTCTGGGTTCAGGAGAAGGTAATTAATTGTCATCCAGGTCTTGATGTCTCTGATGCCGGCATTCAGTTTCTCTATATTGTCATTCTGGTCAGGTTTAATGGATAGATACAACTGTGTATCTATAAATAGGATTTAAACCACTGGAGGGGCAGATCCTCTGATCCCTATGTCCTGCTCTAGTCTATGGAGTAAAATACTGTGGTCGATAGTGTCAAAGGCTGCACTGAGGTCTAACAGGACCAGAATAGAAAGAAGTCCTTTTCTGAGGCCATTAACAAGTCATTAGAGACTCTAACTAGTGCAGTTTCCGTACTGTGGTGGGGTCTAAACCCCGACTGAAAGTCTTCAAAGTGGCTGTTGTCCTGTAGGTGGCAGTGAAGCTGCTTGACTACAACTCTTTCTAGGATTTTAGAAATAAATAGGAGGTTTGATATTGGTCTATAGTTGGTCAGATTGCTAGGATTTAAACTGGGCTTTTTCAGAAGAGGTTTAACAACTGCATATTTAAAAGACTGTGGCACGTAACCCGTTTCCAGAGAGGTATTTATCATTGTTAATATGGGATCATTGATTAGGGGAAAAGTTTCTTTAAAAAGTCTAGTGGGAATTGGGTCTAACAGACACGCTGAGGATTTGGAGGACGTAATAATTGATGTTATTTCCGCTTGATCCACAGCAGTGAAGCAGTCTAATGTTACAGAGGTTTCTATGGATGCCTCCACTTCTACCGATTCAGCCTGTTCTGAGCTGATAGAAGGAATCACTTGATTCAACTTATGTCTAATATTTGAGATTTTACTATTGAAAAATGTAAGAAAATCATCAGAGCTGAGAGAAACAGGAACATGTGGTTCTACTGAACTCTGACTGCGAGTTAATCTAGCAATAGTACTAAAAATAAATCTTGGATTGTTTCCATTCTCTGATATTAAGGTTGAATAGTACTGGGTTCTAGCTCTACGCAGAGCTTTTTTATAATTTAATAGGCTATGTTTCCAGGTATTCAGAGACTGCTCTGTACCGGAGCGGCGCCATTCTCGTTCCAACTTACGGGTTACTTGTTTAAAAGAACGTATTTCAGCGTTAAACCACGGTGCTACTCTGTTTTTGTCTAACGAACTAAGGTTTCAAGGGGCCAACAACATAGAGTGTATTCTTAAAGGCTTGTAAGGCATCATTAACAAATTGGTCATTTATACTGGGACTGATGTTATGGGAGCTGGACTCAGAGTATTTGCTTAGAATGTTACTAAGTATCGGTTGAACTGTGAGTTTAAACTCAGACACAGAACGGTCAGATAAGGTTCTTCTAAGTTGTTTTTTGTTCACTGGGGCAGTAGCATGTTCTAATGTAAACTGGAAGGTAATCAGAAAGTGATCAGAAATGATGAGGTTAAGAGGAATGACACTCAGCTGGCTGATCTCTATACCATGAGTTCAAACAAAGTCCAGGATGTGCTTGTGACATTGAGTGGGTTCATTTATATTCTGTGTGAAACAAACATCTACTAAAAAAGCTGCAAAAGCATTTCCCAGACAGTCACTGGGGTCATCAACATGAATATTAAAATCCCCTAATATTATAATTTGATCAGAATCTAAAACAATAGTCGATAGGAAGTCGGAAAACTCAGTTAAAAATTTTAAATACGGGCGGGGGGGGGGGGGGGGGTCATAAATAATTATGAATAAAACAGGTTTTTGAGTCTTCCTGTTTGGGTGATTTATAGACAATATGATGCTTT